>BCNH02000005.1:223700-367122 GCA_001662345.2 Metrosideros polymorpha var. glaberrima | reverse complement strand
GGGGGGGGGGGGGGGGGGGAAACCTGACCTGGTAAATAACGACGACCACGAGGGCTACGACGGAGAAGAAGGAAACCAGCCACCCAAAGAGATCCTCCATGATCTCGCTCGTCCAAGCTCCCCCGACCTCGTCTTCCTCTCGAGTTCAATTCAAATTTTCAGAGCCGGAGAGAGAGCGCTCTGCAAGTTTGACTTTTGACTTTTGAGGTGCAGAAGAGGGAGAGAGAGCACACATGGAGGAACGAACCCGAGGGCTTGTCCTCAAAAACGGAGAAGGTATATGGAGTTGTGCTCCTATAACCCAAATAAATAAATAAAAGATAAATAAAGGGGAAGAGAAAGGAAAATGGAGTTTTTATCTTTCTCATTTTTTTTAATTCTTCGAGAGAAAATATAAAAAAACTCATCTCTGCTTTTTCTGAAACTACAAATTTGTTACTTCTACTCGGCATAATTGTTCATTTATTTACAAGATTGTTATTCCTCTCTCCAAAAATGCACCTATTCTTTTTCTTGCATCCATCCGTACCTAAACACGAGTCGACGGCGACGATTGGTGGCTCGAGAGACAGAGTAGGTGGCGGTCGAGGAGGGTGGTGGCAAATTTGGGTTGAGAGATGGGGGTGATTTGAGAGGTGTGAGGTCGGAGCTTTTGAGGCTTTTAGACGACAGTGGGATGTTTAAGTAATTTTAGTTCGACTAAGATAGCAAATTTAGATTGGATTTGGTTTAGCATTCTTAAAAAACTTTTGGCCTCTAAAGCTTTTTTAGGAAATATTGAGGTGTTTGACAAGCAGCTTTCTATCAAATTCTAACTTTGAGAATGCTAAAAGCTCAATGCTAGTCTCAATATTGAAGGGATTAACATTGAATTTCAGTATTTACAAAATTGAACCAAACCCACTATTATAGTGACAGGCACGCCTGATGGATGATTGGTGCTTCGTTGGCACATTAAATCGAATAAATCTACCAATAGGCGAAATAGGTCCCAACCCATCCAAATCATGTCTAAATTAAAATTCTTTGTCCTAAACAAAAAGAAAGTTGAGAGCTCGAACTTGAGATTTTTAGAATGAAAAAGAAAGATATTTTCGTGAGGAAAAAAACTACGTAAGATTCTATTAGTCGATATTAATAAACTTTAAAAGATTTCAGGCGTTTCGTATCACATTAAAGTCAAATCAAGAAAGTTGTCCCAGCATTTCTATTTCGACATTTTGCAATTTGCAGCTTTTTTGGCACTCGCGATTTTGATTTTGATTTTGATTTTGATTTTGATTTTGATTTTGATTTAGCACGAAACATAAATAAAAAATAAAAAAAAATCTTTCTAATATCCAAATTTCGACACGCGTGACGGTCTATAGTTCTTGATTAGTTTTTCAAAACCGTCATAGAATGATTTATTTTCAAATTCTAGTCTAGTCATGAGTAACGTGAGAAGTATGAACTAGAAAAAGAAAAAATTATACAAGATAGCATGGGACTCTGAGTTTCATGCCCAATATCATCAATCGCCTGAAAACACACGAGTCTCAAGAGCCTCACATCGTGTAAAAGTATGCAGATGGGGAGTGACATACGTTCTTGGCTTCCAGAAGAGAAAAACATCCAACTTCTTAGAGCCCTCAACCTCGAAAAGTTTGCTACACGAGCCCGATGCATGTGAACCCGATGCATCTACAGATCTCGACCTCGTTCGTCTCTCGGGTTGTTCACCCGGTTCACGATTCCAAACGTATCGGACTCACGTGCCGTCGGGTACACGCTGACTACGGGATTTCTCGTGCATCTATCGAACCAAAGGGCTGATCTACAGGAGGAAGTCCATCAGATGGGTCAGTGCGAATGGGGAGTTTGCCTCCATGTTGGCTTCTTCGGAGCAAGAGGAATTGGAAGATGTGGAACGCTTGGCGCAGACGAAGAAGTTCCTTGACCCCAGGCTTATCAGCTTCTCCTCTGGCCTTAGACCTGCATGCAATGCAAAGCAACCAATTCCTCGAGCAATTTTAGTGCCTATCCAAAGTTCCTGGGGCACAAATGTATAGTAAAATAGAGAGCATCGATTTGGTAGGCCGATGCAAATATCACATCGCAAGATATTTAAATTCGTTGGCCACAATACATTAAAAAAAAAAAAAAACCAGGACTGTCTTATCAGATTTTGATAGTTTGATTTGATTTGTTACTCATAGGGGTGAGCATCAGTTCAATGTAGACCTTGTAACCGGATCGATCCTACTTGCCCGATTTTTATCTAATTACCGAATCTAGTTCTGGTCTGATTCTCGATTCCAACTATTACTAGTCCGATTCTAATTACAGAACCGGACCGGAAAACCCTAATCCTTGTTGTCACTGCCTTTGCCTCTTGTAAGTAAGGAGATCTTTTACTAAATTTTTTTCCTTCCAAGTAATTAAAAAAAAAGTGGAACAAAAAAAAAGAATTACTAGTCAATTCCAAATCTATAAGATAGGGTCCAGATTTCAAAAATCGAGAACCGTACTTGATAGAGTAAGTTCCTTGATACATGTCTAGAACTTATCTACTCTGAAATTGCTCATCCCAAATTACCCGTGACAAGGTCTTGTCTTTTCCCGTGAAAGTGTAAATTTGAGGAGGGTTACTAAGGGGAAGATAATCCTCGAAAATTCGTATGTCTTGTAGTCATGGAATCATAGAATTAACATAACAGGAAGAAATAAGTATAGAAAACTGAAAAATCACGCCCTACAACATCTTCGTCAATACTAGGTCAACAGTTTTTTTTTTTCCCTATTTGGTTTGAGGAAATTCCAAGTCAGCATAAAATAGACAAATTTCGTGGATCTTAAGAATGAAGAGGCTGGTGGAGAACTCACACTCCAAGCTGAAGGGCGAGTAGTGAAGCTCGAAGCAGCGAGGGTCGCTCGCTCTCAGCAATGGCCGCCTCTTCTCCCTCGCGTACACCTCCACGCTCGCCCTTATCAGGTCGCTCACGCTCTTCTCCTGCGCCATCACCACCTGCACCGGCCCCAAGCTCCTCTCCACCGTCACGTTCAGCAGCAGCTTCGCCGGGCCCGCCGCAGCCGGAGGCGGCGGCCGCGGCGGCGCGAGCCTCCAAGGGACGGAGATGCGGCCGCCTCGGCGGCGTACCAGGTCGGTGCGGCTCTCCGGCGGGAAGGTCTGCAGGGACCGGTCCGAGGGCGTCCGGACGGCCGCGACCGGAGGAGCGCGGGCGGCGGAGCGTCGGTTGGCGGTCGGGTGGTGTGAGCGGAGATACATGATTATTATTTTGGAGAGAGAGAGAGAGAGAGAGAGAGAGAGAGATGGCGATTGAGATTAAAAAAAGATCAGCAAGCGAGTTTTTTTTTTTTTGGACGTTAATGGAGGATGGAGAGACAGCGCGAAGCTTCGTGGAAGCTTGGCGGGATATGCAATTGCTCTCGTGATGCCGCTCTTCAGTAGGAATAATAGTACAACTATCATTTAACCATCAAGTTCAAATATAGTTTAAATTGATGCTCCAACATAGTTCGATTTTATAATATAATCCATCACTTTATAAATCAATTTTATTAGATCGGTCTTTGGGTCCCCATGTTTAGTTAGTTCTCAACTTACCCTAAAGAGAACTCTTTTCAAGTACATTGTTACATGACACGCTATTTTTTTTTTTTTTTACGTGACACACTAATTGACCCAACCAAAAAATTGGTTCGATCTTGTTTTTGGATCCCCCCAAATAATAATAAATTAATAAGAGAATGAATCATAAGGGCGATCAATTCACTTTTAATTGTGCCAATTCAGTCATAAACCTTTAGATGATATGCCAATGTAATCCTAAACATTTTAATTGTGTCAATTTTTATGGATCCGAGTAGATTCTTAAATTGCTTCATCTGAGGCTTTGTTCGGATCTCGAGATCCCTTAGACGTTAAGCAATCAGAGGGACTGTTGGTAACAGGGCAGAAAAAAGATACTGTATCAATTGAGAGGTTTGGGCGTATGGGTACCGAGACGTTAAAATAAGGAATGTATCTCGTGGAGCCCACTGTCACTGCATGCAAATAGACAGGCCTTTCAATTGTGTCAATTTAATGCTAAACCTCTTGAAAATTTGTGAATTCAATCCTAAAACTATTATTCAGATAATTGACCGAAATGACTACATTAACAAATCGTCAAAGTGCTTATAACTAAATTGGCAAATCGTCAAAAGATTTAGGACTGTGTTGGCTGTCGTACAATAGGTTTAAGATTTTTTGGATTAAATCCTAAATCTTTTAATGATTTATTAATGTAGTCCATTTGGTCAATTTTGACAGAAAATTGCTGACATGGACGCCGGTCGTCCTATGTGGCACGACTGGCGCTGACGTAAACAATTTTTTTAAAAATTTTTATGAATTTTTTTTCTTTCCTTTCTTTTTTTTTTCCAACTATTGGCCGGCAAGGGTTGGTTTAGGCGAGGGCCTCCGCACCCTCGCCTGGATTTGGGTAAGGGCCCGATGCTCTCGCTTGGATCCCATGGCTGGCGAGGGTTGCCGTCCAACAACCTCGTCGCCCCAAAGTTGTAAAAAACCAAAACAAAGAAAGAAAAGAAATAAAGAAATAAATATTAAATTTTGTCAACGTCAGTACTAGTCGTGTTACGTAGGATGGCTAGCGTTCATTTCGGTCAAAATTAGTCGAATGGACTACATTGGCAAATCGTCAAAAGATTTAGGAATCAATTGATACAATTGCAAAGTTTTAGAATTGAATTAACACAAATATAATAGATTTAAAATTCTTTGGTTCTTTTTCCCAGTAACCACCGACCTATAGGAGATTCTATATGGTGAACTTTAACGAGGATTGAAATTGTGGGGCACTTAATTGATCACTTTACTATGCATTTTAACTTTTAAAATAACAAAATTAAGGATTTATTAATATGAATTGCTTTGATTTTTTGGTGGGTTTTCATGTTCTTTTGGTTGTCTCGACGTAAAAAAGAAAGTAGCAAAAAGAATTCCTAGGTTCAGGCAAGATATTAACAAAAGGAACAAGAAAAAGAAAAAAGAAAGGAGAAACGTGGGCATAATATAAAGTTTCTTTTTTTCACTATTCTTTTCACTCCTCGTGTAAAAACACATTATACAAATTAATACAATACATTGAAGTTCATCTAACTTGTCCTCGCTATATAATTCTGTCCACCACCATAGCAATAAGGTGGACTCTCACATGCTTTTAGCTATACGATGCAATGAATGCATACACTTCCTATGTACATAGCCGGTACGTTGAATCAATGCTCAAATCAAATGGCATCATTCACCAGTTGAACCAGAGGACACCATCTGAGGAGCCGGTCGTATGCCGAATTACCAAAGGTTGAATCAAACAACGATAGCAGTCAGAGTAGCAGGACAAAAAAATTATGCTGCTCCAACCTTGGAAGCGTGTCGGGGTTTAGTCTTGTTGCGAGCAGATGATGATTCTCCAGAGCTTATGAGCCCTTCTCATGATTTTCATGAGCTTTCGAGCTATGAAAGTTGTGAACAAGAAGAAAGGAGGCGGACTCGGAGGAGAGCTGGTCCTCACTGGTGCTGCTTTATCGGATACAAAAGAAGCCGAGAATCCGTTGTTATTGAGACCAGTAGTGGTTCTTCGCAGATAAAAGCTTCGGCTACCCACATCCCCAAGAAGCTCTGATTTATCCAAACCTATACAGCACACGGCATTCGAAATTAGATTCCAGATGTTCTTTTGCAGAGCAGAGACCCTGACTAATAGAAGATATTCGTCACAGTGTCACAGTGTGGATTTACCAATCATGGTCCAGCTTATTCAGGAAATATATGTGGTTTTTTCGCAGAACACCGGCAAAGTAATAGAACTATGAAAGATTCTGCAGAACCAGAGAGGCAGTGTCTAAGAAAGTGTGTTCTCTATGTTTCCTTTGGAAGGCAACTAGTTTGCTATGTGCCTAATTTGAGATTCCAATTGTTCAATACTTTCCAAAAAGTCGTAACATGGCTGCACTTTGATTTAGTTGGCTTGGCTTGGCTCTCATCATGGATCAATCATACCATCACTGAATATCCAAGAACTTCACAAATTGGGCAACTAGAGCCAGCAGAATCATAAAGGTACCGGATTCCCAAAATTCCTACATGCCACCATTAGAAGTAATGAACAACGAGATTCTCGACTTACTCTGAAGGCTGAAATAGGAACGGTGCAGCTCAAAGCCAGTCGAGCGATCGCAATCACGATCGATCTTGGGCATTCGCCCTTCTTCCTTGTACTTGTTCATAACGAGTTTGATTGTGTCCTCCACACTGGAACCCAATTTGACCATCATCCTGATAGGCCCTGGACTCCCTTCCACTGTTACATTGACCACCACCTTGGCTTCCTTATTGTATCCCTACACACACCCAAAAGTTCCAAAAAGATTTAGATTTCATTTTGCACACACAGATTGAGCAACTTCAGATCCATAACTAAGAAAAACCGGAAAAGCTGAAACCGAAGATCCCCCTCCACAGCCTCTTGATTCGTCTCTCGGTAATCAATTAAAGCTACCCAAGTTTTTTATCTTAAGGCCGACAATTGATCTTACGCATTTACCTGCGATCAATCTACTGGAATCACTCTACGCAACAAGTGAATCACACGCAGCAATGTCTATGTAATATGTATGTGGTTCGATAGCACATCTGGGAAATTCCAGAAATAGGTCAATCCCAAGTTCATGAGAACGGAAACGTTTGGTTTAGCTACTATGTCTAGGCGCATGCCATCTATTATCAGGGATAAAGATGGGTTTGTTTCTTCCAGCACCTGCTTTTGCTGTCTGAAGGAATCAACTAATTCCCTTCGATAGCTAAGACAGAACTTGACCAATCGTTATACCAATTGAACTTGAGTAGCCATAGAAACCCCATTAGCTAGACAAGTCAAAGCAAATAGATCAAAACAAAGCAACCAAATGATACTCACCAAACCCATCTCTAAAAATCTGAACGCGACAGTTCAAAATCAAGAACGCCACGGAAAAGTTCGCAACTTTTACCTCCAATCCGCTGGGAGAAGAACTACCCATCAAAGAAGGAGACGGGGCAAGCACGTCCGTGCAGCTCTGGAGGCTGAACAGAGCTCCATCGTTCGAACTCGCGCTCTCTCCCAGATCACCCGGGTCGTCGCCGACCAGATCTTCCACACCGCTCCACAACATGGGCTCGGAGGAGCACCTCTCGAGCCTCTTGGCGGGCTTCAAGTGCTTGAACGAAGATCGTCGAGCAGCTGGAGCCCCACGGGGCGACGGCTGCGGCGGCTTGCTCTTCCGGCCGCCGGAGGCAGCGGCATGTCGCCGGTGGGCCCTCTCCGACATGCGAGAAGGAGAAAAAGTGCTGCTGTTCTTTTGGGGGTTGGCCGTTCTATTCCCCCTCGGTTGCGTGTGCTTTTGGCAGTTGAAAAGAGATGGAGTGAAGATCAAGGAAGAAGAAGGAAGGAGGAGAAATTCTGTGGCCAGTTCTTGGGGGCGCGACAGGTTGGGTGCAAGGTTCAGAGGGTCGTGGCGAGGGAATCAACCGTTCTTGTTGTGGGGCTGTGTCGGATTTTGCAATTTGCTTTGGGAAAACGTCAAAGTGTTGGGATGTTCCTAAATTCCTAATTGGAGACTTCTTCTTGAGGCAAGTCAGTGGAGTTGTCCAATATGATTCGTCCCCCCCCCCCCCCCAACCTTTTTTTTTTTCTATCGACGAAAAAAACAAATCTCGAGAATATTTTTAATAATATTTTTTGCTGATATGGGCCGACTGTCCATTTTAATAATAAAAAATGAATAAACCGAACTTCGAATTCATGTTTCGTTATATATTTTGCACGTCTGAATTGATTTTTTGTTTTCATTATAGAAAATCCACGATTTCCTTACTTAATTGTTTAACAAATGTCTATCAACTCAGATACAATCTCTAACGGAAAGGTCATTGTCAATGCTATGCATATATAAATACAGATTAGGGCAAATTTAAAAACTTCAAACCCTGTCTCCTTCATTGAAAGATGGGAAAAAACTTGTAGAAAATGGTAAAATAATACAGCAAGTATCCAAGTCATGACCAATACATGATCCCCAATAATTGTGTTAATTAGTCCGATCGAATGTGACCGCCAGCCCGATCTCTGAATTGTTGGGATAGGCTCCATAAATTATTAAAATAATTATTCGGAAATAAAAAAAAAACTATTGTGCAAAGTATTTATCTTTTCTTAAAAGCAAATTGGAAATTCGAATGTGCATGTCTCCATAGATTAGGTCACTGTCGATGCTATGCATGTAGAAATGTAGATTAGGGCGTTTCCGATTGACCTATAGGCGATTTTGGGCTGGCAATTTGTAGACTATTGCCCATCTTCCCCGCATAATAACTTCTTTATAAATAAGGTAGGGACTAGAGTAGTAATTCCTACATATTTCGAGAATATACCCCGATTTTCCACATAAAAAAAAGTTTATCGCATTTAATAGGAAGATGTGTGCATTCGAGGGTATCTAATAATTCCTTTTGTTCCTTTGAAAGATCGTTTTTTTTTTTTTTGGAAATTAAAATGAAGCACTTTCAATTACTTCCAAGATAATAATGATATTTTGCATGACCAGATCTAGATTTTCTTTAAGGACTTGTCAATGGCCATGGGTCAACTCAATCTCTCAACTGGACATGGGCCGAACAAGTGCTTGGTTCAAGGAGTCATCTAAAAGTCAATTTTGAAAACAGAAGCCCAAGCTATAAGGCCCGCAATTGACTAGACTTTGCTTTCAATGAGGTCGCTCTGCTCACATGCTGCCCATTGGAAACTAATGGCTTGTTTGGTAACACTTCAGATTTTCTAATTCTTATTCTTTTGTTGCCGAGAACAGAAAAATATAAAACTTGTTTGGTAACTTTTTGTTCCTTTATTTACAAAATAGATATGGATCAGAAACAAAAAAAAAGTTGCTTTTTTGTTCTTGGGAATAAAAAGAGAAACAAGCTTGGGAGTCCACCGTCGGTCGCCACCCATGAGTCAATCACCGGTCACAGCCCACTAGCTGTTGCGCGCTGCCTGCCGCCACCTCTACTGACATTTTTACAATTAAATAACAAAAATTGGGAATAAAATTTTTTAGGGTCGTATCAAATGCATTTTTATTCTTATTATATTTTGAGAATTATAAATTTTATACAATTACCAAACGCATTTTTCTGCTAAAAAAATCTTCCCGAGAACAGAATAAGAAAAAATAATTTATGCTCAGAAATTATTTTCGGAAACAGAAATGTTATCATATGCACCCTTAACTTCTTAGTCACTAAAGATTAACTCATTAGTCACTAAAGGTTAACTCAATTATCATCAAACATCACTTAATTTTGCCTCACTTTTCTACTTTGGATCGCAATATTAATCTTGTTGTATATTCAAGGAATCATTCACCATAACGTGAACTTGGCAATGTAAATAAAATTAAGATCAAGGGTGTGTTTGTTTGGAGAAAAACCATTTTTAGGAAAATGTTTTTAGACTTTACACTTGTTTGGACACCAGAAAATGAATCCATCAACATAATATGTTTCTGTTGACCAAACTTGGTACCGGGACTTTGGAAAATGAATCCCCCTCCCATAAAAGAGGAAATCATTTACCCAAAGAGACATCATCTCGGTGTTGCTAGTGCAATACCGTGAGCACCTCTCTCTCTCTACCACTTCCTTCTCATTTTCATGCTCACAACCAAATAAAGGAAAAATCAAACCCTTTCCTTGAAAATTAGTTTCAGATAACATTATTTCCTTAAACATAAATTTTTTTATGAAATAAACACACCCCAAATTTCAAGAAAATGAATCATGTGAAAGTACTCGTTGCTCGACTTATCGATCAATACGACACCGATTGTTGGGTGGGTCTGGCCGATAGGGCTAGGTAGGCTCGGGAATAGTGTGGATTGCTCATGAGGCCTAGTCCGACCCTATCTGACCATACCCGAGCACAGCTAGTCCCCATGTTTCTTATGTAGTATTCGTAGATATGTTGCTAGCATGCGGATTTGAACACTGCTATATGAACTTAAGGTTGGGCGCCAGTTGGCTAGGCCCATGGGCTTAGCTAGGAGTTTCTCTAGCCCAATTTGAGTTTAACTCTTCTCTTTTTGACTTTTGCTATGCCTCTTGCAGAACGCATGAGTCGAACCCCGCACTTATGGTACTAGCATCCCCAGCCCCTAATTCATTTACCAGTATGGCCGCATGCCTATTGATAATAAGGACAAGATTGAAAGGCAACAAATTGCTTTGAAGATTGTAAATAATGCAATATCGACACCCTTTTACCATAAATGAAAAGCTAGCAAAAATTTGGCTCGTATTAATAGATAATGCCGGGCATGGGACCGAGGTAAGACCTCGCGTTTCTACGGGCGTGAAGCCGTGTAAAGCCGACTCACCGACTATTCTATCCTCGAGGCCGTTACTTTGGCGAGACGATCACATCGACATTATCATCCGATTTAGTGTGTGAATATGTCCTTTCACATTCACCATGACTTTTGTTAGTTGGCCATCCACATGATGAATTGGCGCAATTATTATGTGGGACGAGCAAGGAGAATCCAACAACAGTGTCTCCTTCCATTAGGCAACTTTTATTCCCACCTTGGCATGCCCTGAGAAGTTCAGCTGGTGCCACCAGTGGACAAGAGGCTAATCATAATTAAGCATGGGATAAGGATTAAATCAATCACTCTTTCTGGGCATGAATCTGTCAAAATCGTACTCACTGACCCAATTACATGCTCTGATTCCTAGTGCGTTTGTTAACCATTCTCTTCTGGGAAGAATTGATTTTGAAAGAGAATGAGAAATAAAATTTTGAAGTGTTACCAAATACACCCTCATTCTACTTATGTTTTTGCCAAGTTATTAAACGGTAGCGGGTGGCAACTGACAGGCGACTGGCGGTGGCGGCCGATGAGCATGAAAAGGAAAGGAGAAGGGAAATGAGAAGTGAAAATAAGAAAAAATCACTTCTGAAGAATCACTTCTGGCCCTAAAGAATCACTTCTTTTACCAAACACAATTATATTTTAGAAGTAGAAAATTGCTCAAGAAATAATTTTTTATCAAATGCATTTTTGCTCCAGAATTACTTCTGGAGCAAAAATAGAAATTCTGGATGGTTATTAAATGCACCCTCTCTCCCCCCTTTGTTTGGGCTGTTTGAGATGTTTCTATGGTGGATGATCAGCACCGAGGTTAATTATGATAAGTGGGGTTCTTTTTAGGTAAATAAAACATGGAGAGAGCAGATTATGATTAGCCTCGTCGCTAGCTAAACCCTCATGAAGCATGACGCTTCACAGTGGCTAAAACCTCGGGGATCACCGACAGAATCATGGTCAAAGTCAAAATAGTTTCTTGAAGTGCATGGAATTTAAAGTTGATAAGGATCGAGAATATCCGATGCGGGGACAGATTTGGACATCTTTGGCACGCACATGACACGACCCGAATGAGAAAACGAGAACGCGTTGCGATCTGACGTCTAGTGCAATCGTAAAAAGAAGCGCAAGAGTTGATATATATGTACGATAAGATAAATACGCAATACTTTACATGAATAGATAAAAACGATAAGAAAATGACTTCCAAATCCCAAACGACAAGTTCTTATTACATACTTTAATACGACATTAATACTTCACGGATTTAGATAATTGGAATTTGTTCAAATCTCTTATCTTTATAGGAAAAGAGGGGGTTTTTTTTTGTGTGTAGTTCACGTTCCACCAAACTCAAGTAATGATTTCTATGTTAATTTTGCATAAACGATCTCTCTCTCTCTCTCTCTCTCTCTCTATGCTTACAAACGAATTCTACTGCTCTTTTCTACCCTTAGATAAGCTCAAGTCCACTGACTCAAGGAACTAAATTTTACATTTTACTTGCACAAAAAAAACATTGTTTTATTACCATTTTACGGTGAATGAATGACTTTATGAGGCACCTATACAACAATTTTGTCCTCTTTCGAGGACATGCCTGATGAGAAGGAGGAGGATAGTGCCGGCTAGGCATTGCACTAGCCCTAGGATCAACAATCCTCGTAGGAATGACACGATGGTTGTCAATTCGATTCCAATCGCGAAAAGCTTGCGATCAATTATTGGAGGATTGTGAGCAGTCGTCATCAGACCGCATTTAACGATCGCCAATCATCAACGGTCACGTCAAGCGTCGCGCAACATGATTGTTTTTCCACAGTTATGGCGAGACGAGAGCGGGAAAAGATGTTATCCACGGGACGTGGACGATAGATCAGACGATGATGGTGTGTATCGGACTCTTCGATATCATGTCAAGGAATTCTACGCGAATGTAAAGCTAAGGATGGAGAGAAGCTTACAGAAGAAGAAATGATGCCATTTCATTTTGTGGGCTTCTACCAAAGCATGCCTTTGCTTGCATCTGTTCCTTTCTTTCTACAGTCCACATTGCAAGTAGAGAGAGAGAGAGAGAGAGAGAGAGGGCTTTTCAGTGAGGCACAGTCCACGCACAAAATCATGAGATCGCAGGTGGGGGCCAATCATCAACCACGAGTCGTGAAATCGGTGGGGCCCCAACCTCATGATTGGATCCTGATCCGTAATCCCTTTAATTTCACCTTTGGCCTTTTCCTTTGTCAAAACCGATTAGTAGGATTGATCGAAAGGCGCCCCCACTCACCGAATCTCTCGTCTTTTCCATGCTTTTCACTTGTCAAAATCTCCATCTCCTTTATCAATTTCTCCGAGAAGATTAGGGAAAAGATATGCCCTCACGGTGAGTTTCGAATGTAGTCCCACATTTAGTTTCTTTAATTGGCTAGTTCAAGGTTTAGTTTATTGATATAATGTCTATGCGCGGATCTAATTATAGAGGATCCATTGTGTTAGTGTATTCGATAAATTACTAACGTGACGGATATAAGTGTTAACTTGGAAAATATAAAACGTCGAAGTCATAAGTGGATCCATGATATATTTTCGAGAATAGAATAAGTAATATATGTCTGACTAGAGTGACGATTGGATATAGAGAGAGAACATGTGGATTTGGTATTGACTAAATCGAAATTGTGGTGTTTAAAAGAGCTACAATAACCGAAACCATGATGGGTTTTTTCGATTAGTTGATTTTAGGGCTGCACTACACTCAAAGATAATTTGATCGTTGATTTCCTTTCGACCTCACTTGAACATAATTTTATATCTAGGGGTAATCGGTTCTTCGACGGTTCAGCGGCTCCCACCCTGGAATCGAGAACCGAACTAAAAGGATCGGTTCCCAGTTTCTGGAATCGGTAACTAGATTGACCGGTCCGATGCGGTTCCCAGGTGGTCTAATAGAACTGGTGGATTTACAACTAATTTCCAGCCCTTGCCGTCGCCGATCGAGCATCCGTGCCGCGAGTCCATCTAAGGCCAACAACGACGACGAGCTACTCCATTCACTGCACCGCTGTGATCTGCAGCCCCATCGACGTCATCGCTGTCGCTTGAGCCTTGCACCGATGCCTCCAGCTCTACTCCTAGAAGCCCAGTCGCGTCAACTTGATTTTTTCATTTGTTTTGTAGGCTAATTAGCATAGCAACGCATACCCAAGCTACTATCCAGCCGCATCTAGCAAATTTGAGAGTCCCACCGATGGAACCGAACCGTTGCCCAGTAGCTCAAGCAGCCCCTAAGAGCTTATCGGCCACCAGCCCGAGCACCACCGAGTTGCTCCCACCGACTCCTCATCGCACTGCACCACCTCAACTAGGGTTTAGGACTACCACTCTGCGATTAAGGGTTTGTGATTGTGAAAGAGGCGTGAGAGCCGAGAGGGAAAGAGCAAGCATGAGAGGCGTGAGAGTGAGAGGGAAAGATCGAGTGTGATAGAGGGAACAACCGGATAGGGAAAGAGGGTGTGTGTTCTTAGGGTTTTTGTAAAGAATTTTGAGAAATAATAGAAAAAATTGTCGGTTCGGTCTGGGTGGACAGTTCCACCCTGGAATTGGGAACTAGACCGAAATCTCCGGTTCCAATTATATGGAACCGGGACCCTCGAGAATTCCCCAAAATCGGCCGATTCAGTCCAGTCCGGGTGGTTCCTTTTGCTCACCCCTACTAATAACCAACATTTACATAAATAAAAGGAGAATGTCCTTGTACTTGGCCTAAATCAAATTGTTAAATGTGGGCCTTAGCTAGGTTTCATCAATCATTCGGAGGCTAAGTATAGGCTCAAAATGGGAGTGATAAAGATGAAATGACAAACTGATTTTTCTGAGATTAAGGAAAATTACAAAGGCAAAAAAAGATGAATAATGGCATCCTATATGAATAGCTATCGCCTACATGCCAATCTCTCTGAGTGATTGCTTTTGCTACAAGAGTCCCCACCGCAAGCATCCAATTCTTGACCAAATTGGAAATCTGAAATCATATGTGAAAAAGTAGTAGAGATTTTCGAGAGCGCATGAGTATGATTTGACAGTCCAATATCTATCTTTACCAATAGCCGATGAATACCGACAATCTCTTCTTAACGTCGAATTATCCACTATGGATATCGCACGCTTTAACCTATGCTTTTTCTCATTGCCATACACTCAACAAAACTCAATTATTTTCTTGGGAGAGATAATCACTAGAAGGGTCGAGCACCAGTCCAAGATAGGCTTTGGAAGCAGATTGAATTGACCCTACCTGGCCGATTTTGGTTCAATTCCTGGTTCAAAAAACTTGGAACCAGCTATTACCGGTCTAGTTCCCAATTCGGGATGTGGAATCGGACTGGAGAATCGAATCGAAATGCCCTAATTCTCTCCTTGTATCTTATATTTATGTTGTTGCCGCATTTGCCTTTGGTTTCTCTCTCTCACTCTCTACTCTGCTTTGCCCACTTCTTCACATTTTCTCGATGGGAATCAACCATTTGAAGCTCACGAGCTTCTAGTAGATCGGTTGCTTGTTTGTATAAGAAGAATCAAAGACGCTCGAGCTCCATTTCTCCGATTCCAGCAGATACAAAGGTTTTTAGGAGGCATTTTGTGTTGTGTAACTGATAATTCGAAGTCTCAAGCAATACTCTCAAGGAATAAAAAAAAGGAAACTAGAAAAAGAAAAAAGAAAAAGGAATGGCCGGTTTTCGAGTAAACCCTAGAAGCGGATCAGACTGACATGATTTGTTTTAGGGTCTACCGAGTAGGTTCTAGGTTCCAAAAACTGAAGATTGATTAGACAGAGTAGGTTTTAGGTTACAGGGCCGGAACCTACTCTTCCAGAAACCGTTGACCCCCAATTCACTAGACACTAACATGTGTTTGCAAAGTTCTATCGTGGATTACTTGACGTTTATTGCTCATTTTTAATGTGTTAATCAATTTTTTTTAAGTACTTGGGTTTTCTAAATGATCTCAGACTTACTTTGGGCTATGAATAAAAAGAGGGATAATTCTATTAGAAGTTTTAAAATTTGTTACGAAAGTGTAATTGAATCCTAAAACTTTTAAAAGGTGCAATCAAGTTCTAAAAGGCTGTTAGAAAGCGCAATTGATTCTTAAAGCTTTCAAAAAGTGTAATCAAGTCATAAAATTTATCACGAAAATTCAATCAAGTCCTAAATTTTCAAAAAGTGCAATCAACAGAAAGACTTGATTGAATAACAAGTTTTAGGACTTGATTGCACTTTTTGAAAGTTTTAGTTCAATTATATTTTGTGACAAGTGCAATCAACAGAAAGACTTGATTGAATAACAAGTTTTAGGACTTAATTGTACTTTGATGATAAATTTTAGAATTTTTAATACATTTATTTCATAAAAAGAAAATGAAGAAATATTCTAAATAAGAATCATTTGGATTGGGACAAGACTCTTCCTGCCATGTCTTACATTGGATTGATTGTTCTACAGCTTTCATTATCAAAAGGACCATGATTGTTTTTTGGGGATAAAAAGTGCAGTCAAAAGAGAAAGAGGCTCCAAAAAGTCAACTAGAATTTGTCTAAATTTAGTAGTGGAGAGGATAGTGGTGGAGAGGATATAATTGCTTGACCTTTTTAAGTTTTGCGAGCCTAGCCATGCTAAGGGTTATTTGTTTATCTAGTTATTGGGTTCAAGCTGCGTTTTATACTTCATATGTACCTCGATAAAATATGTTAGGAAAAATTAATAAAAAAATCTTAAATTTATTATAATTCTGCCAGTTCAATCTTAGATTTTTTTTTGCCAATTTAATTCTAAATCTTTTGCATTTGTGCCAATTCAATCCATTTGGCCGGCTGGCACTGACGTGGATAATTTTTAATTTTTTTTTTTAAATTTAAAACTTTTTTCCTTTTCCTTTTCTTTTTCTTTCTTTTTTATTTCCTTTCTTTCTTCTATCTCTAGCTGGACCTTGGTGACTGGCTACTGGCGAGGGCAAGCCTTGCCGTTGCTAGGCGAGCTTCGCTCGACCTCGCCTTTGGTTGCTAGCCCTAGCAACGGGCTGAAGGAAGAAGGGGGAAAGAAAAAAAAGAGAAAGAAAATAAAAAATATTAAAA
Source organism: Metrosideros polymorpha var. glaberrima (assembly GCA_001662345.2). NCBI lineage: Eukaryota > Viridiplantae > Streptophyta > Magnoliopsida > Myrtales > Myrtaceae > Metrosideros > Metrosideros polymorpha. The sequence goes on along the minus strand of BCNH02000005.1, from coordinate 350,524 downwards.
TATTATTAAAAATTGTCCATGTCAGTGTCCACCAACCAAATGGATTGAATTGACACAAATGTAAAGGGTTTATGACTGAATTGACACAATTACAATAAGTTTAGGACTGTTTTGGTAATTTTACCAAATATGTTATGATTAATGCAAATTTTCAGTGTTTTAGTTCCCCGTGACAAGTAACTTTATATGAATATACAAAGTAAACCAAAAAGAGTGTTTCTTAAACACTTCATTAAAACTCACTGAATATATTTATAAGTGTGAATTTTCTCATTCAAAGTGTTAGATATTTTTCAAAAAAAAGAAAAAAAGAAAAGAGGGTTGAAGAGTGCCCTGTCGACACTTGTAAAGCCTTATGAAAGTTTCTTTCGATTTGTTAATTTCTCTATGTGAAGTACGTAAGTTCCTTACAAAGCGTAATTTTTATTGAAAAGTGTATTATTTAATTTTACTTAATTATGTTAAAAAGTTCAACTCAAAATTTAAGTTGTTAGATTAAGGTGTGGTTTGATATTTTAGTATTCTAACTCTCCCAAAATATTGATTTAAAAAAAATTGAATTTCGGATCTCTTGCTGTGATACCACTGCCAACTATTTTAAGAATTTGAATTGTTAAAATACAAGCATTGGTTAATATTTGAATATTCCAACGAAATTAATGAGTGCTCTATATTATCAGCATTCTTAGTATCTTTTCCTTATGTATTGAGGACATTTTTTTGGACAAGTAAAAGAAATTAAAGAATAATCGACATAAATGGGGATAATAACCAAAAATAAAATAAAATACTAAACTTATTGCAATTGTGTCAATTCAGTCTTAATTTTTTTTCCAATTAAGTCCCAAGCCTTTTGCAATTATGCCAATTCAATTCATTTGATCGACTGCCGTTGACATGGACAATTTTTAATAATATTTTAATTTTTTTAAATTTGTTTTTGTTTTTATTTTTCCTTTTTTGTTTTTGTTTTTGTTTTTTATTTTATTCATTCCTTCCTCTTCAACCTCTAGCCGGTCGTCGAGCGAGCTTAGGCGAGCCTCACCCTTGCGTCGCCATTGTTGGGCGAGGTCGATCTCACCCTTGCCAGCCTCGCTATGGGATGACATGGTCGAGCCTCACCAGGGGCGAGCTTCGCCTGAGGCTAGCGAGGTCGACTTCGCTAGCCCTTGCCTTTGGCCTGTTGGAGGTAAAAGGAGGAAGGAAAGAAAAAAAAGAATAAAAAAAGAAAGGGAAAATAAAAGAATAAAAATTCGAAAAAATGTTTAAAATTATTCAGGTCAACATCGACCGGCCAAATTGGTTGAAACGACACAGTTGCAAAATTTTTAGGACTCAATTGGCAAAAAAGAAAAATTTTAGGACTGAATTAACACAATTACAATAGATTTATGACTTTTTTGATAATTTTCATGGCATAAATGTCCCCTAGGCTTTATTACGAGAGGTTTCTCTACTTTTGCATGGAATGTTCGGTTCGATAGACTTTGAGTTTGAGCCTTCATTGTTGCGCTAGTCAAGAGGTCTCTCCACATCGGGGTAGGGCTAATGAGTCGACAAGTACTTTTGTGATCTCCCAAGGGGATTCGTTTGTTGCTACAACGTGTTGTAATCAATTGCATTACGTAGTAAAATTTATACAAAGTGCTTTAAAACACAAGCAAGTAAAATATTTTTATTAATATAATGTTGCTAATCTCTCGAAAATTTGAACGACAATTTCATACTTACGTAGCTACCCATCTCTCAAAAAAAGAAAGATTACCTTAGATTTATCAAGAGAATATTATCATGATAGTCATAAACTTATTGCACTTATGCATATTCGGTCATAAACCTTTCAATTGTGTCAATTGAATCCTAAATCTTTTCAAGTTTTGCCAATTGAGTCTATTCGGTCAATTTCAATCGGAAAATACTAATGTGGCAGTCCATTTAGCACTGGTCATTCTATGTGGCGTACCAATACTGATGTGCACGACTTTTCAAAACTTTTCAAATTTTTTTTCTTTTTCTTGTTTTTTTCTTTCCAATTTGTTGGTGGCCGATGTCAAGCAATGGTCGGCCATCATTGATGGCTGGAGAGGGCTGGGCAAGGGTTTCCCTCGCCTTACCTGGTCGAGGCCGCTCTCGACAGCCACGATCAGGCGAGAACCGGCCTCACTTGGACAAGGGTTGCCCTCTCCCAAAGCCTGCAAGGGCCACGACGCCCTTGCCTAGTCCTGGGCAAGGGTTGTCAGCCCTCACCTGTGGCTAGGGAGGGTGGCGACCTTCGCTGGCACTCGATAAAAAAAAATGAAGTAAAGAAAAGAAAATTATAAATTATAAAAAATATCAATGTTAGCATCAATCGTCCTAAGCACCAGTCATGCCACATAGGACGATCGGTGTCCACATTAGCAATTTTCGGCCAAAATTGGCCGAATGGACTCATTTGGCAAAATATGAAAATGTTTAGGACTCAATTAGCATAATTAAAATGTTTTGAATTGAATTAGAGTAAATTCAATAGGTTTAAGACTTTTTCAGTAATTTTCCTGATTTATCAAAGAACCCATCATTCCATGGTCCTTTGAGATCAATTCCCATACATAACTCATTGTCACTGGGGAAATTTTCAAAAAAATCCTAAATCTATTAGATTTGTGCTAATTTAATCTTAAACATTTTAATTTGGCCAATTTAATTATAACCATTTTGATGATTTATCAATTTAATCCTTCTAGCAAGTTTTGGCAGTGGTCTAGTCAGTGCTAGTTGTTTTACATGGCACGACTGACATTGATGTTGATAAATTTTATCATTTTTTATTCTTTTTTTCCTTTCCTTTTTCTTTTTTCCTCCATTGGCCATCCGTAACGGTCAGCAAGGGTGGGAGGCCCTCACTTGTGGCCAGTGGAGGGAAAAAGGAAAAAGAAGAAGAAGATAAAAAGGAAAAAAATAAGACAAAAATTACAAAAATTGTCCACATTAGTTTTGGTCGTGCCATGTAGGACCACCAATGCTGACTAAACCGCCATGTTAGTGATTTCGGGCTAAAATTAGTCGGAATGATTAAATTGACAAATTGTCAAAAAGTTTAAAACTAAATTGGCAAATCTACAGAAGGTTTAAAACTAAATTGGTAAATTATCAAAATGTTTATGACTAAATTGGCTAAATTAAAAGGTTTAAGACTGAATTGATACAAACGCAATAAATTTAAAACTTTTTGATAATGTACCCCGTTATCATTTGGAGCCTACGTAGTATAGTTACATTTGAATTGTAGTCTTACCATGATATGACTGTAATGTGAATTGCTGTGGCTTGTATTTTTTATAAACATATATTTAAATCACATCACCTAAATTTAGGTGAGATAGTTTTTTGAAAATTAAGGTAGTATAGTAGTTACAATTTCTCTTTTCATGTTGACTCTTGAACAGAAAACATGATTTGACAAGAAAATTTAAGATACTAGAATGGAGACCATTGCGATCAGTCGCATAACAGAGTACCGACATGTAAATATGATAAGAAGATAAAATGGAATAACCGGTGATTATTGATTGATTGGCGGTACTTACTACAAACTACGATTCAACTATTTATATTGCTACCGACAATTAAAAACGATTACAACAAAAATAAACACATCCTATGTGGCTCCTAAAATTCAGCACCATGTATTTACAAGCAATTACCAAGCAAACCCATTACTTCGACAGCCATTACTTCTCCGCTCTTTCGTGCCCAACCTCGACAGTTACTTCTGCAGCTTGTGGTTCCACTTCCTTACAATTACAACGGCCTATATTTCCCAACCTTCATGGTTATTGGCCTACGTGATCTATGGGCTGACCACAACACGATGAGGTCAGTCTTAATTCTCCATGGCCATATCTATTTGCCCGAGCGAATTGCGTTCGAATTATTGGACTCATTACTTAGGCAGTTTACCGCTCGTCATGATTCGTGTTAATTGTGGCCCTCTTGTTGATCAAACCGAACTTCATTCTTCGACACTCGCGTCTTGGGACTTAGTAATTTCCCTTTGTATTTGTTGTTGGCAATTATCAATCGTCTTGTCGACCGTCTATATTTACCGACTAAGAGCTCTCAACACTTACTATTTAGCGAATTTTACTTTTGCCATGTCTTGCTGGGGCTGTCCTAGCTCGCATCGGGAACTCGGACATTTTTTTTGGTGTCAACACTATCTTAAGGAAAATGGGTACCAAAAAGCCTCGCTAAAAATTCTGTTGAGATATTAATAATTTATGGGAAAAAGCCACTAAAAATTTCTAATTATGCCCATTAATGGTTTTTTGTGACACAAAAAATTCTAAACTTTTTGTGTGCGACACATTTACCCTCCATTAATATTCCATCAATGAACACCGTTAAAAATCTACTTATGGATGAAGAAAAGCAAACTCTGTTGACATGTCATCCACGTGGTTTAAGTGACGTTGTTTTGGCTGAAAAGATCACTTGACGGAGAGTCAATGTATCACATAGGTACAAAGTTAAAGAAAAAGTTTAGAGTAAATATGTTCTCGTGGGCATATTTGGGGGTTTATGATGTCCCAAAAAAAAATTAAAGTAAATTTTTAAGGGCTGCGTTATTTCCACCCCCATTTTAGCTAAGCCACTCCTTTTTTTCAATCAACAAACCAAAATACCCTTCTCTCTCTTCAATTTATTGTTTCTTGCTTTTTATCAACCTACTGCCTTTATTTCTATTTTCTCTATTAAATTATCAGTTTCACAATATAAATGTCAAATTACACCAAACAAAATATCATTTTATCATGCATCATGTTATCACTTTCTGTAGGTGTTGTTTTTAATTTATGGTCTTATTTTTTAATTACAAAAGTTATATAAAAGGTTAGAAATTTCTAGTTATAACAGCTTATTAACATGCAATCAACTGCCTAATTTTTATGAAACAGTTTGAGGAAAACTTTATTTCAAAGTTGAAAATTAAACTTCAATCTAATTATCTAGCAGATTTTGATCTTGTGGATCGCTGATTTATGCTTTCTTTTGAGCTTTTCACATTTTAACATGAATTGCAAGATGGTGTTGAAAATTTATTTACACATTCTGCATTTTCAAACTCGCGTCAGATTTTTTTAGGGAAAAGTTTTAAGCATATTTTAAAATTTCGATCCACTTGCAATGAGATTGAATTTACAATCTATATTAATGACTTTCTTCATGGGAGTTGAACAGCAAGAAGTTTCATCTTTTCTCCTTTATGTATTTATTCTTTGTTAATATTTAGATATGATCTAAATATAAATATGTTCGACATTTGATCATGCTTTTAACAAATTAACCTTTTCCATATTTTGATCAAATTTTCTTTTCCATTTTTTTTATCAACATCGTCTAAATAATTAAATTGAATTTTACTTTTCGACTTTGAAATAGAATTTCACTCACACCATTCGGAAAACAAAAATGCAATTAATTGTGTGTTCATAAACCGTCATAATAGAAATTTCTTGTGAATGAAAATATGAGACCATAAATCAAAATTCACAACATTCTCTAGGCAAAATGATAATAAGATATGGTAAATCAATATCCTGATGGGTGTAATAGAGTATTTGTATTAAATAAAGGTAGTTTTGTGGATATATATATATATATATATATCGAAGAGAGTGGAGGGTATTTCGGTAAGTTAATTGAAAAAAATGAGTGTCTTAACTAAAATAGGAGTGGAAATAGCGCCGCCCATTTTTAAAGGCTTTTTCCCTTAATTTATTGATGGATTCCAGTTCCAATGCGGGGAAATACGAACCAGAGTCTATAAAAATCCGGGGAACCTGTCGCCCCTCTGCAATTCTTCACTGCATAGTCTAAAGCACACTCGCTCTCCCTGTCCACTAGGCTCCCCGCCACCGGCCACCAATGCTGCCGTACGCGACGATCGAGGAGGCGGAGTCCGCCGTCGGCCGGGGCCTGACGCTGGCGGAGACGCTGTGGTTCAGGTACTCGGCGGCGAAGTCGGACTACTTCCTCTACTGCCACAACATTCTCTTACTCTTCCTCGTCTTCAACCTCGTCCCGATCCCCCTGGCCTTCGCGGAGCTCACGCGCTCCCTCGGCCTCGACCAGTACAAGATCCAGCCCAAGGTCAGGCTCTCGCTCGCCGAGATGTGGAAGTGCTACAAGGATGTCAATCGCATGTTCTTCCTCGTCGTCGGCCCCTTGCAACTCGTCTCCTATCCTTCCGTCAAGGTAGAGACTTTGTAGGTTCCTTTGAAGTTCTGTCGTCGTTGAGGAGTGTTTATGGTGATGTTTAGCGCTTCGGCGTTCCCTCCGATGTTTTAGACGCTGTTTTGGTTGATAGGAGCGGCGATTCGTGTCGTGTCGATTTAGCATTTTAGTTCTTTTGAAGGATGAATACCAAGTGGTGCTACAGAAATTTTGGCAAAACGGGTCAGAACGTGTTTTGGTTTCTGATTGACTGCGTTCCCATCGCATCATGTTTGTGTTTCTCTGAGCAATTTGTCTCATTATTGTGCATATGGTTGGACTGTGCCATTCATGGTTGGATGGTGCCATTCATGATCTCTTCTCTTCAGTTTGTTTTTCTGTAGAGAGTCTGAATGATGTTGCATTGCTGTCTTTCTTTTTGTGATGATTAGGACGATGTTGCACTGTTATGTCTTGCTTTTTGGTGACGTGAATCTTCTTTCTGAAACCACTTGGGCTATAATTTAAGGGCTTTTCCTTAATCTACAGATGATTGGTATTCGGACAGGGTTGCCATTGCCCTCGAGATGGGAGATTCTGTCACAGTTGGTGGTGTATTTCCTCGTGGAGGATTTTACGAATTACTGGATCCACAGATTCCTGCACAGCAAATGGGGGTATGAGAAGATCCATTCTGTCCATCACGAATTCACTGCTCCGATCGGCTATGCAGCGCCTTATGCTCACTGGGGGGAGGTTTTGATCCTGGGAATCCCGTCTTTTCTTGGGCCGGCTTTGGCTCCCGGGCACATTGTCACTTTTTGGCTGTGGATAGCTTTACGGCAGATAGAGGCCATTGAGACTCACAGCGGGTACGCATGCTCAATAATCTACTATATTTACTCTAATCTTCATGCTTTTCACCTTTATTTGCTTGCTTTTCTTTTTCTAATTGTCTGTTTTGGCTGAGCACTTTCTTTTTGTAAGTTGGTAGTGACGGAATGATGCTAATCATGGTGGCAGATTTACTTTTATTTATGACTGATCTTGGAACCCATTACATGTAAAGTACAGACTTTGTAGGATCTTTGCACTTAATTATACTTTTTCTCACCTTTCGTGGATGCAAACAAGCATAAAGACCGGGTTGCCTTGGTTTTATGTGAGTATATTATGAAACCTGTGTACAAGTATTTAACCTGTATGCGCATGCATAGGTATGTGTATGTGTTACTCTTTGTTAAAGGGAAGATTCCCGACACGTGCCGCAATCAAGTGGTTTTTCTCAGGCTGGTGATGGAGTCTTGCTGTTTCACTAGTTTATTGCCTTTAAGAATCATGACAATCGCCCATTTCTTTATGAGGGGGTTTGGGGGCTGCATCTCTTCACTTCACAGCTTCTCAAATTCTCGCCAAGCATGATTTGCTGAATTATATATTATATCTTTTATGACCTTATCTTGAGACTCAAATCTCCCAGTACTGTTGTTGGCTTGCTTATTTTAAAATTTGATTGCAAATTGCATGAATTGTTGGTAAAAAAGAAAAAAAGCACAACCAAGACAGGCTCTTTTGGTTCCGAGGAGTATTTGCTGCTAATCATTTGTTTGGAGTTTTTCTAGCACGTACAAATAGTCTAAGGGGCCACTATTAGTTGGGGTAAAGGGAAAATAGTGAGGATGCCGAAGTTGGATTTACAGAATGACTGACTTGAAGGAGCTTCGAAGTATGGTGACCTTCATGATAGATTTTAAGAACAGCTTTTTGAAGTTTCAAATTTTAAGCATGTCATAGTAAGATATGACTCTCGAAGTATCTGCTGCCTCATGCCTCACCTGGAAAGAAGTGTAGATATTTCAATTCCGTACATAACCCTAGACTTCATGTTTGGGCTGGAATTCAGGAAAGCTGACATTAGACATTTTACCCCGAAGCAAGTGAACGAAAAGCCACTTGCTGCTTGCGGTTCTGTTCTGGAGTCTAGGGATTTCGACTATCAACTTGATCCTTAATGTTTCTCATCCAAGATATCATTAAGAATCCTGCAACTCTTGGGACTGTACTCTTCTTTCCCCCAAAAACTTTTTAAGCCCGGTCAGACTGAAACTGCGCATAATTTCTAGATACTCTTGTCTGTTGATGACGTCCAAATTTCTATCGATTTGAAACTGCCAAAATCTGCATCAAGAGATGGACACATCTCCAAAAGATTAAATCTTTAGTTTCAGTTTTTCATTTTGTTGCGTACTCAGAGGATAGAATACAATCATGTCTGAAAGGTCAAGCCAAGCAACTTGGCTGATGACCAAAATTGGCCCCCTTAATTAGCCCCATCGGTGCACTTGCAAATCTCAGGAATGATCTGAAAGCAGCTTCTTGTATGACATTATTTAAATTTGTTGTACAGTGAAGCTGTCATCAATTTTGGATACTTTTAATCTGCCATGTGCGTAGATTAACCATTTTCCCCTCGTATGCTGATGCTCTGCTTGTTTCTAAGAGACGCCAAGTGAAATTTTCTCTTTAGTGTGATGCTTTCTAGATGCATAAACCTTGATCAAACCTCTCATTTATGTTTTAGTGGGTGATCCTTGTGGTGTGACTTGCTTTTTTTGTTTAGGTATGATTTACCATGGAGTCCAACCAAGTACATTCCATTTTATGGAGGTGCAGAGTACCATGATTACCATCATTATGTCGGAGGACAAAGCCAGAGCAACTTTGCATCTGTCTTTACTTATTGCGACTTCATCTATGGAACTGACAAGGTGAGCATACCTTTTAGCAGTGCTCTACAATTTTTGAGGTTCCATTTGTTTGAATATCACAAACTAATTTTGCTCTTTCTACCAGGGCTTTCAGTATCATAAGAAGGTTCTTGGTAAGGTAAGGTTCTAGCATCTTGGTTTGTACAGTTAACAGCCTAGATACTTAAACCAAAAGGAAGATGTAAGACATCACAAAATTTTATAGCTAAGACCATGCGACATTCTTCAAGTCCATGAAGGCATATTCATGTTTTGAATAGTATCGATCTTTTCACAGGACCTCACATCTCACTTACCCAGTCCCTAGTCAGCACGAACTTTTTCCCATTCCTTTCTGGGACAAGTTGAGGGTTTTATGATTATCTTCCTACTTTCTTTGCTCTTTCATCTATCTATCTGGTCTTTCTCAATCTTCAGTTGAAAGGCATGAACGGAGGCACCGGCATTGGGCTAAATGAAGGAAAACACGATTGCTCTAGTGATGAAGTGAAGAATGATTAGCCGTGGCTGTGCACGGGACTTCTCCAGATAGTCGTAGCATTACTAGCGACAGCTCTCGGAAGCTTTTTGACTCTAAGTTGACATCGCTGCTCTAGAGTGTGGTAGCAGTACTAGTAATTTATAGATGAAGGCTAGGAGATGGGGCTGGAGACCGGTTTCGAGTTATGGCATTAGATTGTGGTAATTGTCAATGTAGAGTGCTGTTCTTTCGACGTTTGTTTCGGGAGGTCTCTCTTTGCCGCTGAAAGTAGGACGCTCCTGATATCATTTGTACAACCATTCAGTTCATGTGTCGATTTTGTGCCTGTGGAATTTGCTGTATCTGCCTGTGCAATGTCCAGCGGTTAACAAGCAGTTTGAAGCTTCCTTGTTTGAGTGGCTCTTTGTCTCGCCCTCTTTTCATAGTCCCGCAACACCGATACGTTCGTCACCGAGCCAACTGCCGGACATCGCACGAATCGGAAACATTTAGTCCAAGTTTTGACGTTGGATCGGAAACGTGCCGAAAATCATCCAAATCCATCTTGAATCAGGCAGCTGCTATGCGCGCGAGCAGGAACTAGCATATATGTATACGCCCCGCGCTAATCAGAAGACGAATCCGGGAAAATAAATTATAAGAACAAGAAATTCTACCTCCACCTTGTTTAATTCATTGGGGAGATATTTACTACTAGTAGAGAACTACCAACAGACGGCATGTCACCATCGATTGCTACAAAGCAGAGAAAAGCCTGTGAAGAGCATCCGATTATATCACCAAGTACGTGGAGAAATAAACACGGAACTACAAAGATCTGAAGATGATACTTGCTTTATAAGCCTGTGTTCTTTATCGTATTGGCTCTCTTCGCTGTCGTTTCTGTCGGAGCCGACGACCCTGGCTTGGTTGCGGAGGATCTGCAATGCGGCGGCCGGAGATACGTTCGGGGAGCGTCGTACGGAGACGCGGTGGGGGATGTCCTTGATCATTTACCCTATAACACTGTGCATATAGGTTATGATTACTATACGGAAAGGGATCTCTACAATCAAATATGCTACGACCGTGTGGCGAACGACGGAGGAATCTTGAAGGGCCAATGTTTCGATTGCCTTAGCTATGGCCGGCAGCTACTTACAGAATCAATGTCTGAGGTGCTACGGGGCTCAGGTCCAGCTTCGGAACTGTAGAATTAGGGAAAATTTGTCAAAAAAGTCCTAAATCTATTACACTTTTGCCAATTCAGTCCTAAATCTTTTAAGTTTACCAATTGAGTCCTAAACCTATTGCATCTGTCCCAATTCAGTTATAAACCTTTTAAATTTGCCAATTAAGCCATAAACCTTCTGTATTTGTGTCAATTCAGTTCATCCGATCAATTTTGACGTGCTGGAGCTGACGTGGACGCCAGCCGGCGACGCTTACATGTCAATTTTTAATAAATTTTTTTTATTTTTATTTTTTGAATTTTGCCCTTTTCTTTTTCTTTTTTTCCCTTCTCTTCCCTTCCCTTCCCTTCTTCTTCCTCTAGTTGGTTGTCGAGGTCCGATGAGGACCACCTTGCTAGCCTTGGGTGAAGCTCGCCCCTGCTAGCCACTAGCGAGGGCGAGCCTCGCCTGCCCATGGTGAGGACGAGCTTGCCCAGCCATAACGAGGTTGTGCCTCGCCATTGCTGGTGAGGTCGAGCCTCACTAGATTTGGTTGGGCGAGGATGGCGAGACCTACCTTCGCCAGTGGCCAGCGAGGGCGAGCTTCACTCGAGGTTGGTGAGGTCATCCTCGTCAACTATCGCCTTTGGCCAGTCGTCGGACCTCGGCAACCGGCTAGAGGAAGAAGAAGGGAAGGGAATGGCAAAAAAAGAAAAAGAAAAAAAGAAAAGGAAAAAAATCAAAATCAAAATAAAAAAATGAAAAAAATTATTAAAATTGACAAGTCCGCGCCAACCGATCAAAATTGGTCGAATTGACTGAATTGGCACAATTGCAAAAGATTTAGGACTCTATTGGCAAACTTAAAAGGTTTATAACTTAATTGGTAAAAGTGCAACAGGTTTATAAATGGTCGATGATGAAAAACAAATTAACTGTCCGAATGTTAGCCAAATTTAACTTCTTCATTTTGTTAGTACCTATTCGTTAGAGCTGACGGCCTCGGCTTGACCGTGGTGAGTTCTCGATGCTGCGGTGAGAGGTTTGGTGAGGGAGCATCGTACGGAGACTAGGTGTCCAGGGTCCTCGGGGATTTACTATGTAAGACGGCGGACCGTGGTCACGATTATTACGCCCAAAGAGACCGTGATGATTGGACATGTTACGGTTCATGTAGCGTGGGACGGAGAAATCTCGAACGACCGATGTTTTTCACTGTATCCAGTTTGCCGTCAACTACTTGAAGTTTCAATGTACAGGTTCTGTATTGTAGAGTTAGATATGAAATGTATGCGTTTACGACTATTATGTGAATGTATTGGATCTCCTCTTCTCAGTACAGTCAAGTCGAATGAAATAAGTTGTTATATCAATAACTGGCCAATGACCAAAAAAATAAAAAGAACTTTCCACCTACTAGCCATTTGTAACTTCTTCATGTTCTAAGTAACTTTTCATACTACAAATAGAAAGAATGGGAAAAATTCCAAATAAAGTAGGGGTGAACATCGAGGACCGTCTAGTCCGGTCCTCGAGGGTACTGATCTGGTCCTTGGTTCTAATAAATGGAACCGGTGATCGGATGATCCGATTCCTGATTTCAGGAGGAATGAGACCGGACTTGGATAAAGTTATGCAGGGTCAACTTTCCCAACTACTAGAAACAAGAACAAAACGCACTCCCCGTCCAAGATATATATACAGGAAATAGAAAAATAATTACACAGAAGCACATGAGAACTGTAAAAGGCAAGGTATGACGCACGTTAAGTAGTTGGATAAAGTTTTGCTGCATCCAGATGCAATCTTCAAGGATTCCAGAGCACATGCAGCTGATATGATTGCTTTAATTGAAGCTATAAGTTCTAGCCTAGAAGAAGAAAGCTTATTCAAGTGCAAAGAGAAAGTTCATTGTTTTTTTACTGGCATATGTGTTGGGCTAGAAGAAGCGCAATTTTACCGGTCCCCGGTTCCAATAATACAAGGACTGGGACCACCAGTCCGATTTTGGATTTCATATTGGGACTAGATCAATTCGGATCATGCATACCCCTAAAATAAAGGCATGAAGTACGATCATTTTCTCAAAAATGACTTGATGTAACGCTTCAGAACGTCATGCGCGATACGCGTTCTTTTCTAATTACACTCGTAATTATAATTACACATGCGGAACACAATAAAACTTTCACAACACCCTCATTTAAGAAATCGCACGAGTTTAATTGACATACATAGCTTCATCTTTATACACACATCGATAGTTATTATCACAACAAAATACTTAGGTCACCTAAAATCGTCACGCCACTCCTCCACCAAAAATCGACTGCCTCGCCCATTGATATGCCATCGCCATCGAGACAAGGGGAGCCGTTGCAACCCCTAGGTGGTCCAACAAACTCCCTGTCGACCGAGTGTAGTCAAGTGAAGTAATTTGATAAGTTGTTATGTCGACGCCCGGCATGAATGTTGCTAGATGGGGCCATTCCCATTCAATGTTATTGTAATCATCTTGCTGAGATTCCTCAAAACGCTATGAATGTTGCGAGCAATTTGTGCTCATAATCGTAAAATCGTGTCTTCTGTTGGTAATATATGGGAGCAGTAACTATTTCACAATGAATGACAATAAAAAAAAAACTCGTAATATATTTGCAACTTGATGCGTGGTGAAAATTAGATGATACAGAACACGTTTGATGGACAGTGTTTTTGATAGGATGCTGGAAGTGTTCGTGAAAAATGCTGAAGGTTCAAGAAATGGACTTGCAGGGTTCGTGAATTACTGGCTAAAATGAAACGAAAATGTTCGCCTGGATTTGGGCGAGGGCCTGACGCCCTCACCTGTGGCCAGAGATGGTTGGCTAGATTTGTAACAAAAAAAAAAAGGAAAAAGAGAGAGAAAAGTATTAAAATATTATTAAAAATTGTTCATGTCAGCGCTGGCCGTGCCACATAGGATGACCAGCATTCACGTCAGCGATTTCAAGTCAAAATTGGCCGGATGGACTTAAATTGCACAAATACAAAAGGTTCAGAACTCAATTGGCAAATATATATATTTAGAACTGAATTAGCATAATTACAATAGATTTAAGACTTTTTTGGTAATTTTCTTTTCGGTTGAACCGTGGGTCCAAGCCATACAGATTGGGTAGACAATTTTGCTAACCTCAGGTGCATACAAAGATGTCGAGAATAGAGTGAAATTAAAACATAATTTGTCATTTAAATTAAACCCAATTTACTAATTTTGATACACACTCGGAACGAGTATTGATACTAGTTAAATAATCTGCAAAAGTTTAAGGATACCTGCAATCTTTATTCTAATAGAAATGAAAGGAAATTAATCATCACATCGATCAATTAGGCACATTGGAGAGAAGAGTGGTACGGTTGGTTAGGAAGTTGGAGAATTTTAAGTTCAAGATCGGGAGTTCACTTGCACCCAATCATGTGTAAACTGTTCTGAGTTAAGGCTAACTACAAAGGTCAAAGGGTTGGACTTAACTAATTTGTAGTATTTGCACGATGCGTCAGCCTTTAAATAGACGGGTCTCTATGTTCATATCCCTAATCATATTGATATAGGCCATAGGCAGACCTAATGTACCACTTTAAACCGCAGAAAATCTGGAAATTTTAAAATTTGATTGCATGTAACACAATTATACCCACATCAAAGGGAAAGGACATGTGTTGAGCATCTTAAGTCTCGCTACAAAGCAAATCCCAAATAGCAAAGTAAAATAACAAAACACAAATTGCTATGATAAGAATATTCTCATCTCATAAGAACTGATCTGTTTCAACATCAAAACAGAATGAACGGTGGCCGATCACTCAATCTTAGATCATTATCAGTGATGAGCGTACGCCGTAATCTCCTTCTCTAACTTGCCTAATGGACGGTGTACGCATAGATTCCGAGTTCTCAACACTATCCCCAACACGAAATATAGGTTGAGTAGTCCCTCGTATTTAAATCTACATAGGGAACTCTCGTTATAGTCTAGATTAGAACTGAGTCCACGTGGACAAAGTCGGTCTCCACCGCGGATCACTTGGGTCTCACATGTGCAGCCCATGCAATCACCAGCGAAGACGACCCGGTCCGGTTGAACCGAGTAACGTCCGAGCGAGAGATTTCCCTCGCTGAAGGCCGATGTGATGTCACGTGCTGCAGCTAGGAGTCGAATGCAACAGAAATTAAGATCTATAAAATAAAAAAAATATAAAAAGGTGGTTAAAAAGCTCGACAAATTGATTTACCGGGGCTGACCCAGAAAATCACAAAAATACGGGGGCGAAAGTGCATTTTACCAAAGAGGAGAGAGGAAGCAAAAATCACCAGCCCGTGATGATAGGACACGTGTCCTATCTTTCTGACGAGTCCCTCATTGAGCACCTCGATCTTTCTTCGAGTCGGTAATTTCACGCCGTAGGCTTCCCATTCATCTGCAAGCGGGCGAGGTTTCTCGTTGTCCAAAGCATCTGAAAGGCGCTAGGGTTTTCTATCTGGTCTGCACACGACTCCTCGTCCCGAAGCAGTAAGGTAAATCTCTCTCCGCCACCGGTTTGAATTCGCCAAGGCGAAAGCCTCGGCAGCCGACGATCGCTCTCCTTCGCTCGAGCGGCTTGTGAATTCTCTAGGTCTCTTTCGCGCGATTGCTCGACCGACGACGTGCGGCTCGTCGGCCGGCGTTCCTCTGTTTCGTCGGCGTTTTCGTCTGCGTGTATGTTGCTCTGAGAGATTGAATGTGTCTGCTTTTCGTCTGTGGATTGGATCGCGGAATAGCATTGCTTAGGAGCTACGCCTTGTGCCTTACTTGCAGGGGAGAGAGAAAGATTTTTAGTTGTCCCGCTAGTTATCTGTATCTTCCGAGTGCCGAGGATCGTTCTGATGTTGTTGATATCGAGATCGTGTTCGTTGTTGAGATTTATGCGGCTCCTTTTCGGTTGATCGTCGTGTTAATATATAGTTCTGCCTGGGTGTGTGGTCCGTATTGGACAAGTTGGGATGGTTGAACGTGTCGGCACCGTGTCCATTTTCAAAATGCTTCCATAATTTTTATTACGGTTTTAGGCGCCAACGATATTCGGCATACGTTACTTGCCTTGCTGAGTAAATGGTTCCCAGGCAAGTCCGTGAGGTTTCGGCAAGACGCCAGAGAGCAACACATGTTCATATCGCTGTCAGTGGTGTTTAAGCTTCGATACGCGTCTCGTGTATTTGAAAAGGCTCTTTTTGGTATTTCCTTGCAGAATGTATCGCCTGATTGGGTTAACCTTCCTTTTCCGATAGTCACTCTTCCCTCATGGCTTCATTCTTGTGGGAGATCTGTAGTTGTGGTTATTATTTTACCTTGTTGGTGATTATTGGTGCCCATAGGTAGTATTTGAAAGAGTAATTACACCTTTTTGAGATGTGCAGAGAGTTTATAAGCTGTTTGCTGTTCTCCTTCATCATAAGACTTCAATAATGCAGTATCAAATTCTTTCCTCCAGGAATTTGTCCTGACTAATGAGTGGTTCTGTTTCCTTTGTTATCTTTTATTCTTTTCAATTTTGCAAAAGCTTGTTTAAGTTAGGTGGCGTATATGTTTTGTCATTATAGAATTTTGTGCTTGAAATGCTTGCCAAATTCTGGATTCTACTTGTTCCTTGCAGGGGTCTAGCACTTGCAAGATGCAGGGTAACGGAGGTGGTAGAAATCCTTTTTTCGAACTTGGTGACCCTTTTGCTGGTTTTGGAAGCTTCGGTGATCAAAGAAGTTTAGTTTCTAGCTTCTTTGGAGGAAGAAACCCATTTGATGACCCTTTCTTTACACAACCATTTGGGGGCCTCTTTGACTCGAGCATCTTTCGTCCAACTGCAAGTCCTTTCATGAATATTCCAACTGCAAGTCCTTTCATGAATATGCAACCTTTCATGAATATGCATCCTTTCATGAATATGCAACCATCTACCTTGATAGAGCATCATCCTCCAGAACCGAGAATGTCAAGGGGACCCATTATTGAAGAAGTGAACTCTGATGATGAGAAGGAAGAAGCGGACATCGAGAAGAAGGACAACCCAAGAAAGCATGGGAGGTCAAGTGAGATGCCTCATGTTGAGGGTCCTGATGATGAAGTAGAAGGTATGTCCATCTTTGAATTGCGTGTTTGAAATTGTTATATGCTCTAACTGAGTGCCCTGTTTTCTATGGCAGAGAGGAGAAGCAAGCAGCTGCATTATTGGAATGGCTCCAACGATAGGACATTTGAGAGACAGATGCAGCCACAGAATCACAGTTTCACCATTCAGAGCTCTTCTGTCACTTATGGTGGTGCAAATGGTGCCCATTATACATCATCCATGACAAGAAGGACGGGCAGTGATGGGGTATGTATTTGTGCCTGTTATAGCGACAAACTGAACTTATGGAATGGTCTAATTCAGTGGTTGCCTTGTTACAAACAGGTATCATTCGAGGATAGGAAAGAAGCTGATAGTGCAACTATGCAAGCCACTCATAGAGTTTCCAGGGGACTCCATAATAAGGTATCGCCGAATGCCTTGGTCTCATTACCTTGTGTGCCATAAGCTAAGACGTCACATATTATGATTTTACTTGACTGTGTCTTAATATAATGATTTTACTGCAGGGCCATTCTGTTACTAGGAAGCTTAATTCTGATGGTAAGGTGGATACCATGCAGACTCTGCACAACCTAAATGAAGGTATTGAAACATTTTCTTGTTTGTTGTATGCTGGATTCCCTAAAAGAGGCTCATTCATATAGCTCATAAATGTAACGTCATGACTATCTAGATGAGCTGCCTCAATTTGAACATACATGGAAGGGAAATGCTAGAAAGCATTTGCCTGGTTGGAGCGAGCATTTTGATGGCCATGTTGGACGAGGTGAGTATTACTGCAAGATTTTTTTTCTGGCTGCGTCGTTTGTGCTAATGACAAGCAAAGAATCAATGTTTTAAATTCTTATCACTTATGAGGTGGACTAAGGTTAGATGATTCTTTTTACCTATTGTCATTTTTCTGTTGGTTGGTGAGTTTACTCGATAGCTAATGGGGCACTAGACAGGTTCCCATTGTCTAAGCATCAATTATTTAGCCGAACGTGACAATAAGCTGTTTTAAGAAGCTTCTTTGTATGTTCTCTCTGTTCTGCAAGCACCAGACATCAAGTGTGTGGCAGGTTCTAATGCAAACTCAAGTCACTCATGTTAATTTTCGTGCATGATGGTGCAGTTGCTTTTTGATTGCCATAGGTTTTACTGTTGTTTTTTCATATGATACTTAGGCACTTGATGATGCTTTGTGACTGTGTATGTCTTGACTCCTGATTCATACCTTGCGTTTCCTGCAAATACGGTTTTAAGTTACATATTGGTAAAACCGAATGTATTTTAGGAGGAGTTGGTCAGATTGGACACTCAAGTCATGGAGGATGGGCACTTCCGTCCACTCAGCAATCATTGCCCGCGCAGAGGGTGACATCTGGGATGAGGGAACGGGCAGAGTCTTCTCAGAGGCAAAATGCCGGAAGAATGAAAGCAAATGCCAGCGAAAAGGCTGGCCTCTCCCATGGTAAAGCGAGAGGATAAGGAGATTGAATCGTTTTATTTTTGTTGTGGCCCTCCCGTACCCTTGCCACATAGATTGGCATAATTTGGACTGGCTGGATAGAAATTCGAATAATACAGGGATACCTATATGTTTTTCTCATAATGCCTAATGGTAATACATGTATGATCCGATAGGGCATGGTTGTAATGCCCAATGTCGCGAATGCACTTGCTTTTGGGATGTTAAAATTTAAATCAATCACCTTGCCTTGTATTAAGATTGGATGTTTGTTCGTGGAAGCAGGATGTGAGTGACGGATGACTTTCTTGGACTAGGATTACTTGGATAGCAGTTGGCCGAAGTATAAAGAATAGCTTTGGTCTTCTCTCTCTCTCTCTCTCTCTGAAGAGATGGCGCTTCTGAATGTGTGTCAAGAAAAAGAGGTCACATTTGATTTTGGGTCATATGAACTTCATTCGGCTGGAGATGAATTGATATGTTTCAGCATTGGTTGCGAACGCCCACCTCTTTTCAATTAAACATTTACTTCGAATAGCTTCTTAAATTTCTCAGACCAATCTTTTCTCCTTATCTTAATTGTACGGGCACGACATGTGAAGAACCGATCCAACATATCTTCAGATCAGTTTACCTAAGTGCTCAGAGGTTTCGAGCACACTTATTGCTCTCTGATAAAGATTTGACGGAAAAATGAATTGAATCATGCATAAGAGAACAACGGAAAAGAAATAGAATAGTTGTCAAACAAGCCTTAAGTGAAGTGGATTCGAGCAAGACGCCCTTTCCAAACAATATAAACACCGACCAGTGTTGCGTCGTGAAAGCGCACGATACCTCGTAAGACTCGGATCGGGCTTGCTGGTGTAGATTTCGGATCACATAAATGAGCTTAAGTTAATCTTATAAGGCGCTGTTATGTTTTATAATGAGGCGGGCCGAAGCGAACACCTCTCGTTTGATTTGATGGGGCTCATGCTACGATTTTGCGGTCCTTGGGTTTGCGACCTTTTGAAGTTCGATTGCTTTTTCTGGCCACGAAGAACCGGAGCCGCTCCCAGCCACACCGAGCGACGCTTCTCTTCCCTCCATCTCCCAACACATACGCACGGACGCTGCCTGCACTTGCTCGCTCCGATTAGGGGCTTCGCCGGAGCCGGAGATGGCGGTCATCAGGACGACGACGGTCATGGTCCTCCGAGAAATGTTCGCTCAGCCCCTCTCCCCGTTGCCAGCCATCCGAAGGATTCACCCTCCGCTGCCCTGCCCCGGCGCCGCGTTGCGGTCCGCGCAGCGAGGGATCAGCTTCACCCGGATATGCTGCGCCGCGTCGGGAGGCGCCGGGGAGAAGAAGGCCCCGTCTCGGCTCGCGCAGGTCCAGCAGCTCCTGCGGGAAGCCGAGGAGCGAGCTCTCTCCGCCGGCGACGAGCCGACCCCGAAGATAACGCTCGGTGCGTGGCTGCGTTTCTGTTGCTTCTTCCGGTTTGTTTGAGCTCCTGTTCGGTTATGATTGCTGATGAATAGGGAGCGTTTAGGCAGGTGTTGGCTGGGTTAGCAGCTCGACGAGTTCTTTAATTTTGTGCATGTTCTCTTTGTGTTCGCGCGATTGTACAACTTTGGTTACAGTTTCTCTTTCTTGTTCCACGCGGCAATGTCAACAGTTCTGCATTTTTTTTGTGAAATTTGCTGAATGATCACTGGATGGAGTGTCTTCCTTTGCCTCTTAATCTCTTTATATCAGCAGAGACTGCCGAAGAGCTCATACGCCCGTGCCGCTGACAGCTGATAGGCGTTTAAGTTCATTTTGTGTTCTTCAAATGCTCGTAATAAGAGGGGATACATTGCCTGTTGCCTTTCGCTTCGTTGTCAGCTTGCTGCCTGTATCGGCCACACAGAGGCATATGGAGCCTACATATGTTGCTTATAGTTGAGTTGGTGTCGCCAGCAGTTCGTTAAAATTGATGCATCGCAGCTAGATGAGTGAACCTCTCGCATATTCCCTACCTTGATGCAGACCCATATTGCCTCTGCCTTTTATCCGTTGAGTCCTCACAAAGCTGTGTTTCTGTTAATTGTTAATTTATGCGGGTGCGTGGTTTCGAGAGTTGATATGGCTTATAGAATGAATCTATGATTTCCCCTGCTTTCTTGGGAAAGAACTGATGATGGATTTCTAGCCCTTTTTTATCAGTAATCTTTCTCAAAAAGTCTTATGCAAATGTTATGGGTGCGCAAATGCTTTTCAAGCTGCTTCATTGGCCTTCTTTCTTGGGTCAGCTGTAAAAGGAGTATGTACGGACAACATTTGTACAATACCCTGTGCTAATTTAATTTCGTGTTATCTATGAATGAAGTGGTAGTGGTTTAACTGTCTTCAGAAAGTATATGACTCTTCTTTAGACAGTGAGTTGGGCTTTCGGCTCCCAGTGCACATTCAGCTAGTGGGCGGGTTTTCTCTGGTCAGGGTTAATGAGGGGAGCACCTTATCCAGCAGTTCATGTTGTGTTGTGAAGGAGCCTTCTTGGGAAATAGTTTTAATTCTTTCTTTCTTTGCCTGATTGTGATTTCTTGGATTCCATAGCGGGCTTGTGCTTCTTCTCGGGCTTCCCTGCAGCCATTTCTCTGGCCACTGAAAGGAAGAAATACATAAGGGACACTGTACTTGCATGTGTAGTTTGCTTTTCACATACTGCTACAGAAGTGTAAACATATAAGAATAATTGCTCGCTTAAGTTGTAGAAAGTAGCATCTTGATGAAGTTATTGCTAGATATGGAAATTTTCGTGATCAACTAATGCTAGATTTCTTAATCTATCAAAGAACCTTAAAGCTATTAGTTTCTTTCTCATTTCTTGCCAGACCACGTCACTGTGAGTTTTGCAAGAAGTGGTGGTCCAGGAGGTCAAAATGTGAACAAAGGTCTGATCTTTTCCTTCCTTTTCTTTCCTCCCGTCTTTGTCATGTGTCATTTCCTCAGACCTCTCTCTCTCTCTCTCTCTCTCTCAGATGATACCTTCTAATAACATCTGTTTTCTTGATGCAATTTACAGTGAATACTAAGGTTGACATGCGCTTCAATGTGAAAAATGCATATTGGCTAAGTGACAGGATCAGGGAGAGGATAATTCAAATGGTTTGTTGCTTTAATATTCTCTTGAGCTTTATGTAACAGATTTTTCTTAGGAATCTCGCATGTTGAACTATAATCCCTCCCAATACAGGGGATAAGGGGATATCACGAGCAACATCTTTATCCGTATAGATTTTCCTCTTATCTGGTGGAGTAAAGAGTTGTCCCTGTGGTGTCTGTTTCCGTGATTGCATAGGTGCTCTTGTTTTTGGTTAGGTGATTTTGTGCAGGATATATGTAACAACATTGTTACATTTTGCACTTTCAGTCTTTAGAATGACCAGCACTTGGAAATGTGTAATTTTTCTCCGATATTTAATTAAAAGCTATTCTTCCTAACTGTTCTTTCTTCTTTCTGCATATTGTCTGCTGAACAGGAAAAGAATCGGATCAATAAGGATGGTGAAATTGTGATCTCTTCAACAAAAACTAGAACTCAGAAGTCACCTTCTTCCCTCTTTTGTCTACATTTTGTTGGTTATGCTGCTTAATGCCGCAGCCGGTTGACAATTCTATTTCTGTGCAGGGGGAACATTGACGACGCTCTAGGAAAGCTACAGGTACGAAAAATTGAGGCTAATTTCATATTCATGTGCGGTGATGATACACTTCTCAGCCTTTTGTTTTCTGATTGGGACATTTAATCCGCATTTTTCACATGTGAAAACACTGGGTCTGGGTGTGCAGTCAGCTGTTATTTTTTTTTTCCATTTAAATATATTCAGTCGTTGGATTCTTAGATCACCTTTTGGTTTAATTTTGTTTTATATCTGGATGTTGCGAGCAGGCAATTATTGATGCTGCTTCATATGTCCCACCACCTCCTTCAGAAGAGCAGAAGAAGAAGATTGCCAAGATGTGAGTCATTTCACTAGTATGGTTTCTCACTTAAATGTCCCGACTCTATTACAAATTGATAAAGTTGTTCTGCATAAAAGGGCTGCTATTGGAGAGCAGAAACGCTTGAAGAGTAAGAAGGCGCTCTCAGATAAAAAGTCATTTCGCAGAAGTAGAGATGGCTGGGATTGACACAAAATGTCCATGATGTTGCTGTTAGTCTAAAATTGATGGACAGAATCCCCCTTTGATTTGTCAACGTTCTCGTTGACCATCTGAGAATGGTAACAATGGATATGTTTCATGTGGCACTGATTAGCAAGTACCATTTGCGGTAACTTCGTGAAGGTAAAGAATCAGAGCTACAGATCATTTAACTAGGTCGCTCTTACAACCTCCATGATCAAGGCTGCTGGAAGAATTCTCATTTCTATCAGACATGTATTTCTTCGTTGTTGCTTGTGAAATTTCGGGGGGGCTACTTCATATACAGAGTCAGCAGAGATTACTTGAGACTGTATGTTAAAAAACTTTTCTTTTGTTCTGGTGATCAATGATAAATTCAGTCTGAATCTTTCTTTTGGATCAGTGTGATGATGCTCCAGCTAGACGGTGGGTACAAGCACCTCTTCTCATTTGTTGATATGTGGAGAAAATCTCTGTACAGGTTCCAGTAATTTTCTGAACAATAGTGTCCCAGCAAGATCTATAACTAGTTAGACTGTACAAACACAGAAAAGCCAATGGAAAAACCAATAAATCACTGACGATATCAAATTCATTTCCTTATGACAATCTCCTCCCCTGATTGCTGATCAACATGCTTGATCCACCGGCTCTTGCCCTTGCCAGTGCTCGAGCTCCCACTGCTGCTTGCCACATAGGCAATATCCAGCCCTCTGCCCACAGGAAGAAACGCTGACCGCACAAGGCAGCGCGACCCCGCGTCGAGAACACTCCGCCATCGGAAGCTCAAACTCATCCTCGAGCTCGCGTTCTTGCACACTAAAACTGCCCCTCGAGTACCCAACTTAGCCGATCTCAGGATCTTCTCGAAATCCTTGCTCCGGCAGTCTACTACCATGAAATCGATGCCCGTTAACACCTCCACCACCTCCTCCGGTTCTCCGAGCACCACTTCCACGCTCTCATCGGTTTCTCCCAGGGCTTCCATGTATTCAAACTTTGATTTCTGATCAGGGACTATGCACACATGCCTTCCTCCTGTGTGGTGGCTTGCCACTGCAAGGCCGACGCTTGTGGCGGTGGCTCCACCGCTTGACCAGGTCTCTACTATAAGACGTGCATTCCAGCCCGCAGCCGTGGCCGAAACTAGCTCGGCGACACCCGATTCTTTGTGTAGCTTTTTGCACTGTCAAAACACAAGATCAGAAAACAAATCAACGAAAGAGACAACACAAACTCTTTTACAATAAGTTGCAAGAGAGAAATACTTACAGATGTGACGGTATCGATGTAAGCCTTCGATGCCGTCTCCGGAGACCAGGTTAGCTTCATCTCTTCTTCTTCTTCTTCTCCTTCTCCTTCTTCTTGGAATAAATTGTGAGTTTGTGGTTTGCTTCACGACCAAGCGAAAAAGAGTGGTAATGGGAAAAGCAGTGCCCGTTTTGGCTTTATATTTCAGACAGGAAGAGTCCCGGAAAGGGTTTTTGGCGGACCGTTGACATTGCTCCTACGATTTCAACGTGTGGATTACTATTAAATTAATTGCCATTGCATGCTTTGTTTTTTGTTTTCCGCAGGGTTACACTGCACAACTTGATATTAAAAACTTCATTAAAAATTCCCCCGCGATTGGGGACCAACGGCAGGCGAATTCTACGCGAACAAAAGTGCCCTCGCCTTACGAAATCATCACTAAGGATGGCATTCCACTGAATGGTTTTTGTGCTTGCGCTGTTTGCATCATCCAGCCAATCATCGACCTCTATGACCTAATTTATCTTGGTAACAATCGGGTAGCCATCGAATTTTCAATACATGGTTCAATACGGTATTGAAAAATACAAGCTAGTCTTGAGCTTGGAAATAAAGGGTATATGTCCATGCAAGATTTTGTGCACTGATCTTTACAACTTCGCCATGTCTATCGTTGTGTAATGCCAGCAACAAGAGTATTTAATATTTTGGATGTTCGTATAAGCAAGCACCGCTCGTCCCTTGTTGATAGCAATTTTTGAATAAATCCTAGATTCATATTGGAAAAGGAAACATTCTCAGATACAAGCTAACATCATTTCTATCAAGAAAACGAAACTTTCTGAAAGATCTTTGGTCTTGAGGGGCTAGTAGTAGGCATAGAGAAGAAGGCTCTTGTAATGAACAAACCCTAAATTGAAAGGTGTTGCTTGAAAGATAGACTAATTGAGCTCAGATTGCTGAGATTTTCCATTTCAAACCACGGTGTCTAATCTCTTTACGGTTCTTTCTTGCA
Source organism: Metrosideros polymorpha var. glaberrima (assembly GCA_001662345.2). Lineage (NCBI taxonomy): Eukaryota > Viridiplantae > Streptophyta > Magnoliopsida > Myrtales > Myrtaceae > Metrosideros > Metrosideros polymorpha. The sequence goes on along the minus strand of BCNH02000005.1, from coordinate 325,904 downwards.
CCTTCTCCTTTTTCCACAAACACCAGCTTAACCGTAAAAGAAGTTGGTTACAAGCATGATTGCTCATAAGAAAAGGTCAAAGCTTTTATTGACCTCATTCAATTGTTTTTAGGTCTGGAAATGATGGGTACACAGACTAAATTTGTACAAAGTACTTGGGTCATAAAGTCCACTATCCTTGATTTTCTATCACTTGATTAAAAGATTATTTAGTGGAAGTTTATCTTTATTGCGATAAGATAATTGAAAAGTGGCCTCCCCGCCTTCCCTGATTTTATACCGTTTCATCAAAACACAATCTACTTGGAGGATTTCATCTTCCTTTTGTCTTGTAATCTCTATCTCTATGTATAATAAAGCAAACCCAAAAGACGATTTCAACCTTAATCTTTTCCCATTAAATTCCGTTTAGAGTCCACGGTAAACTATGAAGGTATAATTATAAGCGATGGACGAAAATCGCAATTAAAAATTAATCAGGATCTCTAACTCATCGAATGATGGTCCCTTAAATCTCTCTACCCCTTTCCAAACTTAAAATGTTAATTTCCTCATCTTCATTGAGTTAGACCTTTCTTATCTCACAAAACTCTGAATTTTCTCCCTAAATATACCATATCTTCAACAACTCATGATTTGTTCTTACCATGTTTTTTCAACAAAAAGCGTGTGCTCTTTTACTTGTACGAATAAAATGAGATTAAGACGGCTGGCATCTATATCAGCGAAATTTGGCCGAAATTGGTCGGATTGACTCAATTGGCAAAGCATGAAAATGTTTAGGACTGATTGGCAAAAGTAGAATACGTTTAGGATCTTTTGGACAATTTTGCCAGAGTTGAGGCTAAAAAGTCGTCACTTTATCTTCGAGATCTTTGGGGGTGAAATAAAATTATTATCTTGAAGCAACCTTTTTCGTACCAAAAGAGCGAGCATAATGTGAACCAAGTGCGGCCACCGCCGGAAGCACCAAATGTTGACTCTATCTTCGAGATCTTTGTGGGTTCAATGCATGTGCGGCCACTGAGAACCTGGTTTTTCGCGTTATCAAGCCAATCGATTTCGATTTCGTCTATCTTTCTATCGTTTTTTAATGGAAGATGCTAATGATTTCCATGTGGAAACTATCCTTACGCAACGAGGAGTGGCTTCATCGAGATTTCACGAGGGAACTGGGGTCATTTCTCAGCGAAGCAGATGAAGGAGAACTGAAGCAACACGGCATGGAAGGTCCAGAAGGCGAAGAGGTCAAACAAATGGAGAGAGAGAGAGAGAGAGAGAGAGAGAGAGAGAGAGAAAAGAGTTTTTCAAAGTGGAAGATGATGTGGTCGTGTCCGTATTGGGAAATTTCACCCGCAGTACGAAACAGATATGTTCTTGTTTACGAATGAGAAAATGATAATGTCTTTGTTTTCTGCTATTTTCGTTTCTATTGTATATTGTATTTTAGTCCAAGTGAGAGTTGGCCTCCTCTTTGGTTGACTGGTAAGATTGCCACACCACATCTACCTCATCGCTGACGATGCAAGGTTTATACCATTCCATCTATTTTCTTCCTCCCTTTTCTGTCTCTTAATTATTTGAGAACGAGGAAAAAATCAACTGCATGGATTGAAAAGAGCAGAGAAAATACTTGGTACGGATAGGATCGATACGTACGAGCCTCCGTGGTGTAACATGGTAATGTTTGACGCTGTGTAACCTACTTGGCAAATGAACGAGCCATCCGAAGATCGGGATGTTTTTTGTGAATATTAGAATGAAAACTTTAAAGGGGTTTTTCCTTTTGTTTGTATATATGTTAAGATAACAAAAGGGTTGACCGACTGATAAAGTTCGTAAACCCTTCCCTTTCGAGTTACGTACAGCAACTTGTAAGATTTTTCTTGTGCTTCTTGTTGGGAATGTTCACTTGTCTTCAACCTCATGTGAAAGACTGCAGAGGGGAACCACCTTGGCGAAACCCTAAGTAACTCTTCTTAACCTCGAATGAAGGCAGAGTTTCCCTCACAACTAGGGCAACTTCGTTCGATTTAATCTATTGCCAAGATTCATCTTTCTTACATCTCTTTCATTTCGGAATCCTTGCCTGACTTGTCCAATGGAGATTTTGGTTGAGCTATATACATCTTTCTTACACACGCACGCGTTTCCATTGACTTGCTGATCGACTCACTATTCGTTGTCTTGTCCATTTGATGGCTTATTTTGCATTCTTGTTTAGTGATTCTCTTCGAAAGCTCGAGACCATCAACTGCATCATCTTTTGCGTCTCCGTTTATTTCGTGAAAAACATTTTAGTAATTTTCTGACGTTTGATTTGCTTAGGAAAATGAGTCAACAAAAATGTTTTCCTAGTCAACGGAAAACAAATGCGTAAGTTCACAAAAATTATTTTCACTTTAAAAAATCAGAATTCATTTTCCAAAATATAACTAGGTATTGATGTTGGGACCTAAAACTCTACGCTTGAGCATGGAATTCCCAACGCTGGTTCTCGGTTCCTCGGCATCCAAGACTAGGTCTTCGATGACCAGGCCTGGGACCTCAGTGCCCAATGCCTGGATCCTCGACGCCCTCGCTTGAGTCTGTCAAGGTCAAGCCCAAGCGCTCGACGCCTGTGCCCAACTCCATCGAGGCCAAGCCCCAAGCCTTGGTTCCTGTGTTCGATGCCTCAGGACTCTGGCCTAGGTATGCAAAAGCTGAGCGCGGGATCCCGGTGCTCGAGCTCAAATCCCCAACACCCAGTCTCGTGTCCACAAAGGTCGTGCCCGGGACCCCGGTGCCCATAGTCAGGTCCATCGAGGCTATGCCCAGGACCCAGGTGTTCGTGCCCCAATCCTTGGCACCCAGGTTGGGGGTCCCAAGACTCTAGTGCCCATACCCGTTTCCTCGACTGCCCATGTGCAAGTTACTTGCACCCGGATATTTTATGTCTATTTAGGAAAATCAAATTAGATTTTCCATACTGAACGACAGGAAATATTTTCCACTTCATTTCCAGGTTTCGACCGAACACAGGAAAAATATTGTCATTTTCTTGAATAATGACTTTCTAAAAAATATTTTCCTGAAATATCACATTTTTTGCAAAACAAACGTAGCCTGATATGCCTGCAAATATTTACATTCCAGTCTACTTGATGATGATATTATATGCTTGCACAAGAATGAAACTAACAAAGAGAAGGCGGCGATCATACAAGTAAAGAAATATTTATATTTCTCTAATCCTTATTATATGTTCGCATCTGGTGAACTTAACCGAATACGACGATTTGGAAATGTTTATAAAGATGAGCTAATAAAAAATTCTTTTTTTTCTTTTTTCTTTTTTCTGGGGATTTCAAGAGGAGTCTCAAGGCACACCATAGTTGGCTGCTTTATTTATTTAAGAAGGGTTTGACTTTGTTAATTAAGTATTGAGACTTGCATTAAACTGACGATAAACAATCCCACAAGTGATGATAACTGATAATGCAGACATAAGCACAATTGTGCTTTCGTGCCCTGCGTCAAAAACAAGCTGAAGCATTTTTTTTTATAAATTTATATTTTTCCTCGAATAAATTAGTCTGTGCTGGCCGAAAGTGATTGCTTCTTTCCTTTTTCAATTTTTTGTTTTCGTCATGCATTTTATTAAAATAATGTGTATGCATACGTATTGCATACATATGCATGTGCGAATGTACATATTTGGAGTGGGGCAGTAGATTGTCCCAGACTCTATAAGAGGACTAACGTATATATCATAACGTACTTTAACAATTTGCCACTTCATATAAGCAGCCCCTTGCTCATGAAGCAGCATGATAAGTGAAAAATGAAAGTTAGATTAAGGGAGCATGACTTAAAATGAATTGCTAGATCTTATCCTGGGGACTAGATCAAAATATAATACATGAAATTTCATAAAGGAAATCCATATATATAATTATTGAAAAATGCAACGAGCACCTAGCGGGCCGAGGGTGGCGGCCCGCCTTTGGGTTTGGTGTTGTGGATCAAACACAATGCACCTTGGACACTACCCGAGATCGAAACCGAGTTTCAAAAATTTGGTTGACAAGTAAGGATGGAATTAAGGAAAAAGCATAACCAAATAGGCTCTATTGGTAACGTGATAGGTGGTGCCAATCACAATACAAAAACCTGCGTAAAATTCTAGAGAAAAAAGTTTGCATAGACTTAGCCCGGGGGCTATGTACGATGTAGTGGACAAAAATCAATCACAGTATAGAAATTACGAAATTACGAGTCTCACAGATTTTTGAAACGTGATCGGTTTGCTATAGTAAAATGCGTCTATGGGAAAACTTGAGTGGGACCTAATATGAATCTCTGTAATTGACATGTTCTGTTAAATTATGTTTTGGACAATGGATTTAGGATTTGAGGTAAATAATAAATGTAGACACATTTAAAAAACAACATATGAGCATATGTCATCTCTGATCTCTGTCATTCTGCTCAACCCAATCCGCCGAGTCCATGGCCCCATTCAACCAATTTCATAAAACAGGGGAAAGAAAAGAAGAGCAAGAGCAATTGCCCATTTGCTCCCTTCGGCATTTCACTTGCGAGATGACAAAATGCAATGCTAGTAGCAGCAGTAGTAATCGGCATCGTCGAGAGCGGAAGCTCGCATCGGCTTAGGAGAGTGAAGAAACGCTAACATGGCAGTATATTTGGCGCAAGAACTACGTGAAGATCTCAAGATCTCAAACCCGACGTTCATCGGACCTTACTTGAATTTGCAAACCCTAGTTTGAGTGTACTTCAGCCCGAGATGGTTGCGAAACCTGTGAATCGGGGAGGACTATATGGACCAAATTTGAATCGCTGTCCACAGATGTGACTTTCCAGGACCGGACTACTGCAGTGCCATAGGAGACTACTTGAAATAGCTTCTGGAAAAAGCTAGGATGTGAAACTTCTTCGATATGGATACTGCCCATGCCGGAACTTTTGGTATCGGCAGTTGTAGTTCGAGAGCAGAGCTGTGTCTCCGCTGTGTATCGATATTGCAGACAATGGGATAGTTCTGCTGTAATAGGTTTGAAATCAGGATACCAACTCAAGTAGCAACAACTTACAAGTAAATCATATCACGATATGACAAAGGGAAAACGAAAATGATTATGACTCAGATGAACAGACAAAGTACAGACAAGTCGAAGCTAATCTGTTGTACATTAGGACAAGATTACACTGTTAATTCTTCAGGGATCATACATCGCCGTCACCGCTGAGCTTGGTTACTCATTGAGTTAAATTGGTGCCTCCATGGATACAACTTTGGACAATCGTCTATGTACAAGCATAGATATTTGACGCACCAATCACTTAAGTTCCTCAATCACTCTGAAAATAGTGGGTCTACTATCGGGCAATTCACTGGTGCAACCTAATGCGATCTTCCCCAGAATAGCCGCCTCAGGTTCGGTGAAATTCCCCCTTAGATTGCAATCAATAAAGTTCTCGAAACTGCAGGACTCTGCTGCCAACCGCATTGAGCTGGAAAGTTGTCGCTTACCCGAGAGGATCTGGAAGATGACGACTCCAAATGCGAAAACATCGCTTTTCTCCGTAAAACGACCTGTTGTAACGTACTCCGGTGCCAGATAACCCATGGCAGCACTAGTTTTGAGGGCTGAGTATATGACATCATCGGCGAGAAGCTTTGGAAGCCCGGAATCCATTATGAGTGGGTTGAGCTGTTGGTCAATGAGAATCTTCTCAACAGATATGTTTTGGTGAACAACTGCAGGCTTGTTGGCTTCACTGTTGTGCAAGTATCCAATACCTGCTCGGATAAAAAAATAATGAATGCTGATTAGAGTAGACAGAATAAATCTAAAAGGGAATTCTTGTTTTAGCATACAGGTTACTTCTTGAAGAAGGTTACACTCACAAGCACAGAACAAAGATGTTAGAGCAATATACTATGCAAATGCCAGAAAACTAGCTGGCTCTATGAAAATGAATCTGGAGGGAACCTATTTGTATTCAGCATCAACTCAAAGGAAGTTCAAACTGTAAAGCACAAGCATTTGGAAAATGAGGCTCAGGAAACGAATTCAAGAAGAGAGCTCTTTGCCCAGAAATGACCAATCATTAATTCATCCCACTGATGTTTCAATCACTTTTCCTGATGAGTTGTAGAATAAAGTACTAAGTGCAAGAATTTCAGGCTTCAGAAGAACTTAATGTTCAAAACTTCAAGAGCACTTGAACTGTAAATGCACTTGGTGCCTGGTGACTGTCGGTACTTCTCAAATTTAAAGACTTAGAAGCATTAAGCTAGAGATAGAAGTTCCAACAACTAAATCAGAAAGTAAGGGAAAACCAGAAAGCTCCCTTTAAGATCTGTAAAGAAAGTAAGACTTACCCTCAGCAATTCCTTTGATGATAGAAACTCGGGTGGGCCAATCAAGCACCTGGATGCTTCCATCTTCTAAATCGAGATATTGCGATAGGGTACCCTTGGGAGCGAAATCATACACAAGAAAGCATTCACCCCTGCCCTTTGAGCAACAAACACCTCTCAATCTAATGAGGTTTTGATGCCGTAGCGAAGTTACCAAATTTAGTCCATTCACAAAGTCGACTTCCTCCGATTTGCAGCTCGTCACATTGATGCTCCTGATAGCCACAAGAGTCCCATCCCTTAGTATGCCTTTGTAGACAGATGAAAAGGTGCTCCTTCCCAACAAATTAACCTCCGAAAAGTATTGGGTCGCTGACTCAACTTCTTCCAACGTGTACCTAGGCGCCTGCAGGGATACTCCATTTCCATAGCGGCCATCATCGAGAGGATCCCATCCACTAGAATACTCAAGGCAGACGAGGGGAGATGCACTTCTGCTGTATAAGTCTTTAGAATGGTCGGTGCTAAACCTACTATCAGAAGCATCAGCTGTACTACCAATCTTTTGTTTCCCTCTACGATATCGATAGAATGTTAAAAGTCCGGCACCGACCAATGTGACTGTGACAGAGACAATCCCAGCAACAAGAGCTGCTTGTGGGAGTTTCGATGGATTTGAGCAATGGCGTTGGTTGCAATGTGTCTTCACATTTGCTGTCTGTGGGATCGGAACAGTCTTGTTCGTGTTCACTCCGATGGGCTGTAAATCATTGACATTCGCGTCATCGAGTTTGTTGCAATTTCTAAGAGAAGGAAATCCGATGCCGCATAGACCTGGGTTATTCTGATATTGAAATCCTTCCTCCAATTTCTTCAGGGCTTCAACATACATAAGCAAACTTCAGTTAATACTAACAAACAAGCTAAATGATGAAAATTCATTACTAAAGGTCGCAGCAATTGTTTGAAGAGGGAAAAAACACTGAAGGAAAAGCAGGGACTGGGGAACTGAACTCACCAGGAGGGACAAGTCCAGAAAAAGAATTGTTTCGTACATCAAGAGCCTGCAGTTCTGGAATGTTAGCTATTCTCACCGGGATCGTACCGGTAAACCGATTAAAGCTCAAGTCAAGCCTCTTTAAGGTCTGCAAATTGCCCAAGCCAACAGGAATGTCACCGGATAATTTGTTATGCCGCAAGGCAAGAACGCTCAGCTTCTTCAAGGATCCCATTTCCGGGGGAATGGTACCATTGAGCTGATTACAGCATAGCTGTAGCACTGAAAAGGAAAAGAACGAGAAATCAAAAGCCAGATTATTAAAAGGTTAGATGCCAAAGAAAAGTGTCTCGACCATCTCATCTGCTAAAAAAACAAAGCACACATGTTCAAAACACTAGAAGCAAAACACGACTCACCTTGAAGGCTAGCCATACTTCCAATTTCAGAAGGTATACTCCCAGTTAAATTATTCACGTTGAGGTAAAGATCTGTCAGCTCAGTCAGGTTAGAGATTTCTCTAGGAACCTCCCCAGTCAAGGAATTGTAGTGCAAGTACAAGCCCGACAAGCACTTAAGTTGAGCCACCGCAGGAGACACCTTGCCCGAGAGGCCCTTCCCTTGCAGCGAAATGTTAGCCACCTTCAGACGCTCGTTGCAAGCCACCCCGTCAAACGAACCGCCACAGGGGTCGCCATCACCGGTCCACGAAGTGAGAATCTTGTTCTCCGGGTCCAAGGAGGCCTTGATCTCCATGAGAGCCCCCAGCTCCGCATTCCCACGAACGAGTCCTCTACGATCGAACGCGAGCAGAACGAAACCAATCAGGATCAAATGAGCGAACCCCATCGCACTTCCCGTCCTCCAAACCCAGAAAAGATCCGGCTTTCGCTCAAATGCGTCTCCTTTACAGACAGAAGCAGGAACTGAGAAAGGCCATATATTGCATCTCTCTCTCTCTCTCTCTCTCTCTCTGTGCTTTCTGGGTGTGTGGAATAAATGAAGTGAGAGTCTGAAACCGCTGTCTTTTGTCTGGGTCTCGGGTCCTTTTGTTGGCTTCTGGGATCCAGCGAAGGTGAGGGAAGGAGAGAGCAAAGAAGAAAGAGAGGGTACGTGCAATAAACTTCAAAAGGAGATGGGGGGGCATTGATGAATGGCCGCTTTTCTTTCACCTTCTGACACGAATTCACACTCTCGGACTCGCGATCGCACTGCGTGAGAGAATTTAAAGTATTACAGCTGCTTTGGATTTCGATTGATTTGAGTATAGATTTCTACGGAAGGATGATAAGATATGTTGGTCCTCAAATTTGCTAACTTTTAAAGTTAAAAAAATTGTTAACTTTTGGGAAAAGGTGCTGTCAGATTTTTTGCAGTAATTAGCTCGTTCTCTCGCAAAGATTTATCATTTTCCTTCTAGAAAATTTCTAATGAGAATTTGAATTACTCCCGTTTTCTCGAAAGATGACTCAAAGTCTAATTTTCTCAAAAAATGACTCAAAGTGAACCCCATTTTAATTAAGATATGTGCAACTTAACTCTGGCCGATGGGGGCAGGCCGGCGAGGCCAGCCCTCTTCAGTCATCACTTGAGATCAACCACCAGCGAAAAGGAAAGAAAAAAAAATAGAAAAAAGGGAAAGACAAAAAAAATATAAAAATGTAAATGACGAAAATACCCTTGACAAGCCAAAAGATTTGATTGGCCTATGAGGTCAAGCCCTTTTTTAAAACTGACATAGCCACTTTACGCTCGTATTTAAAATAAAGTTCTTTTTAAATTCTTTTTTTGTAAAAATGAGGGCACTTCATGTTTTTATTTGAAATTTTTTTTTCTTTTCTCCCTAAAAATGAAAAATATTTATTTTATACACGCGTGCTCTTTAATTATTTCGTGATATTGGCCGCAGTAGAAATTAATTTCTAAAAAGAATTGTTGATTTTTTAGTTATTTAGTCCAAAAGTAGTAAAAGAAGCAAAGTTTTTCTGTCCGTGTGGCAAGTAGAGTTAGGTAAATGCGATTCCTCTGCACGTCACAAACGAAACTACTGCAAATGGTAAACTGTGGAAGACATAGAAACCACTCTACTGTGGTCTTTGTTTGGTAATAAATAACGTACTAGGCGAAGTGGCTGTGCGGAGCCTCTCACATTAAAGATCAAGGTCCGAATCCCAGTATATGCAACTTACTTTTAAGCCTAAGCGGTTGGCCGAGTGGTTAAACGCTCAATTATAATTAAACGGATACCGTATTCAAATCACCATGTCATCTGCTCATATTAGCTTTGAGGGTTGCACCCGTCACCCTATGAATGGAGCCTTACTCGACATACATGGAGAGGACAGTTTTTGTATACATGTAGGGATTAGTCGAGTCGAAAGGTTCGCATACCCGTGTTGTAAGAAAAACAAAATTATCGCTTGCTAAATATTTCATTTTTTGGCATCGCCGAAATTAAAGTGATAAATCAAATATAATTTCAACAAATTAGCAAAATGTACATAATTTTTTTTTTAAAATCACGATAATGAAATTTTATTTTAATTAGTTAGCTTCTGATCTTTGACAGTCCAATTTCTTGAAGAAGGATTTTGTAGGTTGATATAAAAAAAAAAAATCTCCCCTAAAAGATGCCAAATCTATAATGTAAAAATTGCAAAAAGAGTACACAAATTGCTCAAAATAGATTTTAAAAAATCATCTAGAGTTAGTAAGGGTGAAAACAGTACTGAACATACCTTAATTCGTTGATGAGGGTTGAAGAATTCAGGTGTGTAATTTGTAGAAGTGAAGAACAAAATAACAAGGTGATGAAATGGTATTGTTAAAAGCAAGTCCTTGGGAATTCTTGAATCTTACTTTCTAGAGTTTCCTGTTTTTGAAAGACACTTAAAGTAGTTTTTTTTTTTGTTGATAAAAAGACACCTAAATTAGTTACTATAATAGTATCTATTACAAAATTTTTACTTTTGATCACAACTTTTCTTTAGAAAAAGATAAGATCCTTACAAAATAATAAACAAAGAATCCAAAAATCATAAAAATTAATAAGAAACTCCTTTTTATGCAAAAAGGTCACTAGACCCTCTTAATTCTTTGGGGCGGAGCAATGACCCTTAACACCCGGCATCTTCATGGTTACTTTTATCTAGTAGAATTTTACAGGATTTTTGTCAATAGTTCAAAATAGACCGTCGAAATGAATGCATGATATCATATCCGAATTATTCGATATGATCGGCTCGAATGGCCTAGTAGGTGGACTAGGGGAATTGGCCTTTTAAAAATTTCGACCAAATTGTTTGGCTCAAAACCAACTCCAAGAATTTCTCCGATTTTGTTGATGGGCGAGCTTTAGTGACAAAGTTAAACGGAATTGCCCCAGATCCGGTTGGTCTGCTGGTTCGATCAAGTTTGCTTTTAAGACATATGCCTTGAAGGGCTTAATTAAGAGCTCCCCTTCCACCTATAAGTTCCTCCCTAACATCAATTGATTGAATCCGATCAAGCATTGTATCGCTAATTTATGAGGGTTTTTTTCACTTTCGGCGCTGTGGTATGGAAGATAAAGAGCCGAGGCGGGGTTGCATTTTCAAATTAGGTTGGAAACTCTCGACATTGGTCTTCATCCTTTCTTAAAGTATTTTTTGCACCAACGGTTCACGGAGAGGAGATTATTTTTATATTATAATTAGTTAATATCCATCCTGCAACCTTGACTCTTACACAAAATTCCTAATACTCGCTATTCTTTTTATCTTTCTCTGGTGGAAAAGTCTGAGGTTTGACTGGTGGGAAGACCTAACTTTGGCGGTCTCGATGGGAGTAGTATGGCAACCCCACATGGCATGTGTTGACTATAGTCCATTTTATATGTACTAATAATCACGGGAGATTTTTGGAAACTTTTGCTGACATAGAATTTGAAATTTTAAGACACCATTCGAAAAGAAGTAATTGTCGTTTCAGATTCAAGGAATGAACTGATCAAACCCTAACGAAGTTTGCATGTTATGTCTTCTCTAGCAAACGAGGTCCACGAGCCGTGATTTATTGCGTTTTATGCGTAGGGCAACCTTCGCTCCACGGCCAAGAAGCTAGACCAAGTCGTGAACTTAGCCACACGAGCAAGCGGATGGAATGTATCGGCTATTTCCCTCGTTACGTGTTGAAGAGGATTAGGGTTTTGGGAAATGCCTAACTGGTCCCCAAGAGACTACCCCCGATTCTGCTTCCGACATAGAACGGACTCGTAATACGACGATTTCGAATGCTATCCGAAAGCTAGACGCATCCCTCGGTCGCACATGTTCTTCCTCCAGCGACAAGACAAAACTGTCCGAAAGCCGACCTCACGTACGCCACCTTTGACGCCAGGGCACCTTGTGTTTTATCGTTTGGTTTCCTAACTGGGGAACGGGACAAACTTACAATCCCTTAGCAGCCTTGGATTCTCTGTCTCTTAACTATTGCATTTGGAAAACTGATATGATAATCACATAGCATTGAAATTTGAATGGACCGTCAGTCTTTTGTGCCGATTGAAAAGTGTGGTTGGTGGTACTTTTTCTTGGGCAGCTTCAAACAATTATACTGCTGCGACACGGCTTTTTGCTTATGCAACGTTGTGCTTTGACAAATGGCTGGAGGACGAAATTCAAATGAAGCAGCCTCGTTTTTTTAAGCTTGTCGAATGATAATAATTGAACGGGAAATTCAGATACAGCTAAATCGCTTCTTTTAAGAATGCATTCTTGTCTTCATTCTGTTTTATACTCAATTATTACTGTTCCTTGAGATTCCATGCAGAAGTTCCATACATTGCGCATAATGGTGGCAAAAGCGACTGATTAAAAAAATCTAGGAAACGAAAGAAAACCACAAACTAGTGGGGGCAGAACAAATTCGAGCATCCTCTCTTCTGGTCCATCTTGTCCGAATGTCTAGTCATGTAATTACTTGCTAGAAGGAAGTTTTGATGTTCTTGTTCAAACCATGATTAATGTCGAACACGCCGATATCACATGAAATATGCAATATTATTGATTTTTATGCTGTAACAATCTTATTAATTGTTGGTTTGTGAGCTATATGAAGTTCCATACTAATTTCTATCACTTGAATTGGATAAATTAATTTGTTGGGAAGGTTCTCCTTGTGTGATGATTTCTACCAAGAATGTGGACCTTAGAAGTATGATTCCTCCATCGAATAAGGCACAAGGAAAAAGTAGGTTTGCCAACTTTTAAAATTTTGGAGCCCATATGGACCTTGTAACGTGGCCATCGTTTTCAATGCACATGCATATAAAATGGGGTTGATTGCCAACTAACCATCCTCTACTCCCTAGCAACGTAGCGCATATGTATATTTATTCATCTATTCCTATCAAAGTACGAAGAAGAGCAAATAATGGTGAGGAAAAGAGGGGGGAAATTGTCGTCACCATGACGGGAAATGATGTGGTTTTGGTTTGATCGAGACATTATAGGGTTTGACGGGATGCATAATCTCTCCACCATTCTCGTCATGATTGAGATGGAAAAAAAAGGGGGGGAGGGAACTCATGTTGTGCTTTTCAAAGGTGAAAGGGATTCGAGATGGAAAAGTTGGCACTTGCCACTATCGCCAATTCAAATTGCCGCCACATTCATATGAAGAGAGCATGGAAGACCGACCTAAAATAGAGGAAAAATTTAAAAGCATAAGACGGCAAATGTGAACACGTACCGTTTTTCTTGGTAAAAAGAAAAGACCGTTTTATTTAGACCCATAAAATTTCATATCAATGTGTCGAATTAGATAGTCTATCGAATTTGCGATGTTTCGTTTACGAGAAGAGTACATCGGATTAGCAATGGTCAAAAGGTGAGGAGAAAAGTGGATCTAGAAATCTATATGTTGGTTTAACTTTCACACGATCGTGTTTGCTTGAGCAAAGTAAAAAGGGAAAGTCGAAATCTTTTGTCCTCCAAAAGTTTCTACTTTTTGCTTAGGGTTCTTCAATGCTGTGATGATCTTTCTTATGCCACTTTCGTGGTGCTTTATTCAAATTGCTCTTTGCTTTTTCAAGGTGGCCCTTTTGCTCAATCAAAAGTTTTTCTCTTCTAGGCTTTGACATCTAACTTGGATCACCTCAACTTCAATTCGACTGTTGATACCTTTTATGTCCTTGTAATCGTAATACAACATGAGCTATTGCTTATATCTATATTTGTATATATGAGTCAAAAGTGATTTTTGTCTCATTTTTGTATTTTCCGTTTAACCCTCATCTACATGTTAATTCGTAATACGTGCGAAGTCCTCATTTTAGCCGATTTTAGACGATTTTATTATTTATTTCGCGGATCAACACTTCATTGAGTGCTTTATTTAAATATAAAACTTCTTATCTCGGATATTAACATGCAATTTGTAAATTTGTCATTTTGCTAGTTTAAATGTTTATATCAGTTATTGTTCAATTTAAATTGATTTTTTTTTTTCACTTTGAACTTTTAAATTTGAGTACATTTTGTGTTTTTGTTGTTGTTGTTTGTCTTTATTCATGAGAGTAGATTCCTCAATGGCAAGGGTTAGAAAAATGAAGAAACAACATGCGACTTGTTTCAATTATCGCTTGCAAAGCTTAGTATGGGTGGCCAATTTCCCTCATCTTCTCTCAATCTTCAAATCACTTTTATTTTATAAATGAAATATCTAATAAGAATTACAGTATAATTAATTTCCCTTTAAACTAAGAGAGCTCATTCGATATAATTGTAACTAATTGTTACCTTGTTATATTATAGTCGTGCATGTTTGATATTTCACGTTTCAAAATTGTAGCACCTTAAAATTAAGTAAAGTAATTTCCCAAAAGCTGTACTAAGCTGCTGCTTTTAAGATGGTACAGTTATAAAATGCCTGTCAAACATCATTTTTTTTTTTAACTGAAGCTGTTGCAGCCAAGTTATACCAAATAATCTTTTACATATCCTTAGTCACTCGTATAAAAGTACTAGGGAAGGAAAAACTCGTTGTGGGAAAACCAAAACAATAGAGGGACACCTTAAGTGTCCATTTCGAAAACTTTTGTTTTCAGTTCCCATCGTATTCAATAATCTAAAATTTCAGGATGGTTCAGTGAAAAAAGAGAGGGAGTCGACCAAAATGTCTTTCCGCAATTATTTCTTGTTTTACGACGGAAAAAGTCTATCTTAGTTAGGTACAGAGAAAATTGTCCAAAAAATCATAAACATATTCACTTTTGCCAATTAAATCCTGAACATTTTAATTGTGTCAATTGAGTCTTAAATCATTTTACGTTTTGTCAATTGAGTCCATTCGGCTTGAAATCGCTGACGTGAACACCGATCGATTTGGCGAGACTCGCCCTCACCCTCGCTGGATGAGGCTCGACCTCGTCGTTGATGGGCGCCGGATTTAGTGACGCTTGCCCTCGCTAGTAACAAGGTAAGATTGAGCTTCACTAGGGGTGGATGAGGCTCACCCTTGCCAATGGCCAACGAGGGCGAACTTGACCAAAGGCCGGCGAGGTTGAAGGAAGAAAAAAAAATAGAAAGAAAAGAAAAAAGAAAAAAAATAATTGAAAAACATTAAAATTATTTTAAAATATCAATGTCAGCGTCGACCGTGCCATGTAAGATGGTTGGCATCTATGTCAGTGATTTTTCGTCAAAATTGGCCAAATGAACTCAATTGGTAAAACGTGAGAAGGTTTATGACTCAATTGGCACAATTAAAAGGTTTAGTGCTGAATTGGCAAAAACGCAATATGTTTTGGACTTTTTGGGTAATTTTCTTGTTGGGTACATAAGGAATCATGGAAACTCAAATGTCCAATTTGACACGGCACAAAATTTGGGAAGGAGAATTCTGAATAAGGGCATGAAATACTCTCATTTTTTCAAATAAGAGCTTGAAGTTGACTTTGTTTCAAATAATGCTTGAAGTACCTTTATTTTCTCAAATAATGGCTTGAAATAGACATTATTTTAAATAAGGGTATGAAATTGTCGTATCAGTATCAAAGAAGGGTTTGACCTTACCAACTAGTTAAAGGCATTTTTGTTATTTACTTTTTTTTCTTTCTTCTTTTTTCCCATTTCTTTTTTTTCCCTCGTCAACCGTTGGGTAGGGGCCTAGCGACCCTTGTCAGCCTCTGGCAAGGCGCCTCGCCTAGTGGTCAGCAACGAAGAAAAAATATAAATGTGAAAAAAGAAAAGGAAAAGGAAAAAAAGAAAAGGACACAAATGCCCTTAACTAGTAAATGAGGTCAAGTCATTCTTTGAGATAGATATGGCTACTTCAGCCCTTTATTTGAAATAATATCTACTTTATACTTTTATTTGAGGGAATAATAGTATTTGATGCCCTTATTTGAAACAATGTCCACTTTAGGCTATTAATTGAGAAAATGAGGACACTTTATGCTCTTATTTGGAATTTTCCAAATTTGAGATTATAATGAAGAAATTGTTACTCAACATGAATATCACTTATAATTTCTTTAAGAAATGACTATTGGAAGTAAAGTTAATTTAGGAAAATCTATTAGCCAAAAAACCACATCGACATATGATTTTATCAAATGATTTTTTTCCAAATTAAGAACGCTTAAAAATAAGAGCAAAAGTTACAAAAAAAAAAAACCCTGAGCTATGCCATTATGACACATTTATCATAAACTTTTTCTGTCACATAAAAAATCTCGAAGTTGTAGCTAGGGATAAGCAAAAGGAACTGATCGGATCGACAATTGCCCAAATTGGATTGAATAGGCTGTTTCGATCTGGTTCCCAAGGACACTGGTCTAGTTCCATAAAATTGGAACATGTGATTTTCGTAGAATGAAAGGGACTCAGTTCAAGGCTTTTCTCAATGTTGTTGTGATGCAAATACTACACTTGATCTTAGCCAAAAGGGCGAGAAAGGTATGCCTCATTCCATCTCATCCCTCGCTTCTTAAATAGGCAACCTTCTTGTTAGCCTCTTCTAGCAGCCAATGTGGGACTAATCAAAGCTCTCTATTGTTGTCACATGCTCACTCCCTTTGTCTCTCTCGCTCCCCTCACCTACAAGAGCTCCCAAGGCAAAATACTATACTTGCCTTGTAGAAAGTGACGATCGTGAATAAAAGCCAATGAAAACAAGCCGTTCTGAGAGATCAACATCAAACGGGCACGCAGGGACCGTAAGAGGGATAGCGAATAAAAGCCAAGCTATGCGCCTACCCAAAACATGCTTTTCTCGGCCTTTTGGCTAAGAGTAAGCACAGTCAATGCTCACATAATTTTTGAAGTAGTTTGATTATTTTGCATATGTGAATGTGTTTCAAGCACATGTGGTCGGTTCCATTGGACCTCCCAGGAACCGAACCAATCAATCCAGTCTAGGCTAGTTCCAAGCACCTCCGATTGGTTCCTCGATTCGAGAAATGGGGAACCAGTCCCTTTGCTTCTGTTCTCAATTTTGGGATGGGAACCAAAACGCGAGGGAACCGATCACCTCTATTTGTATCTGTGTGACACATTTATTTTCCATTAAGATTCATTAAATGATTTTTCAGTTAAAACAATGTTGTTTTTATTTCACTTAAGTTACATGGGCGTTATGTCAACATTATTTACTTTCTTGCACTCGTGTAGGCAGAAACATAGGTATAAGTTTGGGGTTTTTTATATCATAAGAAAACATTAATGATAAATGTGTCATAGTAAATATAGTTCGGGGTCGAAAAATTTCAAAATAAATATGTTATAGTGAGCATAATTTAAAGATTTTTTGTGATTTTTTTCCTGAAAACAAAGACGAGATTTTTAGGATGGATTCTCGTTATTATGGACCTCTCTTGGGCCCAGTCGCGAGTAAGCTTTGTCAGATGGACTTTGAAATGACATGGACTCTCTCGATCGCAGATGAAACAGCTTCATCTCTCTCTCTCTCTCTCAGAGACACAAATGCACACGCACAGAAGATAGCTGTCAATCGTGATGAAGATGATGCAGTGGAAGGCTTGTTTGAAGGGAACCCAGAAAGTAAACCTCGAACCAGCGTTCTTCAGATACCTATATTGCTCGTTGTTCGCCAGTATAGGAGGCAAAGGGTAAAAAAGAAGTCTTTCTTTCTTCTCAATGAACCCAACGTCGACATTATCCGCTGGTATGCTTCTTCTTTCAGAAGCAAAGGAGGTGATGGGAGCACATGTGCTGTGGTTCCATATGCTCGTTGAGTGATTTCAAGATTGCATAACATCTGTTTGATGGAATGCTTCACTGGGACACAGGAGGTGGTGGTATGGTTTTCACCGTTGATTAGAGGATGGTAGGCGGGAGATGATTGTGTGGAAGTGGTGTATTCATGGTTCGCATAAAAACTAAGCTTACCAATCAATCGAATAGGAATCCATTTCTAGATCCCCGTCCTTGAACCAAACGACGGTCCCAGTCTCTGCTTCAGGAATCGTGAAGGTACGAATCCATATGTACAGGGTTGTGTGCGATTAAGCTTCAAAGATTCGGTTTTGTCCAGATTGGGGTTTTTCATTTCTGAAACATAAGTTGGTGTCTTTTGGCTTGTTACTTGTCATGGTTGTTCATATGAAGATTCGAAGCATTTGGTGTTTTGCTCATTTCGGTAAACTCGATGCCCTCGAGTACATGTGCGCTGCCTTTGCTAGATATTGTCACTCTGAACCACTTGGTGTCGCTGCTACTTATTTGGAACCATCGCCTTCATCAAGTAACAAGAATAGTGTGGCCATCTTTTGGGATTTAGACAACAAGCCCCCCCATTCGTTCCCTCCATTTGATGCTGCTATCAAGCTAAAAGCTTCGGCTTCTTCATTCGGTGTGGTACATTACATGGTGGCTTATGCTAATCGTCACGCGTTCAGCCACGTCCCTCCAGTTGTTAGGGACCAGAGGAAAGAGAGGAAGGTGTTGAACAAGTTGGAAAATAAGGGTGTGATCAGGCCGGTGGAGCCATACTTGTGTCGCGTCTGTGGGAGGAAATTCTATACAAACGAAAAATTTGTTAATCATTTCAAGCAAATCCATGAGCGCGAACATATGAAGAGGGTGAGTCAAATAGAGTCCGCAAGGGGGAAGAGGAGGGTGAACATGGTTGCCAAATACTCGATGAAAATGGAGAAGTACAAGAATGCCGCGAGGGATGCTTTGACCCCCAAAGTTGGGTACGGTTTAGCGGATGAGTTGAAACGAGCAGGGTTTTCCGTGAATTTGGTCTCGGATAAGCCTCAAGCGGCAGATGTTGCATTGAGGAATAACATGGTCGATGTGATGGATAAGAGGAAGGCTGATTGTTTGGTCCTAGTCTCGGATGATTCGGATTTTGTGGATGTTTTAAAGGAAGCGAAAATGAGATGTCTTAGGACCGTTGTTGTGGGAGATATAAACGACGGACCTTTGAAGAGAACAGCAGATGTTGGGTTCTTGTGGAGGGATATTCTGATGGGGAAGGCTAAGAAAGAAGCTGTATCGGTTGTGGGCCGTTGGAAAGACTGTGACATTTTAAAGAGACTGGAGTGGACTTACAACCCAGAAGTGGATAGGAAAATGTATGATTATTATGATGAGAGTGAAGGCCATGATTTTGAAGACAGTGATAGCGGAGTAGGTGGTGAATTTGTAGAAAAAGAGAATACGAGGGCTTGGTGGGATCTGGACTCAGATGATGAAGTTGCTTCTTCTCAGGCATCTCACTGATCTTCATGATAGTTGAGGAACGCAATTGATTTGGCACATATATCTGTAGATGCAGAATCAGTTAAGTCATCAATGTTTGACACTGCATCCTTCAGGCAGAACTTTCTATTTCTCAGTTCTGTGGGCTTGCTAGCTAATTGTGGATGGTGATGCGGAAATGTGGTCAAGCTTAAAGGCTTAAGTTAAGTTGAACTTCTACCTAAGCAGGCACTAATCAGAATGTAGGAGCATTATTTGACATACTTGTGATAGCTTCTCCTGAATATTACTGTTCATGTTCAAAAATAAAATTTTTGCTAAGCCCAAGATCTGCGTGTCATCCTTGGTGATGCTTTTGACATGACTCTTGAAATTGGTTCGTTGCGCACAAGCGACTTCTGCATTTCGATCCTACTTATCAATGTTGTAATATGCTCGGTTTGTTCTCTGTACTTGAAGGTGGTGAGTGGTGACTATTATTAAGGACTTCCACCTTTAAGCTGTTCTTATTTAGCACGGCTCCTTTTATTAAAATGACATAGTTTTTTGCTAAATTGGTTGAAAGCTTTTGAGTTCAGGGTTCGATAGCCATCGCGTGCCTTAAAACCTTATTCTGATAACAGTTGCTCCCTGTTCCACATCCAGTACAATTTTCATATGGTGGCAAATGAGCAATAAGTTTGGGTTGAACTATCAATGGTTTTTCTCTTGCATGATCTGTCGTGGTTACTTCAACAGCCTTAGGATGCTCAAAATTAAGATTCAAGTGTTTTAATAGAATTTGAATCCTGAGAATTGTAGATCTAAAGGCATTCCGCATTTGCTCCATTGAAGCTTTTCTTTAGGGATTTCGAGCTCTTTCTCTATATAGCTTCACACTTGAGTTTTTGTAATATTGATCTTTACTGAGTAAATACAAAAAGAATAGCAAATATTACATTTAACTGGACTTGTGATTGCTTAGGATATAATTATTCTGTTGAAATTGGTGTGGACGTGAATCTTATGGATCTGAAGTTCAGCTATCTATCTGGAAGACATGGACAAATCAGTTCTATGATATTAATTGAGATTGTCTGTCCAGTATTTCTGTGTCGAATTGGTGAAGTGCCTAGGCACAATAGAATTGTGATCCAGTTCCATAAGGGAGCGGTCTGATCAGGATCAGACCAGATGCTTCACAATATAAGACCAAAACCACAATTCAATTAGAATTAGGCTTCCCGTAAACACTGTTGATTTCAGGATCCATTTGGTACTTTGACTAAACAGAGGGAGACCCTCCTATACTGGTTTGTACGATAACCCATTGTGACTCTCATGAAGTTAATCGAACCAAATGATTTGGATCGAATCACGATTCGATTGCTTTATGTAGGATCAGATGAAGGAAGTTGTGCTCTGGCAGGATCAGAAGCTTGCAGGGAATTTATGATGCTACAGGGTCTTCTTAGAAAGCTCAAATCTTCCAGTTCGACGTCACTTTGCAGATTGTCATCGGGTTTCTTCACGTAGCAGTTAAACATAAGAAAGCGAACTGCTTCCATGACCGAAAGCTTGATAGGAGATTCTGAATTATTCACGTAGTGCTTCTTTTCTGTCCAATTGTAGTTGCCTTGCATCCTGTAATGCTATGCTTCCCGCTAATGCTGATTCTTTGTAATACTCTGGTGTTTTGCCAAGATCTTAACAATGGCACTGGCATTTGTGAAAAAAGAATGTTCACGTTCCCTCATACTAGACATTGTTTAGTAGACTGATCATCTAAATTGATGCAGCTAACCGAAATAAAATGTACTTGCTTGATGGTCGGCTTCTATCTTTCTTCAATTCGATAATTTGTTTATGAACGTCCTGGACTTATGCCGAGTGCAAAGGTTTTATAGTACTGGAGGAGAGTGATCTGTCATTATGAAATTGACTTGCTCCTACTAGTTCTAGAGCATGATTTCATTTTAAGGCGACCCCAGGGTTTAAAGAAACTTCATCAATGTCACCTGTTATCAATTCTCACCTTTATGCCCCTCCCCCTGAACATTCAATCGCCAGTTCGAGCCTAATCACCCAAAAAGACAAACTAATTATATGATATCCACAAAAAAATCTCGTCAGCTCATCAATAAGTATCATGATCAGCATCATGGACTAAGCGCCTACATTATACTGGTGCAAAAAGGCCACGTTCTTGTCCCAACTCCGGAGCATAACCCTACAAACCAATTTTGATTTTGTATACCTAGCAGAACATTAATACAATCAAAGTAGACCTTATGATGGATATACATAAGCATCCCAATTATGACTATAATGTCCATGTAACTCCGAAAACTTGAGGAGAATTGTAAACCTTTGAAAATAATGTGCAAATTGTTAACAAAGCACATTGGACAAGGCATTGATTGTTAACAAACTGCAAAATCCGAATATAAAAACTTCTGAACTTGATCAGATTCACTGCTGCATAATGAACCTTTAAGTCATGCTCATTGAACGACGACAATTTCCTGATAATCTCTGAACAATAAAGACATGAGCAAAGACAAATGCACAACAATATCAACTTCAGCTGGAAGAACTGAAACTACTCTAGACAGAAGTAAGCGACATTGTGAAATGAGACAAAGATGTAATAGAGGCAACCCTCACTACTAAACACTCCAGGACTTAAGACAATGAAAAAAGTCATTGCAGCCAATTGAAATCTTATTTCCATCCATCCGAAAAGAAAAGGTCCACCGATCAACACAAGATTGTAATCTCTACAGTCATGGACTGTACAATATTTCAGATCTAAAATAATCATAGAGTGCAGAAAGGAACCTATACTTGGGAAAAATTGATGTGATGTTCCCAATTACCAGCACAAACAGTTCAGAATGCCCTGCCAAAGAATGCTCCATCCTGCTGAATTCTGGACGGTACATGACTCGGTTCCTTTTCTATGATGATACCAATTGAATGAGCTTAGATAGAATCGAATTTAAGTATCGCAGTGACGCAAAGTCAATGTCGAGATCAATTATCGTTTTTGCAAACTAGCATTGGCATATAGAATTCACCAGGAACTCCTTTTCGACCCTTTATAGTAACTAATGTACCACTTCACAAACTTCTTCAACCCTGTCTCCAAGTCAGTGGTAGGCTTATATCCAAGCTCGCGCTGAGCCAAACTTATGTTAGCGTGTGTAAATTTCACATCGCCATTCCTTGGCAAAGTCATGAACTTCTTCTTAGCCTTAACCTTCAAAAGCTTTTCCAATATGTTCACGAGCTTTGTCACAGGCACTGGAGATGTATTCCCCAAATTGAAAACGCGGAACTGTGCGGACCCCTTCTTCTTCCCACCACTCCCGGTACTTTTCTTGGCAGTGTCCAGGGCAGACACACAACCCTTCACAATATCATCAATGTAGGTAAAATCCCTAGCAACAGAACTATGATCAGGCCCTTTGTATATTGTAATCTCCTTCCCTTTCAACATATCCTCCGTGAAAAAGAAGTATGCCATGTCTGGCCTACCCCACGGTCCATACACGGTGAAAAACCGCAATCCAGTGATAGATAACCCATAAATATGATTATAAGCATGCGCGATTTCCTCACCAGCCTTCTTCGAGGCAGCATACAGACTCGCAGGCTGATCTGTCCGGTCCTTCTCCGAAAAGGGCACCTTGGAATTGAGCCCGTAGACCGAACTTGAAGAAGCCCACACGATTGCTGGCTGTGGATTCGCAGATTTGCACACCTCTAGAAGGTTCACAAACCCAGCGATGTTGCTATGCACATAAGATGCGGGGTTCTGCATCGCATAGCGCACCCCGGCCTGCGCCGCGAGATGCATTACATGAGTGAACGGCACCACATCGAATAGCTTATTCAGAAGCTCCCTGTCATTGATATCTCCATCGACGACAAAAACCCCTGCTTGATCCAGCATATCTTGCCTGGCCCTTTTGAGCTTGGTGTCGTAGTACTCATTGAAATTATCGAGCCCGATGACGCCGTCCCCGCGGCGCTTGAGGGCGAGCGAGGCGTGGGTGCCGACGAACCCCGCGGCCCCAGTGACCAAGACCGTGAAACCGGACCGCGATCTGACCCGCGCCGACGTCCGGATCCGCTTCTCCCAGTGCGACCCGCCCCACGAGCCGAGGGACCGCCTCGGAGGCGGGGACGAGGAGGGAGGGGAGAGGAAGAAGAAGAACACGAGGAGGGCCAAGAAGAGGGCCAACCAGAGGGTGAGTTTGGAGACCGAGGAGTGGAACCTCAGGCGGTGGATGTAGGTCAACGACTTGTCGGGCTTCAACTTACCCGGCGAGGACGGCACATTGTCCAGGTGGGAGAGTGAGATCGTCTTCAACTGTGACATTGAGGATGATCGCCCCTAGAAAATCACAATCGCTCAAAACAAATCGATCTCCAGTGGAGAGGGGGAAGGGAGAATCTAGGGTTAGGGTTTTGGACTGATCTTGACGGCGAAGGGAACCCACCCACTGGAAAAGCTTGGATTTTTCCGGCTGCTCCAATGATTCCGGGCAAATGGGTGTGAAGAAGAAGGTCTCTTGTTCACACCTGGATCATTGTTTGGAGGAATTCCTAGGGTTTATATGGGTGGTGGGGGGCTGCGATCAAGATCAGGGATCGATGAGAAAGAGGAAAGTCTGCGACCAGAAACAAATCTTGGAAGGAGAGAGAGAGAGAGAGAGAGAATCAAGACAGAATACCAAGAACAGTGAGGAGAAAGGAAACTTAAAAAACACCCACAGAATACATACAGTACAGTACTAGGAGAGAGAGAGAGAGAGGAAATGGAGGAGATTTTTGAGAAATTTCTGCTGGCCTTTGGAAATTTCTGATCTGGTGTTCCACACCGGAGAAGTAGATTTCGGGTTGATCTCGTTTTAAATGCGTTTCCCTATCTACAGATCTCGTTTTTTATTTTCTTGTGCCAGCTTTTACAAATTAATAAAAAGTAACCAAATCCAGAATCCAGGAACAAAAATATTCATCACCAAGCTCTTCTACTACTTCTGTTTTTTTTTCTTTCTTTCTTTCAATATATAGAATAGCTCAATTTCTAAAGTGTCCATTTATTATACGTTCTGCGAGAAAATTAATGCCGAAAGTCTCGAGTTTTCCCTTATTCATTTGATGGACGCTTGTCGACAAAATTCATTTCTTCATGCCTTTTTAGATTATAAAAAATATGGATGTTAGCCTCAAATTTTAATTTGCTCTAAGTTTTATCTGTCCATTCTTACTACTCTAGTTAAATAGACATTGGTAATTTAAATGATCTTGTGCATTCGATTGGAAGCATTGGAGTTTCTTCTTGATTCTCTTTCACTATTGCTTGACCGGAAAATTAGAAAAACAAAATAATCCTGGCTTTAAATGATCCTATAGTCCTATTCTTAGCAGTTGCGTCCAACAACTAACTACAGCTCATGCTTAATAATTGCAATTTTTCTTTTCATGAACTTTCTTGTACGTCAAATATTATGCTCTACAGATGTCAAGCTTGACCTTATAATGGAAATTCACCTGTTGCTAATTAAGGGCAACACGTATATTAAAACTGTCACATGTGCGAGAAATTTTACCACGTGAAAGGCACATCCTATGGTGTATTGATACTATGTTTTACGTAAGCGGTGCTATTGGTCAACGATTTCTAAATATGCGCCGAGAACTAGATCATGTAACGTAATGATTGACTCCAGATCTATAAATTAAGACTTTTCGATTCGTATGCACCATATGATCATCTTTCGAACAAAAAAAGAAGACTATGCAGATGACCAAGACAGACAGCAAAGTAGTGATGAAGAACCAAGTCTTTCAAGAGAGAGAGAAGCAAGAAAGGTTGAGGTGGGACAGAGAGACTTGCGATGATGGCAAGAGCTGTGAAAGAGAGACTTGCGATGAAGGCAAGAATATTTAACAGCTAAAAGCTCCCCAATCGAAAGTTTCGTCGTTTCTAACTTATGCCACGCTCCCACCGTTAGAGATATAATTACCATCCTTGATTGATTTCAATTGATTGTATTTGATATTATAATATTTTATTACTTCAAATAATTATCTAGAAATCCTATAAATAGGCTCAGAAAACTCTCCAATTCTGATTTTCCGCTTTATTCTTAACTCCCACGTTCACGTTGGCTTTATATATATTAGCATTCACCGAACCAAGCCACACCAAATACCATTTTACCAAGAAGTCATCATGAGAATTAGAGCTGAAGAGATGTGTGCATTCTATCTGGCTAAGTAACATGTTCTTGGATTCAATCTCCAATGAATGCATTCAAAAGATGTTTCCTTACCTTTCCCTTCGTTGATAGTACTTAAATAAAGGACATTGGCTGTTTTTCTTATACCTAGAGACACGAGCTCATGGACCCAATTGCTGAGTAACTCATACATCACCTTTCAAGTCTCGAGAACCAAATAAGTTTAGGTTTTTGGCCCTTGCACGCGACCATAATTTAAGACATTTTACAGGTAATTTTTTTAGATTTGAATATAAAACCTTGAATGCTTGAGTTGGAAATCCTCCAATGCCCAATCAACTATGCCAACCTTGAACGTTACAATGCGGTCTTTTGTCCTCTTCGTTCATACATCACAAAAGTTGAACTGAAGACAGTCTGATACGATCATGTGTTGCTCGTGTCTTAGTCGTGGTCCTTATGTGCTCAACCAAATTCATGCCAAATTAGTGAATAGAAGTAACAAATCAAAGTGAGATCTAAAAAAGAGTTAAAAAAGTCAATGAAGTGTTTCTTTGGCTCGTGTGCTCCAAGTCAATCAATCTCACTCACCCCCAATGATTTGCCATTCCGGTTGACTCCATTAAGTTCCCAACATTGATCTCTTCATTGAATTAACATGGTCATGGGATTCCATCGATGATGGAGTTGCTGGCCCATATATCATCTTTTGGCCCAATGTGGTTTTTCCTTCAAAGGTCCAATTTCATCTTTAGGCTCAAGAATTTGCCATATTGGCTAAATTATTGGAGATGACATATTAGTGTTCTAATTAACAGGCCAATGATTGGACTCTGCAAAAATTTTCCAAACTTCGGTATACAAAGCTTTGCTTTTGAATGATTCCATAATTGGCACAATGACAATAGGGTTAAGACTTTTTTGATAATTTTCCCTCACAATGTCACATGATTAACGTGCAACGTATATAAGAAGACAATATGTCGACCAATTTTATAGAAGAAGACATCACTCCACGTGATTATCACATTAATTTGGATCTGACCAATTATTCCTTTACATAGAGATGCAAGTTAGGTACCCTTGGAGTGGCAATAGCAATAAGTTGAGTGGCCTGCTCAAGAACTATCCCAAACTTCTCTAACTCCACGCCCGGGGGCAATCTCCACTCAAACAAATGCAGGAACGTAGCCAATACGTCCATCAGCATCCTCTCCCCCAGTTGGAGCCCTGCGCACACCCGCCGCCCCGACCCAAACGGTATGTAGTGCAAATTTCCTCCCGGGTATTCCAACTCAGAGGCATCTCCCCCCTCGGAGAACCTCTCGGGCTGGAACTCGGACGCGTCGGTCCAGAATTGCGGGGTCTTGGTGCATGGCCCACACGTTCAAGAAGACTTTAGTGCCTTGGGGTATGGTGTATCCGCCCACCGTGCAGGTTCGGCTCGGGCTGCGTGGCAACAGCAGTGGAGCTGCAGGGTGCAGTCTCAGAGTTTCTTTCACTACCATATGCAAGTATGGTAACTTACAGACGTGGGACTCCTCGACCATGTTTTTCAGCCCGACAATGTCGTCGAGCTCTTTCTGAACTTTGAGAAGGACTTGTGGGTGTAGTAGCAGCTCGGTCATTGTCCATTCGACCATGGTCGACGTGGTATCGGCACCTCCTATAACGATGTCCTAGTATAAACGACATGGTATAAGAAATTAGCATGAGAACTATTGTTTCTTGGGGTTTCAAAATACATGGATAGAGAGGAAACATTGTCAGGCAAATTTAAGACCCGAATCTCCCCTTGTTTATACTATCAAGGGAAATGATTAAGTGACTTTCCAAACGCAAATAGTGGAGATGCTTTTTGTACTCCCGTGTATTTGACGAAACAAAAAATAAAATTGAACTGAGGAAATGGACAGAAAATTACCATAAGCAAAGCCTTGATTTGTTCTGGGGAAATTGATCTCCCAGTTTCTTCTTCTTTATACTCCAAAAGAAACTGCAAGAAGTCCGTCCTCTCACATCCTTTGCCTCCTCCTCCTCCTTCTTCCAAACTCATGCGTCGACGCATGACAAAGTCGAAGATCCTCCCAATCCAAGCCACCACCTCCTTCATCTCTCTCTCCACTCCTTGCACGTCAAACCTAGCAATCACCGGAAAGAAATCCGACACATTAGGCTTCCCCAATAGAGCGGTAAGCCGTGCCACCGCCTCCTGGAACTCTGCCCCCATGCGTGCCGCCTCCTCCTCCTCGAGTGTCCCGCCCCAGAACATGCATGTTATCATGTTGATCACCGTCCGGAACGCCACTTCCCCGACCTTAACTGGCACTCCCACGCTAGCGCACAAATCTCTCGCGCTCTTCACGACTTCTCTCCTTCTGTGTGAGCGAAAGGCGTCGAGATTCGCCGTGCTTTGCATCTCACGCACGAACAACCGCCGCAGCATCCGCCACTGGGGCCCATGAGGTGCGAAGGCGATATCCTTCCCTCCGTAGGAGAAGGCCAATGAGGCCTTGCTAGGATTGCGGTTGGCGAACACGACGTCATGGTCGCGTACTATTTCTTTGGCTATAGTTGGGGAGCTTACAATAACATAGAGTTTGGTGCCTAAAGAGAGCTTATATATCGGGCCGTACTCTCGGGCAAGTTCCATGAAGAACTTGTGGAGGTTGTGCCCTAGAAATGGGAGGTAACCGACCACCGGGAGACCTCTCGGACCGGGGGGAAGGCGGGGGTGACCTTTCCGAAATATCGCGAGTAATTTTTGGAGCCAAAATAGGCATGATAAGGTTAGTATAGAATAGAGGAAAATTGATAATAAATGTTCCTCTCTGGGGTTTGGCAATAGCCTAGAGACATGACGAATCAAAGGCATGATGAATCGTACTCGACCTGTGTTAGATGAAAAAGCTTAGACTTGGAGAGGACACGGACTATGCGTGCATAATTCGTAGGAGCCTCAAAGCACTACTAAAAGGCATGTTTATGCTGAGAGTAATAGTTTCCTTATATAGTACCAAAGTATTAGGTATGATGTCTTTCGTCAAGTATGTTGTCATTAGGAGTGTGCATGGTCCAGATTGGTTCGGTCCTAATAGGACCGGCAAACAAGTCAAAGAAGCCACATTAGCTCGCAATTTCACTTGTCGCAGATGTTGGAGAGCTCGACCTTGACCTCGACCTTACGGAGGCGCAGTGGATGCCAATGACGTTCTTGTAGGCAACAGAGAGGAAGTGTGGAGGGTGCCGATGACTTTTTTTAGCGTTCAGCCTGCCAAGGAGCTCGACCTTCTTCAGTTCTTCATGCTTTTGTTGAGTTTTTAGAGAGAGAGAGAGAGAGAGAGTTACATGGAGAAGAGAATTGGGACAAGAGGAGGAGCCCGACGGGGGGAAGAGGAGAGAGATGGGACAAGAGGACGAGGAAGGAGAGAGAAGACGAAGAGAGAGAGAGAGAGAAAGTTAAAAGGAGGAGAGAAATGGGACAAGAGGAGGGGCCCGATGAGGGGAGGAGGAGAGAGATGAGACAAGAGGACGGGGGAGGAGAGAGAAGACGAAGAGAGAGAGAGAGAGAGAGAGAGATAGGACAAGAGGAGTGGGGGAGGAGAAGAGAGAGAGATGGGATGATCGGACAAAAAGAAGGGAGAGGAGAGAGAAATGAGACAAAAGCCAAAAGAAGGGAAAAGTTCAAGGAGGGACATATATATTATATACATTTTTAGATCGGTCCAGTTTGGGCGGTCTGATCCGATCCCTGCCCGATCCCATCTCCCTTAGAATCAAGGATTGGACCGCTCGGCCATTGATCCCATTTGTTGGGACCGGGGACCGGACTAGTACCCTCAATGACCAAACTAACCCGGCCAGTCCGGTCCAGGCGGTCTCGATTCAGTTTGCTCACCCCTAATTGTCATACGTAAGACCTAGTGGAGTTTATGTATTCCTCTTTTTGCGGGTCCATTACTCTAAACTCGGTTTTTTCAACTCTTACTTAAATATAGAGGTGTATAAAAAATCAATACAGCAAGTATACTTGTTCATAAAATAAAATAAAATAAAAAATGAGCGTCAGATAATGGGCCGCTACTTTTACGGTTAATAATGGACCGTCACCTTCTCATTTTCCTTTGTCTTTTCAGGTAACCAATTTCCTTTTTGGAAAGTTAGGGTGAATTTGGTAATATTTCTGGTCCTGAAACCTTTTTTGTTTAGAAATAATTTTTTCTATTTTTATTTCCTGGACGAGTTTCTGAGTAGAAAAACGTATTTGGTAACTGCATAAAATTTCTATTTTTAGAGTAGAAAAAAAATATAAATGTTTTTGATACGACCCTAAAAATTTATATTCCACTTTTTATGTTTTAGAGATTTTAACTGGTGGCGGCCCAGAGACCAACGGCGGTGACTGGTGACCGAAGGTGGTGGCTGCTGTGATTGATGACACTTATGGTTCACTAACAGATCGTGGACTCGTGAGTGTAAAAACGGGCATTAGGTTACGACGATGAACTTGTTTTTCTAACATGACATTATTTTTCTTTTTGTTCTCGAGAACAAAATGTAGATTTTTTTTTATTTCTTGTTTCTATTGCAAATCTATTCCCTACCACTTATCTATTTTGAGGAATAGATAAATTAATTGATGTGCACAAATAGATTTTTGTTCTTTTTTTATTCGGAAGAACAAAAGAACAGAAAAAGAAAAAAGAGGAATAAAAAATGTTACCAAGTGCGCCCTTAGTAGCCAGTGGGACACTGTTGTTAGTTGGAGTGATGGTGTCTGTTAGCTTAGCAATGCTCTTCTCTTTTCATGTTGAATTCGGCCACCCTTTTGGAAATTTAAATATTGTTCTTGGTCTTTAGTTTTGAGAAGGGTTGTCCGTGGAATTACACCAAAAATTTATGTGTTGAAACTAATTAAATCTTGGGAGTAAGATTTGTAAATTCTTTTATGAGATTGTGACGTTATTAATTAATTAAATCTTGAAGGAATAAATCGCATCAAATTGCCCCTTTCCTTTAGCCAGATTCGGCAAAGCCCAGTATATGGGCTGACCGAATTTTCTATGTCTTATACGGGCTGAATTAGGCCTAAAATTTAATTAATTTCTGCTGATTTAACAGGCCTAACTCAATTAAAGTTCAGAACCGTAATTTTCCAGGCATGTCTTTCTTTAAGATATCCGGCCTTACCTCCCTTATGCATAGGCCGAATTTTCTATGATGCTAGCCCAATCCACGTGTCCAATTTAAGTCCATTTCTGTCGCCAGTCCGATGCAAATGCAATTATCTATCTATGTGCTAAATGCTCCTAAGAATTATATGCAAATTAATTAAAATTAGTTTTGTTTAGGGGCCGGGGATTGATCCCTAATTTTCTATGCAATAAAAATGGTTGCCAAAATTTAGGTGTCAACACTTATTTGCTATCTTGAATATTGCGGATTGTATAGTCAAATCATTATGACGTCATGTGTAAATAATGCATTTAAGACGCATCAACTGGTAAACCATCTTGAGATCACCGGAATTTCTAAATATGAACTCAAACATGTTGAATTTAAAAAAATCATTTGAGATGTCAGGTGTTAATTTCATGCATCGAATATACAACTAACATAGAAGTAATTCTAAAAGGATATAAGTCGATTTTAACTTCGTCATTCATTTCAATGACCGAGAGCCAATAGTTCCTTCTTAGAGATTGGATATTGTGGATTGTATAGTCATTTCATATAAGATGTTATATGTAAATATCATGCATTGACTACGCATCAAGTGGTGAACCGTCACGGCATTGTTACAACTTTTAAGTAGCAACAAAATCATGTGACGACATGTTGAATTTAAATTATTTTTTTTAAAAGATGGCATTCTTATCAGAAGAAGGTAAAGCATCATCGTCCGGAACACGTTATTGGAATTTGTAAAAATACCAACTTGATCGTGGGTAACATGTTTAATAGTGTGCGACAATATGTTAGCAGTATGCTGGCGTACTAGGAATTCTTACTAAAACACAATTCATAACTGAATAAATATATTAGAAATGCCGATGCATGCACTATTTCCTTTTGTCAATTTATTAGAAATGCCACCCCACAGTACTATTTTTATGTCAATTTGGGGGAATCCCTTGGATGCTTTCCCGACAATGTCACATGAACAACGTACGACCTTATATAAGAAGACAACATATGATATTCATATATTCACCAACTAGCTTTACAGAAGAAGACATCACTCCACGTGATTCCTGGTTTTGTTCATAAAATCATCACGTGAAACCGGATCCTACCAACTATTTCTTTACATGGAGATGCAAGTTAGGTAACCTCGGAGTGGCAATAGCAATGAGTGGAGTGGCCTTCTCAAGAACCATCCCAAACTTCTCTTCGCAATGCAACTCCATACCCGGTGGCAATCTCCACTCAAACCAATGCAGGAACGTCGCCAATACATACATCAGCAGGAGCCCTGCCCACACCCGCCGACCCGACCCGAACTACATCGGCATCCTCTTATGACACGTCTTTTTCTCAATCGCATCACATGTTTGTACTTCCAAGGGAACTTCTGGAGGTCCATGTATCATACCAATAGCGTTAGTGAAAGCATTCACTAAAATTATTTTTACGACGTGGCTTTTCGAGTAAGGATTTCAGCCAATTATGACGTTAATTACATGGAAGTCCTCTTTTTAGGTAAGATATTATACATGCTTGAGAGAGATAGCTTTTCAAAGGCGAAACAGATTACAAGGTGATCTCGTGGCTCTTGATGGGCACAAGTCACCATTCGTATCTCTCCCTTTCCTGATTCGTTCCAACCATGCGAAATGATGAGGGTGAAACTGAGAGAGAGAGAGAGACGAATGATTTGGTGTCTCTTAAATTTGCTTTATCATGTCCTTCAAACATTTTGTTTAATCATCAAAGTTTAAACAGACAGTACTATATTTATGTCAATTGGCGACCCGTGATACCCACGATGGTGACTGGTGACCGGCTACCGAAGGCGGTGGCGGCGGTCATGACTGGCGACCTATATGGGTCACTAGCGGGTTGTGGACTCATGGGTGTAAAGACGAGCATTATGTTACGGCGATGAGTTTGTTTTTCTAAAATGATATTATTTCTCCTTTTGTTCCCGGGAACAAAAAAAAGTAGATTGTTTTTCTTGTTTCTATTGCAAATCTATTCTTTATTGATTGACATACACAAACAAATTTATGTTCCTTTTTTATTCTGGGGAACAAAAGAATAGAAGAATAGAGGAATAAAAAATGTTACCAAACATGCCCTTAGTGGCCAGTGGAACACCGTTGTTAGCTGGAGTGATGGTGTCCGTTAGCTTAGCAATGCTCTTTTCTTTTCATGTTGAATTCAGCCACCCTTTTGGAAATTTGTATATTGTTCTTGGTCTTTAGTTTCGAGAAGGGTTGTCCGTGGAATTACACCAAAAGTTTGTGTTGAGACCAATTAAATCTTGTGAGTAAGATTTGTAACTTTCTTTTATGAGATTGTGAGATTATTAATTAATTAAATCTTGAAGGACTAAATCGCATCAAATTGGCCCCTTTCCTTTAGCCAGATTCGGCCAAGCCCAGTATATGGGCTAGCCGAATTTTCTCTGTCTTGTACAGGCTGAATTAGGCCTAAAATTTAATTATTTTCTGCTAATTTAACATGCCTAACTTAATTACCGTTTTGAACCGTAATTAAGTTCTGCTGATTTTTCGGGCAAGTTCCATGAAGAATTCGTGGAGGTTGTGCCCAAGAAATGGGAGGTAACCGACAACCGGGAGAGCTCTTGGGCCGGGTGGCAGGGGGGACTTGCCTTTCCGGAAGATTGTGAGTAATTTTTGGAGCCAAAATAGGCATGATTAGGTTAGCATCGAATAGAGGAAAATCGCTAGTAAATGTTGCTCTCTAAAGTTTAGCCATAGCCTAGAGACACGATGAATCGGATTCAACATGTTTCAGATTAACAAGCTTAGACTTGGAGAAGAAACCGACTATGTGTGTCCAATATGTAGAAGCCTCAAAACACCATTAGAAAAGCATGGGATGTTGCTATGGTGATGGCACCGTTCTTCCACCGGAACAACGGTGCTTTGTTGACCACAAGTGGCCGTTCAGAAGAAATTGGTAACCGGAACTTAACATGAAAAGAGTCCGAAAAAAAAGTCTCGACAGAAAGGTCTTCTTTGTTGGTCATGAAAAGGTCTCGGAGAGAGTTGGTGCTTAGCTGCTCTAGTTGTCATTGGTAGTACCTAAGTGAATGTATGTTGATCAAGTGAAACTAGTGACCTTCTTGTGCATTAGAGGGAGTTCAATGTTTTCCGATGCGGTAGATGATCGAGGTTGCTTATCATCTGTTTACATGAATCTTCCAGAAGAGTAGCTGATTCGTAGGCCGAAAGAGTTCGTGCTTATCTGCCGTTTTAAAGAGAGAGAGAGAGAGTACACAAATGGCATTACTCAATCTAAACATAGAGGTGTACAAAAAAAGTCTGAAATAGTTGGCATTTATCTGCTATCCTTAAGGGAAAAGGTGTTAGTTGTCTTACTAAGTGGATGTATGCCGGTCAAAGTTGGAGGTTTTTTTAGGGTATTTGACCATTTTTCTTTACATAGATGATGGATGGAGGTTGATATCTACCTATTTTACAAGAATCTTCTATGAGAGTAGTTGATTCGTAGGCCACGACATCCTAGTGAGAATTGGAGGGTGCTAATTCTATGAGAGTAGCTAATAGAGTTCACTATTTTCCGATACGTAGATTGGTGGAGCTTGCTATTTCCTTGCATTCTTCTGGTTTCCCTTTCCGCTTACACCCACATTGCCTTGAATATGTCCACATCCATTCACCATCGGCCAAGCTCACTCCATGAGCATTGATTTTTCTTTCTTTCTTTCTTGGTCTGACTCTTGCTCGAAATTTAAGATCTTGGAGATACCATCCTGGAGGAATCGGTGAATATCAACATAGTCAATTCCATGGTCTTGATTTCCCTCCATTATGTTTGTTGTTCCCTTTTTGCTCCAATTTACTCACCGTTCACAGCACAGCCGGCTTGATCACCGCATGTCATTTTCATTCAAGCAAACGGGAGAAAGCGGACTGGGTCTTCAACCCGTTGGGCCGATTTCAATACAATTCCTGATTGAGCCAATTCGAATGACATTCACGACCAGACCAACTCGAATGCAATCTACGTGAAATGTATCCCTAATTTTCTTATGCCGTAAATGACTAAATGGGGTCGCTAAAATTTAGATGTCAACAAAGATAAAGATGCAAATTCCACAAAGTAAGTAGATGTGAAAAGTAAATCAACTTAGTACAGCCTGCAAATACCCGCTCCTTCCACAAAGACGGATCTGTCATAGCATCAAAGTACAATCGGCGACCGATCACCAAATCTCGCATCATTATCAGTTATGAGCACATAGCAAGAAATCTCTTTTCAATAACTATGGCTTTGCCAAAAGGTAATGTGCATCTAGGTTTGGCATTCCTAGTAGCATTACTGTATAAAGACCAAAACAATATCAAAAAGTTGAAAGAAAACAGAAAACACCTTGTAAATCTCAAATCTATAACTTAATCGGGATAGAAGAGCATTCAAAGTTAGATCTAATTCTAGATCAAGAGAAAAAAGCTGGAGTAAGCACCCAAAGCCGGAGTGAGCAAGTAGATTCGGAGAGAGCAGATTCTTTCGAGGCACTTATGCTTTGACCTTTAGAACTCACTACCGTGGAGGATGTCAACCAAGTCGTCCACGAAATTAACCAAGAAGACTGAGAGAGAGAGAGAGAGAGAGAGAGAGAGAGAGAGCTCTCTCCCTCAAGGGAGTTACTTTAGGAAAGAAAAGTTGGGTAGCGGCGGCTTAGAGAGAAAACCCTAGAAGAAAAGGGTATAGCAACGAATTGGCGAAGGAATTTTTTGAAATTATGGTGTCACCGTCTTCTGGGGTACTTCCAGTGATTCTGCAATTGGCATCGCTCGCTCACAACCTCAAGACCTGAACCAGATATTTGTAATCGACATAATGCCGGTTCAAGTAAGCAGATTACTCGGGGTCGTGTATGATAGGTTGCCGATAAACAGGCAACTACAGAAATTCTTGTCAAGAGCCTTGCTTATCGATGACCATGACAGTAGTTGTCGATATATGATAACGATTGGTCAACGATGTTGAATGAGGCAAAGAACATCGACTAGATGATATTGATTAGGCAAGGTTATGTTCAAAGAACGAAACTGTTCCAATGAACGCAAGGTTCAAATGCAGTGGCAATCAAGCTTGTAATTGTTTACTAATAAGGTAGATGAGAGGATAGAGCACAACGAATGAGATCATTTGAAAGCGAGATCGAGGTGCGATTTTGGAGGAGTAACCGCCTAGAGACAAGGTGTTGTGGCAACGTGAAGATGTGGAGCTGAAAATCATAGAGACAACGGTGTGGTTGAAACCATTGAAAAGCTGCCCGTATGCAGTTATGCTGTGAATACCATAAAGACTAATGTTCGAGTATTGCAGAGAACGCNNNCCCCCCCCCCCCCCCCCAAAAAAAAACAAACAACAAATGCCTGTAATCTTTCAATTCTTGTACTTTAGCTGTACTTTCCAAATATTTCGTCATCGATTAAATTACGGTGTTTATCTTAGTTGTAGATTTCATATTTTCGTCATCAATTAAATTATGCCATTATGTCTTTATGTCATCGCATTTTGTTGTCGACTAAATTTCCGGCAAGGCTTTTTATGTCATCGAACTTCATCATTGATTAAATTCCACTAAAGTATATTTGTTCATCATGTTCCATTGATACAGCTCCTGTCCGAAGTCGCCACAGAACCTGTCTCCTCTTAATAAAAACCAAATAAGGAATTTCAGTGAAAGATATTTCGTTGTCGATCCAATTTTGACAAAACAATGTCGATAAATCTTCGGTCATATCTATATAATGTAGTTTTTACAACTGAAAAGGTGAATACTTTTGAAAGATTGATAAAATTTTGACGAAACAATGTCGATAAATCTACATGTCAATTCACGTTAGTTTCTAGTTAAGTCGAGGCATGTCAATTTTGGATTTCCATCGGTAAACTCCTATTGGGTTGAAATCCAATTTGGATTTCCATCGTTAACATGAGTGTTCCATCCAATCCATCTGTTTTGGCGAGGAAAAGAAGAGGCAACGATCCAAACTATCGTCATTTTAGCCTTTGAAAAAGAGGACAATTAGAGGGAACAGACAACCAACTATGATTTTCAGAGCAAGCACAGCGAGGTGAACCTCGGCACTAAGAGCTAATCAAGCACCTTGAGCAAAGCGGAAGGCACGAATCAAACTCCAAAGACCAGGTTAATTATCAAGTCATGCCCGAGCCACAGCCCTGCACAAATCATGTGATTCAAGCACCAATGTGACATGTGATTCAACGATGGAATATGTTGCCAGTGACTTGTGAAATAGAAGTGTCAAACAATTTTATTATGATGCACCTGAGAAGTGTCTCGAGGTCAAGATCCGGATAAGTCAAGTACACAATAATCACGGTACAACTATAGTAAAATAGCTAGCTAGAGCCACCGCCGCAATGAAATCGAATATACCACACACACATCGAGAAAGCCTCGAAAGCAATTGAAACGGCCAAAATCTACGAATGCCGGGATTCTCCTCTATGATAATCGTAACAATCCGTGTGAAGCGTCTCCCCGTCAATCACACGTATGCAATGTAAACCATGGACCTCAATAAAATATCATCGATGCCAGAATCAGGAATAAGCTCGAGATCCCGCTCCAAGCTATTCTGCCGGCATCGCTGTCGCCTCCAGTTGTCGCTGCAACATTCATTCTCACCGTTATTGCTATTAGAGAAACTTAACCATTACAACAATCGAGACGTCTCAATCGAAAGGAAACACGAGTTTCACAAAAGGAGATGATGCACAATGCAAGTCTCTCTCACTGCTCGATTCTACAACATCAGCGACGCTCAACCCCATGGCTTTTCTCCTCGAATGCAAAGAGTCACACGACGTACGTGATAGTTCACTTGTCGAGGAATACTCAGCAAATGTCTATCGAGCAATGCAACTACAATCGAGCGATTCTTCTGATCAGCTTTCACAACTCTTGTCCTAATCCCACGTCTTTCTGTCTTAACCTAAGACAAACTTAGGATACGATAAACTATCTATATATAGAAGTAATATGACATCAATCCCGGAGAGAACCCGGAATCTGATCACCTGTAATGAACACTACTGAAAGTAACCATGAACAGGCCTGTTGAATTTTTCTATTTTTGTCATGAATCTGACCATTACATACTTGATCACCCTCACATGTCTCATTCACGTGGACAGCTATGCCAAGAAAGCTACGATACGAGACAGACTTCGGGCCACAACGATTTTCTGGGGGAAAAAAGGCCATGACTTCAATTATTTCCCCTCTAAAACTAAGATTTCCACAATCGATCCGAGTCGATATCAGAGGCGCCGAGCGCATCGGACACCGGCATTTTTTTTCCGGGGAATTTTCGCCCTTGCCGTGGTTCTAGACAAACTATCTCCTCACTTAGATTTTGCTTCCCCTAAACCAGCTCTGAAATTACTCATCTGGGAGGTTCAGCAATGGCTGATCAACATTCAATACGCAAAGGGCACGGGAGTTCAGGCCCTGAGAGCATCCGCAGCTCAGCAATTATGCATAAACAATGGCCAAACTGCAGCCCCAAAATTACTGGCGAATGAATTAAAAAGGGAAGATGGAATTATAAATTCCTCACCTGGGGGTGTCGTCGACGATGGAGGCGTCGCGCTAGCTGTCAATCAAAGAGGAATTCGTGTAAGAAAAACTTTTTTGCGATGTTAATTATTCAGACCGAAACTCAAATGAAAGAATCGTCGCATGAGCAAGTTCGATTCGGTTCCAGGACAGGACAAATCTCAGCTCCGAATGTTAGAAGCGACTCGAAATTGCCGTTCGATCTCGTCATAGAGAACGCTCTCCCGAATCGCAGATCGAGTTTTTTTTTTTTGCCAATTTTGTCCTTCCCCGTCGAGATTTTTCCCCTAAAACCGGGGGACGAGAGCGGGACGGATTCGTTACCGTTGCAGAGGCCGGTGTCGGTAGAGACGCCGCATCTTTCCGTGAGCTGGAGAGCCTGAGTGACGTTGATCCCCAGGTTGGCGAGCAGGCCGGGGGTGTTGTAGAGGTTGCAGAGGCAAGCTCGGTCGTTGGCCACCGCCTCCTTGATCGGGTTGCAGCACGTGTCCGGCGGGTTCGTTGAGTTCATGTAGGCGGCGCAGGGCACGAGCTTCGAGGCGCACGTCTGCGTCGCTGGCGTCTGCGCCTCCGCGAGGATGGCGGCCCCGGCGACCAGCAGAGCCACCGCCAGGAGGAGGAGAGGCGTCCGGCGAGAATTCGAGGTCATGTTTCTCCCTGGAGACGCCTTCTCTCTCTCAAGCGTGGGAAGGAAGGAGTTCGGTGGTTGATGGGATCTTTCAATGTGAGTCGACTCGGGTTATATGGTTGTGAGTCTTGTGACTCTGGGTGTGTGACGACAGAGTTCCGTTTCTTCTTCTTCCTCCTCCTCAGGTTGGAGTTGTGGTGTGTAAAAGTGTGAACTTCTGAAAGAAATGGGAGTCCGGTGTCGCCACGCGTTGGCTGCTCGCGTACCTTTCACGCTCTCCTTTTTTTTTTTTATAATAATTTTGCCCCCTATTTTATTATTGTTTTTCCCAACATCTTGCATGGCAAGTATTCACCTTCGGAAGTATGGTGAAGATTTTGACATTATTATT
The DNA here is from genome assembly GCA_001662345.2 of Metrosideros polymorpha var. glaberrima. Classification (NCBI taxonomy): domain Eukaryota; kingdom Viridiplantae; phylum Streptophyta; class Magnoliopsida; order Myrtales; family Myrtaceae; genus Metrosideros; species Metrosideros polymorpha. The sequence continues at coordinate 286,760 of BCNH02000005.1, read as the reverse complement.
ATTATTATTATTATTTTTGCATAAAATCCCACTTTCTGGTCCTTCACTTCTGGATTTCTATATGCATAAGTTTTATCGGTGTTAGGCGAAGCGATTAATATCCGCAACATCAATTGAGATCTCTTTCGGGGATCTTTACTGCAAGTCCCAACATCTTTTCTGATCAATCCCTTAAGATTTGAATCCAATTAATTACCGAAGTTTTTACTTTCGTGGGCTATGAGCCATTGCATCAGACTGAAGTGTCTCGACAATCACACAATAAAAACGGTAAACGCAAGTCGCAACTCGCCAACACATACAAAGCGAGTCGAGAGAGATTCTCGATTTTTCCATATTTCCAAAAGGATGCAAGCTAGCGTTTCGACAGAACAAAACAAAACAGATGAATGCCGTCTCAACCCTAATCTAGGAATCACTAAACAACTCACAATTTAAATACTAAATGATAGTGAAATGGTCGAAGAAATAACCAGGAAATAAAAAGGAACATAAAAGTGCTTTAAAACAAGCCTAAAAGATGGATTCTTTCTCATAGAGCTACGTATATTGTTTGGGGGACCGCATTGTCATGTTGACTATTCGGATGTTTTTGACTTTGAAATGGTAATTTTGACAACTGTCGTGTTCTTTAAGAGATCGAGCAAACAAATTACATTGGTTAATCATCTGTGCAACATTTGAATAGTACGGCAAGTTGAAAATCTTGAACAAATCAAACCTAAGATTGGGTCTTATTGGCCCCTTGGCTCATGGCAATTGACCCTCCATTTGATTTTGATGTCGTTTTCGGGAGGAACAGCTGTCGAAATTCGAAAGCGCCTCTCGCAATTATGTCGGGAAAAAAAAAAAACAATCTTCAGGTGTTCCGACCGACCAACGACGTCCGAATATCTTGTTCTTTCTTTAATTTAGTTGGCTAATTATTGAAGTGAAAGGGCCATCCATCGACTGGTGAAGAGGGATTGCCCAAACTCCTTACGAATGAAGTCGCCTTTCCCATTTTTACACAAACAAAATAAAAAATAAAAAAATTGGAGTTTCGATTTTATTGATTTTGATTATAGAATGCGACATGTGTTTCCTTGCGCGATGTCGATCCTTTCGTACCCTCTTACTTTTCCACGATATTCCTCCGGCTCTCTCTAATTCCACTTCCCTCTCTCGGGAATATGGATGCGTGCACATCGCTAGACACCCTTCGTGCAAAATGGAATTCGATGGGCGTGTCTACTTTTAGAAATTACATCCATTTATTCTCGCGAGCATCTCCTCCATCCGATCACGAAAATCCCCAATTCGATAGTAAGTTTTAATTGAGGTCTCGTGTACTTCTCGAGTCCCATCGAACGTTGCGCACCTCGTACCTTGGACTTTTCAAGACGGCTATGTTACTAGACAAATGAGAGAAAAATAAACGTGTCATTAGAAAGGGGCATTTGCGTGTGGGATCGAAGCTTTATGGTCAACTAAAGGACCCTGATAATTTTCTATTCTCATAAACAAACAATACGTATATTTCGAAGGTTGAACGGCGATTGACTGCATTGCAACGAGATGAAAAGTCTTCTATCTTCTACAAGCAGACAGAAAGGTTTTGGACTTCACCATTGTGCGGCCTCTGAACTTTTAGGGTGCGTTTGATAATCTGCCATAATTTTTAATTTTGCTCCAGAAGTAATTCTGAAGCAGAAATGCATTTGGTAAAAAATGACTTTTGAAACAGTTTTCTACTTCTGAATAAGAATTGTATTTGGTAAAAAAGTGATTCTTTAGGGTCGGAATCAATTTTTGATAGAAGTGATTTTTGTTTTATTTTTACTTCTCATTTTTCTTTTCATGCTCGTAGGCCGCTGCCCGCCACCGTCGGCCGCCACCCCACTGGTCGCTACCGCCGCCCGCCAAATGCGGGACGCCGATTGCCAGATGTGAGACATCGGTCGCCATCGCAGGACGCCGGTTGCTGTCACCGGACGGCTGCCAGCCACCGTTTGGAAAACTTGCCAAAAGCAGAAGTAAAATAAGGGTGTGTTTGGTAAATATAATTTCTCATTCTCTGCTAAAATGGATTTCAAACGGGTCCTTATTGTCTGAAATTGGTCCAAAAAACAGAGTAATTATTCTTAAATATACCGACGGCATCCACGGGATTTATTGAAATTAAATTTTATTTATGGGTCCCTAGCAATTGATATCGGCAGGTGAAATTCACGCGCCATCCCGCGCCGATGGAAAACCGAAACCCCATTTGTGACATCTTCACGCGGTGACCCAAAAAGACAGAATCCGTCATTCGCGACGGCCGTGAAAAGTCCTCCTTTCATACGAAGAGGAGCTCCTGTCTGAACGGTTACTAATTTACCAAAGAGTGTAGGCAAAAGCAAGTTTTTGTTCAATCTCGTCCCCAGCTCACAAGCAATGCGACCAAAATTACCCGACTAAAGGAAGTCGGTCGCATTCCTATAAGATGTTTCGCCAGGAGCGCGAAAAGAGCCATCGCCTAGGCATATAAAAGTTTGGGAGACTTCCTCGCTCCGTCGTCGACGGTTAGCAGGGTGGGCGATAATCGGAAATGCCTCCTTTGGAGCGAGACGGGCTCGGAGAAAACTTGGGGCCCATCAAATTGGATTGAGGCATTGTCTATATTGGGTAGAATGGACCAGACCAGACAGCCTTAATCTGATAAGCCGGACCGGCTCAACTCTGTTGTCCTACTTTTCTCCTGTTCCGAATAAGCAAATCTCGCAATATGAGGAGATGCCAAAAAGCTGTGCAAAGACTACACAACGTGCCCCAACCTTGGGTGTCCTTTAGATTCCACTTCAATCATGTGAACTCATGTGATTAGTAGTTTATGCATAGGTGGACGATAAAATCAAGGGTTCGTTTGTTTGAAGCAAAATTATTTTTGAAAAATTATTTTTTCGACTTTTTAACATTTGAATGATGAAAAACTAATCGATCTTTCTATGGATTGAAAATAACAAGTTTAGAATGGGGGGAAAACAATTTCCCATTCTGACAAGAAGAAAATCACTTTCCATAAACAACAAAACAAATGAAAACTAACCATTTTCCTTCAAAATGATTTTCATAAAAAAATATTTTTCTTTATCATAAAATTTTCAGTGAAACAAACGCACCCCAAATGTCTTCGAATCTCTTATATGAATGTGTGTGGATATGTTTAGTAGCTTATGAAGGTAGGTATACAATAATGTAAAGTAGTTAACACTTAATTTGGACACCATCCGTCATGGATGGTGGTCTTAGGTAGTAATTTGCTCTGGATAAGGGGTTGTTTCGCTGAAAATGGTCTCCAATGAAATACCTTTCATCAAAAGTTGGCTCTTCAATTTTAGTTTGTGTAGGGTTTTGTGTCGATTCGAAAAAGGATGTATCAACATTGACTAATAAACTAAGGGTAACAAATGCGAATAGATAATAGTGCAAGTAAAAGATAAAAGCAATGCAAGTAAAGAAAATAACTTGCAAAAACGAATAAGTGCTGTTTTATTGATTGATTGTAGATCCTTTACATCAACACTTCGTCGGCTATTTATAGCCAAACATTTCAAATAACTGTCATAGCGGTTATTATTTCGAATTCAAACTACGCCCAAGATATTCGAGATGTCTTGGGTAACCGCGCCGTATTATCTTCAAGGCAATTGAATTCCGATTTCAGCGTATTCTTAAGTAACTACAGCCGTTCTTATTTGCGAGTTTCTTTCAAATTTGCGAGCTGGCCATCTAATGCAATTCATGGGCTTGATAGGTCTGCTACGACCCATGGAGGTTATTTTTGGGTGTCAACAGGGACTAACAAGGCAAGCGGGGCCATGCATTGTTAAATTAGATTTCCTCTTATTGAAATACTTCTATTTGTGACGAGATTGATCACGAATTGCTTAATGAAAATTTCTAGTGATCAGGAAGTTTATTTAGATATTTCTCGTCCGCGTATTGTCTCGAACACCTTAATTAAAATTCAACATGAATACGTAATTCCGGCCAAGGAGGTTCATTTGACGTTGAAGAATTGCACCTCCCCTTTTCTCTCAAGAATTTTGATATTTCTAGGTTGCCTAAATATTTAAATATTTTATTGAAAGTTATATTAAGAAGAATGTAAAAATAATTAGGGAATATATAGAGAGAGACTGAAACATCTCTCTAGAAATATCTAGGATATTCTGTAGCTAGAACTATCTAGGATACTTCCCTAGAAATATCTAGGAAGATTTTTATCTAGAAATATCTAAATATTTTAGGAGGTAAAACCACCTCCTTAGGTCTCTAATAGGGAAGTGCTCCCATGAGAGGGTGCTTGTCAGCCAAGTGTGTGCAAGAAGTTCTTCTAACCAATATTGTAAAAGAGTGCCTTTAACAATAAGAGTGTTTTCTATAAGCGAGCCTTGTGTCTTTTACTCAATAATGGGTATCGGAGCTGCGCCTCTAAGTTTAACAATCGGTATCAAAGCTGCGCATCTGAGTTCGACATTTGAATTGTCCCATTTTCAACTCTCAAGTCACATTCTCTTAGCAATTAATGATTCCTTTAATTAACATCAACTTATTCAACCCTGTTCTAAATGATCTTTTTTCCATATTAGTTTTCAATAAAGATGGATGTAATTTTTAATTCTTCATAATTGGCGGGAAAGTTGTGTTAAATCTCCGATTAGTTTGAGATTCTATGTTAATGCAACACCAAAATATATTTACTTCTACATTTATTTAAAGATAAGAATTTTAATAAAATAAATTCAAAAGACCGTATCGCTTAAACACTGGTTTTGAATGACCTTTTTCCTTTTCGACTCACTTAGTTTTTGAAATCGATTTCATTTCTTCATGAATACAAATGAAGTAAGATTTAGAGATTATGATATTTAATTATTTTCTTTTTTCACATGCACGTGATCTTACTATTTAACCACATTTTGATTGGATATTACATTTTCATGTATAGTTAGGTTTTGTTGCATTATTTATTAATTAGTTAAGTTAGGTTTTGGTGTCAGCTTCTAAATCTATCTATTTATATCAAAGGGGAACCAAAGTTCCTGTGAACATGGGTCGAGCCTTTGCATTTGACAACCCGATGGCTAGAGTCCGACTGTCGAGACCTCGACTCTAGCCTTTCATAATCTCTATCTAGAAGCATTTGAAATTCAAGATTTTCTTAAATGTATTAGACGAGAGTCGCCCTACACTCAAACTCGAAATAAAGAACATTCATCTTTGTCCAAAACCAAAAGCAAGATCAATGTACATGATAAACACATGCTTAGATCATTGGTAGAAACATGGGCGATGCTAACGACCTGTTTGGTAACAATTTTATTACCGGAAACAATTTATGAACATAAATAAATTTTTTTAAATTTTGTTCCTAGAAACAAAAAAGCAAAATTTTTTTTGCTTCTTGTTTCTATTTCAAATTTGTTTCTGGGAACAAATCTATTTCAAATCAATTCTTGAAAAAAAAAAATTAACTGGTATTCTTTTTCTGTTCAAAGAAACACGAGCATTATCAAACAGGCTCGAAAATCCAAGATTTTTATTTTTATTTTCCCTTTGTCTTGTGAATATATAAAAGGGAAAGAAAAATCAACACGTGAGCTCAAAAGATAAATTTTTCCCCCCGCAATGCACTATTTCAGACTTCTAGAGGCATAGCTACAAGTTAGACCAGGCTTACGCACTCTCTTGCATCAATCTTTATCATGCTCGTTATTTTATCTATGTTTGATTTTCTGTTTCTTGGATACTTCGTCGTATCCCCACTTGTCTTTCATACGTATATGGATCAATGTACAATCGAGGAGTGTTAAAAAAACTATTCAATTTTTTTAAGAACTGTTCGTCTAACCCTCTTAACAACGCGGTGGATCGATAAAGAAGCTACATATATCATATTAGGTACAAATTTATCTCAACGGTCAACTTCATACGTGTATATTATATATATGTGAAAGTATATATATATGTGTGTGTGTGGAAGTAGGCAATTTTGGATAACCCTAGATGAACTTAAAATTCAAGCAAGTTTTGGTTTGAACAAGGATTGAAAATTGTGCCACGCCTTAGCTCCAGTTGGGTAATCCAATCTTTCCCTTTTTCTCAAAATCTTGTGCCGCTGGAGACAGAAATGAGGGAGAGAAAGAGAATCAGCACCGGCATTGCCGGTTAAGCTATTCCTGAGAGAAACCATTAATGCACAGACCGACCCAAATTGGACGAAAGAAATGGAGCCCTAGACCTAATGCACAGCTTCTAAGAACTGGCTAGTTTATATTTTTAATTGCAACCCACGATCATAATGCTTCGAGGCAAGTGCACAGGTCACTTCCAGACACGTGAAAGGAGATTGCATTGATGGGTTGATATTTTGCAGTTTGCTGTGGTCTGCAGTTCTTGAGATACGAGAAACGTGGACTTTGATTGTTTAATGCTGCGTTAGTGCACGAATTATATGGAATCTATTACGGTAGTTGCATGAAATCTAGTGACTCGAAAGAAGCAACCAGGAAGAAGAGAACCATCTCGGTAGGCTTGTGCTCGGCTGGATATTGGTGTCCTCAGTTTTTATTTTATAGGATTATTTTAATTTTATCATTCTAGAGTTGTTCCTCAAGTGTCGGCCCTTCTAGGAGTAATGTCAGAAAATGCCCACTAAGGCCGGTTCCACAAACTAGGAGCCAAAAACCGCCCATTGGTTCCTAGACCCATTAGGGAATCGGACTACTGATTTTTTAGGTGCGTCCATGAAATCAATTGTGACATTTCAAGTACCATCACATTATCGATTCTTAGTGATATCTCGTCAAACATATTGTGTATATTATCCGAGGAGTAAAACAATGCCTTAACAAACATAGTTTTGAATCCTAACTCATACAGAATACAACTCGGTGTGCGCGAAAGCTATGAATGCACTTGGATCATGAACAAAATAGCCTCAAAGAAGAGAAACGATTTCTCGGCCAAAATGGAACGACACAAAGTATAACAAGATATTCGATCTTACATGGTTAATGAGTGGAACCGAGGCTATAGCTGACTATTAAATCACTCCGAACTTTCGGCCTTGAAATAGAGGAAGACAGAGAAACCAATCACGGCTGCTTCAGAGACATGATTCGATTACGAATAAAGATCAAATAGAGATCTTGTGAAGAGACGTTCCTAGCAGCAATTACCGATTTAGCTAGCGCGAGGAAGATCCAGGAAGTGTCACTTGTGAAGATGAGCAACGGTTACGAAGCTTCATTTGCGAATAACTTGCTTCGAGTTCCTACAGCCAAGAACAGGGGCGAACGGGAGGTTTACTATGACGGCCAAACGATGGATTTGAGGGTGATGGGAAGAAAAAATCCGAGAATTGCTGACGAAGACCTAAATCTTGCTCTAATTTCCCTCTGAGCGAGCGAGGTTGTGGGAGGAGCGATGAGCATCGTGACTTGTGAGCGAGTGAGGCTGCGTTCGGAGCGATTAGCGTTCGGAGCGGGGAGCGAGGCTGCAACCTGCAAGCACCAAGAGCGAGCTGCGAGAGAGAGCTTAAGAGGAATTAGGGTTTTGAGAGAGAGCGTGGGAGCGTGGTACTCAAATTAGTAATTTGGGGTTCGAAACATAAGCGTGTGTGTATATATAGGTCCGGTTCGGGTGGTCCAGGTGGATGGTTCCACACCTAAAATCGGAACCGCGCAAAACTGGCCCAATATCCATTTAAACATTAATTTCTCCATCGACATTAGACTGTTGCTGATTTGTTTTTGAAGTTCATTAGTGTACCGTCAGAAGTAAAAATCGCCCCATGACGGATTTTGTGGCAATTACAAGACAAGAAGCCTTGTCCATCTTAGAGATTGCCCCAAGATAGGGGATTTAGGGACTTCCTACAAACTCAAGAGATTTTGCCAATCCAAGTTAAACCTAAATTTTCCACACTTCTTAAGAGACCCAAAATCGAAATCAAGATGCTAATTGAGCTAAACCCTAGACATATCACGCCAATTTATTAACTCACATTAACTTCTAGATTTTAAATTCATAAGTAAATGTCGCAACATTTGATTCCACAAACCGTCTGAGAACCGGTGCTTTTTTTATTTATTATAATTGGACCCCTATGGGTGTCGTTATTTCTTGTTGACTCAATAACCTCTCCATTCCGTCACTTGATAAGCCGAATAGCGTTGTTTATTTGTGTATTAGGACAAATCGGACTCGCAATTGCTGTTCTTGCTGAAAGCATAACACCATCTAAAATGAAGTCGAAATTGGTCGAGTTTGAGGTTACCAACTTAAGGAGCATAATAAACTAATGCGACCACAAAAATAAGAGAAAGAGTCACAAAAATTTTTAAATTTTGTAAATTGTGACACATTTATCTTAAATTAATTTTTGTAACATAAATACTCTAAACTTATATATATATGACAAATTTACCTCAAATTTATATTTACCCTTATTTTATATCCGCACTTCTAAAAATTAAACCTAAATTTTCCGCACTTCTTAAATGAGGGGAGGTCAAATGGGCAGGCAGGCAGTCACGTGACTGCATTTTTTATTTCCGACATTTTTGCCGCCAAATGAATAAATTAAATTTTGAAAAGTACGAACATTGACTTTGAGTGGAGCTTCCAAGTTGGCACCTCTCTCTCTCTCTCTCTCTCTCTCTCTGTAAACTTCCTTATATAAACAATGCACTCCACGATGCCTTTCACCTTCACATTCACATCCACACAGTCTGAAACCAGCTCATGCACCCACCAACATAAACATGGCCAAAGCAAAACCATCTCTCTCCTTCCTCTTCGTCTTCCACGTCCTCTTCTTCACGACGCTCCTCAAACCGTCGAACTCACAGCCCGCCACAGCTGCCGACACGGACTTCATCGAGTCCTCCTGCAAGTCCACGCGCTACCCGGCGCTCTGCGTCCAGTGCCTCTCTGGCTACGCCGCCTCCGTCCAGCAGGACCCCCGCCAGCTCGCCCGGGCCGCGCTCCAGGTCAGTCTCGACCGGGCCCGTGCCGCCGCGTCCTACGTGGGACGGCTGTCTCGGTTCCAGGGCATCACGCCCCGGGAGTCCCAGGCCGTGCAGGACTGCGTGCAGAACGTCGGCAACAGTGCGAGCCGGTTGAGCCAGTCGATCGATGAGCTTGGCCAGATGGGAGGCCAGGCGGCCACGGGGGAGGCGTTCGATTGGCACATGAGCAACGTGCAGACGTGGGTGAGCGGGGCCCTCACCGATGAGAACACGTGCCTCGATGGGTTCGCGAGGCCAGCCATGGATGGGAGCGTGAAGAGCTCGGTGAGGGGGCGGGTGGTGGAGCTGGTGCAGGTGGTGAGCAACGCGCTGGCCCTCGTGGACAGGTTCGGGTCGAGGCACTGCGGGGTGGCCAAAGGACAGCCGTAGCTCTGGGCATCACGGCGGTGGGAAGCCAAGGTCTGGGTTGAGACTGAAAGAATGATAGTGTTGAGATAGGTGTAAAATGTAAACGGTGATGAGAAATTAGAAGTGGTTGGACATATGACAAAACACATGTAGGAACATGAGTTCCTGCTGTCACATGTTAAGCTTTCGAATGTAAGAAGTTCTGTGAAATATGTGAATGTAAGAAAAGTGATGATTGCTCTGTGTCTCTCTTTGAGGAAGAGGAAGAACACTCCCGGGAAAACCTATTGGCAGCTTGTCTAGGTGTGGGACTATTTAGACTAGGGATGTGCATAATTCGGGTTGGTTCGGTCCCTGTATAGAACTGAGGATCAGTCCTGTTCGATTCCAGTGGGACCGGTAAACACCAATTGCTTATTTAAAAAAATTACATATACACGCCAACAGACATTCGTTTAGACGTTTCGAAAAGAGATAGAGCACAAAAATTCTATCTCTTAAGACCTTTGTTTAGTTTATCCTGTTCTTTAATCGACCACTCCACAGCCAAATCCGCATCATGCTTGAGCCCTGGAACATAATCCAGGAGGAGGGAGCTCGAAGAATTTCTTGCTCGAGCCAACCCCAAATTGTTACTCGGGGCACTGGAATTCCTAGGCAAAAAAATCATTCCGCCCATGGTGTTGGGCCCGAAATAATTGCTCCCCATCATCGGCGTCGTCTTCGAGGTTGTGTTTAGCGTGTTGATCTGGAAAGAAATTGTGTGCCTATTGAGAGCCAACGAACTTGGCATGTTCGACTCCATTGCCATTTCCTCGCCTCTCCTTCCTGGCTCTAACGATACCTCCAAGCCATCTACTTCATCAGCACGACCACCGAACCTTCCCAATCACAAAAAAAAAAAAGTTTTCCTACAGATTATATCACACCCTTTAGGCAACAACACACTAAGAATCGGCACAAAATCCCTCGACTTCAACTCGTGACAAAACCTCAAATTCCATCACCGCTCACTCACTGAAGCTCCAAGAAGACAATCCTTAGAACTCCCGACAACAAGCAAGAGGAGCGAGAGGAGAGGCAAAGACTTCGTTCGAGCGAGAGGTGAGGCAAAGAGTGAGGGTTAAGAAATTTCTAAATTTCTACTTTCTAATTTCTATATATATATTTGGACCGATTCGGTCCCATTCACCCTAGAACCGGGGACCGAATCAATACCCTCAAGGACTAGACCAACCCAATCGATTCGGTCCGGGCGGTCCCAATCCACTTTGCTCATCCCTAGTTTAGACCCGCTAAGCCCCACTAAGCTGAGGTGGGTATTAGGCCCAGGCCCATCCAATTTGTTTGGTTCACGTCAAAGAAAAAATTGGCAAAAAGCTTCCAATAACTCCAAATTATGTTCATCATGACATATTACTTTATTTGTCATAAAAAAATCCCAAATTATACTCACTCTTATACGTTTATCCTAAACTTTTTCTTGTGACGTAAAAAATCCATAACTTGTACGTATGTGACATTTTTACCCTTCGAAAAGGTTTCGCAACGTGATTTTTTCCAGTCAACACCATTTGCTTTTTGGCATTTGTATAAGCAATTTTTTAACTGTGCTTATTGACGGAAGATAAATGTGTTATACATGTACAAGTTGAAGACTTTTTGTGTCTTAGAAAAAATATTATGGTAGATGTGTCGTAGTGAATATTGTTTGAGATTTTTAGTGGCTTTTGCCCAAAAATATTTTTGAAGTCTAATATCCGACTTGTTATGTTACATCATTCCCTTTTTAACGCCAATCAAACAAAAAGTTCTGGCTGGGGGGCCAAGATTGCAACACTTTGGGCCTCACCTCGATCGATTTTCCATTTGACTAGGAAATTCCAACGCCTATGATTTCTCCATCCGACATAAGCAGTTGCGAGATTGCTATATTATCATATCGATAATGTGATCACACATTCAATTTATAATTGTTCATATTAAATTATGTGATAACTATCCATATTAATCACATTAGGTTATGTGATGACCACTTGATAACTCTTGATAAGACAGTTATCGGCAAAGAGGTGTGAATGGAATATAAATAGGTCGTCTAAGGCAAACCCTCTTATATAATTGAAAACACACCATCGGCATTTAGAGAGGGCAATTGGCTAGAAGTGCCTACTTCGATTGTTCAAGGCTCCGAGATTCTAGTTTTCAATCGAATTTCATTAATGATCGGAGGTTAGTACAGATTTTCACGTTTCCGCACTCAAATCTAGTTATGCATGGTTTTGTTCGTCCATGAATAATTGGGATCCTTCAATCCTTTAAGTTTTTTGGATATGAACTTAGATCTGCAAAATCACGCCCGGAAATTTAAATGCCGGACTTTTATTTTCGTTCTAAGGTCGAGCTGAATGAACTCATATATATAATCATGCCTATAGTCGAGGCAAGCGGGATCGGTCTCCGCCGTGGCTACGCCGTGGGCTGTCCACAGCCCCACCACTCTCCTTCTTCTTTTTTTAAACTTTAACGTATCGATTGTTTTTGGGTTTCAGTTTTTACCTCTTTTTTGGTTTTCTAATTTTATTTTCCAATTTTCTTGTACTCAATTTTGAATTTTTAAATCAAATCTTACTGAGAATAAAAAGTTGCTGCTCATGAGTTTTCTTTTAGGCTCCGTTTGTTTCCCGAAAAATAAATTATTTGGAAAATATTTTTCCAAAAATGATCACTTGAATCGCTTGAAATATTTAATTGATGGAACATGTTTCCATTATCGATGATAATTTATAATTAAATATTTTCGTAGAAAATGAAATTTTTATTTTTCGTTAATTTTCTCGAGCGATGCAAATATTTTTTTTTAGGAAAGTATTTTCAAAATCATTCATTTTTCATGAAACAAACGGAGCCTTAACGTAAAATAACTAAATAAAAGCTTTTCACCTAAGATTCTTTTACAACAAAGAAGGGCAACTTGTATAGGAGGTTAAAAAACAAGGAAAGCAAAGTCGAGATTAATTTACAATTTCTTCCATGGTGAGAGATTGTATTCAACATCCTTATACAGTTCAAGGACTAAATTGAAGACGTTCTAAAAGTTATCACATTGAATAGATTAAAAGTTTATGGATGACATTGCACATTGGACTAAAGTCTAGGGACCACATCAAATAAATTTAAAAATCAGGGACCACATTACACATCAAACCACGATTTATGGACCATTTGTGTCATTATCCCTATTTAGGACTAGAAGTATAACCATGTTTAGCATGTATGTTGGGAAAAATCTACATGATTTCGTCGCAATTCAATTATTAGTATGCTTTACATAATAAAAAAGAAAATAAGATGGTCATGCGAAAACATAAATTCAGGAATTATAAAGCACATTATGATGTGCTAATGCAAATTACCAGGCTTAATTATAGTTTCTGGTTTACAGATTCAATGGCGGTTCCCCCTTCACCCAAACAATAAAAGACTCCCAAGTCCAAACCTCGGTTAGAGTCGAGAGCAAGCGAAATCCAGTAGATCTTTGGCCCTTACCTTATGTAGCTCCGCCCAACCTCGGAGGCAACCGCCCGCAACCGCAGCGTCTCTCCTCCCCTTCCCTCCCTCCACCACCCTCGCCTCGCCCCCCACCTCTCTCGTCGGAGATCCCCCCACCTGCGTATCCACGTGCAGAAGAGCTCGGCCGCTCTCTGCGACGCCACACCCACTTCAAGCTCGCTATTCCCAACCGCATTCCCTCGGCCACGTGGGTACTTACCTGGAACCGCTGTTCGACGCCGACCATCGGTTGTGACGACCCGGTAAGATCCGAAAGTCATGTTTTTGCATCAATTTGTTTTGGATTCGACCGTTGGGAATTGCAATTGGGGGTCACCTGTTTGCTGAAATGCCTCTGTGAGCGCGTGCTTCGGCGAGATCACGTCTGCTGTCTGGCTCACGCTTTTCATGCCAGCGCGTTTCTATCTACTAAAGTGGGGAACTTTGTTAATCCTCGTGAACTTTTCCAAATGGTTTTTGCTTCTTTAGCGACTGCATTGGTCCAAAACAGTTGGTGTCGTGTCCTGTTGCGATTTTGCACGTGCTAAAATGGACTGGCATTGGTGAAAAGAATTTGGTAGAACACGTAACAGCGTTGGGTGATCAATACTTGTGCGTCAAAAGCTCTGCAACAATTGGGCTAATTTATGTATGCGCCTGTGCCCCTGTATCTCCTGGGCCATATGGCGCACGGTGGGGCAGGAAAAACTGCAACTCAACCAGAAAATAGCGAAATATCTAGCTTAGCTTTGATTAAGCACTATCAAAGAAGTTTTTAATGATGCACAAAGGTTAGTATGTAATTCCTTATCCATCTCACTCAATGACCTCGCCTTAAGTTTATATCAAGATGTTGGGGCTATCAATTTCCATAGAAAGAGGTTTGTGTTGGCGAAGAGAAGAGGAAGCATAAATGCATATGTGAAAGCCAAAATTTTCAGTTGAGAGACTACCCGGAAACTCGAACGACGCTGAAATTTCTTCCTTTCTTTTCCAGAGATTTCCTGTTCTCATTCGAGTTCTGTGTATCTGCAGGGTGGATTTACTGACGTTGAACTGATGAGCGGCTCCGGTGCATCTACTAACTTACGCTCTGCTTTTTCCCATTGTGTGCAGCAGGTTCGGAGTTATGATTACCATCACTACCTTTGCCTTCTTGAACTTCCACCCAACATGCGTAAGGCTGCATTTGCCCTCCGCGCTTTCAATGTTGAAACATCCAGAGCCATGGACATTGCTTCTGATCCAAGAATTGGCCTCATGCGCCTTGTCTGGTGGCAGGAAGCTATAGACAAAATTTTTGCCAATAAACTAATTGAACACCCAACTGCAGGGGCCTTATCTGCAGTTGTATCTGAGTTCAAATTTAGCAAGGCATGGTTGAAACGATCTGTTGAAGCTCGTATCAATGATGCTAGCAGAGAGGTGACTCAAATGCCGGAAACCATCGATGAATTGGAAAAATATGCCGAGGACACTGCATCGACCATTCTGTACACGACTCTTCAATCTGGTGGAATCAGGTCCACTGCGGCTGATCACGTGGCATCTCATATTGGAAAGGCCAGTGGCCTTCTTTTGCTGCTTAAGTCACTACCATATCATGCTAGCAAGAGCCGCCACTCTTTATATATACCTAGAAAAGTGGCGGCCAAGCATGGATTGCTGGTCGAAATGGGAGGTCAATCAGAAGTTCGATTAGACTCCCGCGAGAAGCTTTGCGATGCAGTATTTGAGATAGCATCTGTGGCTAACATCCATTTGCAGAAGGCTCGTGAATTGGCTGGAACAGTGCCTACTGAGGCGATCCCGGTGCTGCTTCCAGCTGTGCCTGCACAAGTACTGCTAGATACCCTCAGTCAGGTGCAGTTCGATGTGTTTGATCCGAGGCTAGCACGAGGAGTTCTAGGCATCTCTCCTTTTTGGTACCAACTGAAACTCAAATGGAGTTCCTGGAGGGGTAGATACTAGAGAATAGTCATTCGTAGTGAGTTGAATAATACAAAGAAACTGATTACACAACCAGCAGATAAAAGTTTGAATCTCTGGTCATGTGAGGTGTTCTTTTTTTGCCTCGAATAGCATCTTCTCACTTTAATTTTCACGATGCTCGAATGAGCTGGACCACGACTGTTGTGCTTTTTTTTTGCATTTTAAGGAGGGGTAATGGTGAATTTATAGATCCTGAAGCAGCATTGGCTATTGAGCGAGCTTGGGGTTGAGCAAGAATTCATACATGGCTCGGCTGTGGACACTGATAGAGACTTCCTTATTGCATGTCTTCCTCATATACTTTTGTTGGGCTTATAACAATCTGAGACTGAGAGTAGTGCAGCTTCTCACTGTATATTTTGTCTTTTCACAATCCTCATGCTTTGAAGGAGAATCACCTTGGCCTTCAGTCGCTCGTTCCATCATCTGTAAATTTATAGATTCATCGTTTTGGATTTCAGTGACATCAGAAAATGCCACCACCAGCCTGGCCTCTGTTGTTGCTGACGCTGATCTCTGGTGGCAATCCTCATCTTCACCTTCTCAAACTCCTAAATCCTCCCGCAAGGCACATCGATCCAACCTGGATGATCATCCCACAAACCCTCTGAGCTTCCTCTAGCGTCTCGCAGAACAGCAGGCGATTGAAGTACTTCACGGGCACCACGACTCCTCGTGGCAGCTCCCGGCTCACCCACTAGACCGTCAAGTGTCCCTTTCCTTCAGTTCGGTCCATCTCTTGACCCAACAAAATGTAATTTTCACTTTAAGTGAAAGGGGCAAGTCTTCTTGCTCTGCATATCTCATGCTGAGCCAACGATAGACTTCGTTCATGAGGTTATGAGTTTCTTTCTTAGAAAGGAGACCTCAGTTCTGGGTCCAGTTAAGTGTCGCTCCGTGTCGGGTAATCGATTTGAAGATCTTCACTACCTTTCTCCCTAACCTGAAGCCAGAGGCTCTTCTCATTCTTTAGCCACTGAAAACTGAGAATTTCTCAGAGATAACAAGGACTTATGAAGCACAAGACATGAGAGCAAGCATCTATGTTGTGTTGTGACGATTCTTTTGGAGTTTGGCTGTCATTATTTGTTGGAAGCACACCAGTTAAGATCGTTGTTGCCACTGATAAATCCTTTTTTTCAACTAGTTTTGGATGTGTAACAACAGTGAATGATTTCAGGTTCCCGTCACTATCCGAGGCATTGCTTAGAGTATGCCAAAATGCTAGCATTGGATCCTGATCGTTGTTTGCAAGTACAGATGGCCTCTGAGAAACCTGGAAAGAGAATACTATGATCATTCTTGGCATCGAAATGATCAATTGAACGAGGTCTTGTTGACTGACGAGTGTTGACATTTTTAAGTGAAATTTTTTTTGAAAATACACATGCGAAAACTTACTCTTTTACAGTTCCATAGCAAATTACACAAGCTAGGCAACAAAGACTCAAACTTTTCAAGCCGATATGTAATCTGGGCTAGTCCCTTCTAAAGACAGGACACAAGACTAATGTGTGATTAAAAGAGCCAAAACAGAGTGCGGAAAAATGGATCTGCTTCTGAAAACTGTTCATGAGTCATTCATACAATTGTAGGGTATTTAAAAGAATGAAAGATCGCAATAAATTAGACGAAGGACCCCGAGCGGAACACTTAAACTACTGTGGATCAAAAGAATACATCTCAAAATCACTGAATTATGGACAGGCTAGAATGGCACACCCTAAAACACTCACAGACCAACCTCACTAAGAAGCTACAATCCGGCAAAACATGTAGGAAACACTAGAAGGAGATGGCGGCGATGACGCCTAGCGGGAGACGAATATGAGAGCGCAGAGTATCGTAAGCAGAGTGACAGCCACGGTTGATCCACTGGTGGTGATTGTGACTGCCGAAGAGATATCTTCGGGCCTGCAATTTAAGGCATTGAATTTTAGTATGGCAGGAAAGCTTTCACTAACATGGGTCACAATCCTTGTTTCTATATGCTTCGGTTTTTAGATTAAATATGTTTCCATGAACATAATAAAAGAAAAAATGAGCAGTAGACACGTTTTGTCAGGGTCAAAGCTGTAAATTCGAAAAGGGATAGACTGCCTAATTGGCAGATGATAGTTCTATCTACCGAAACAAAAAACTTAGGTGGCAGATTTGGATTACGTACTTCTGCAGATGGCTAAGTGCACCGCAGTACAGAGCATTATCGGGTATGGGAAGCTCAGTCTTATTATTCTCTTCTGAATTGATGATCCTCACGTAAGTTTCTTGGCCAAGGTACCATGAGTCAAGGTTTTCTGTTCTCAAGTTCCAAACTCCAACATTGTCAAGGGATATGAGGATCGCTGTCCATGCTCCAGGATAGACCTAGAGAGAGAGAGAGAGAGAGAGAGTAATCAGTATAAGCAATATTTCATCTGTGTCCATTTAGTTGGAAGAAAATCAAAAGTTCACTGAAGGAAACGAGAAACATCAGGACTTTAGCTTTTTCTGAACTTAAATAAGTTTTTCGAGAGTTATCTTTTTGTATAACAGGAGATGCCTTAGAGCATCACCACTGCAGGATCATTCGCAACAACCATCTTTCACACTCAATTAAAAAGCACTACGAAGGCATACAACAACCAAGGAACTGCTCAGTCTCCCTCAATGAATGCAGAAAATGAGCC
This sequence comes from Metrosideros polymorpha var. glaberrima, assembly GCA_001662345.2. Classification (NCBI taxonomy): domain Eukaryota; kingdom Viridiplantae; phylum Streptophyta; class Magnoliopsida; order Myrtales; family Myrtaceae; genus Metrosideros; species Metrosideros polymorpha. Next base: position 269,137 of record BCNH02000005.1, on the reverse strand, counting down.
CAACAATTGCGAGAAAGTCAAGTGTGAAGATAAGGATATTTAGAATATTATCTGATATAAGTTTATAACTTGTGAAAACGCACCTGGATTGTGGAGCGGGCAATGCCATCCCACTTATTATATGTCCCTCTGCTGTTTTCTGTCCACTCGCCATAGTCCATCCTATACACAGAAGATTTTTGTCACCACTTCTTGATTAAAAGGAAAGGGAATTCCTACAACTCCAACTAACAAAGTAAATAGCACTAGCATAACCATGGAAAGCAAAAGCAATGTTGCAAGTAGGCATGGCAATGCAGAAGAAGTTACCCCACTACAAAGAATGCATATCCACTCATGTGATACGACTGCACCTTGGTGTCGTTGTTTTGCAATATTACTTCCATAAATCCCCTATAAGTTCCATTAATCACGGATGTTCCCATCTTTGGCGGTCCGGTCAGTGGTTTTTCGGGGAAGTCAAGCTTATATGCTCCTTTAACTTTGTACTGGTCAGCGAGCCTGATTGGAGTGGAAGGATTCACAAACGAGACTCCACTTAGCGTTGTGAGCCGTTTTCCATCAATCGTCACCGGAGGAGCATTTCTCAATACGTACACATCAGTCACGTTGATTGAGCCATAGTGGAAAGACCCCTGTGGATTGGGACGAGCCCCACTGGCAGACACATTCCATCTGCATCCCAGCGTCAGATCAGTGATTGAGATTCAATTCTCTATTGCCTCAGTTAACAAAGTAATCGTAAATGTCATGTCAGCGATCAAAAGATCAAGTGATGACAAATAAGGGAGGCACTTTTGACGCCACATGTGATTTATTTTCAAACATTTGATGCATTGATCTTCTCATCGACTTTTGAAACTAACTAGGACCTGACACTCCCAGAATGTAAATTCAAGACATTCTATCTTTTCATCGCAGTGATGGTTTTTCCAGATGAATCAGATGTCCAAATGTTGAATCCAAGGTGATGCTGACTCAACAAACTCTCACCATAATCAGGAAAAGAAATGTAAGTTTCTACACATAAAATTCCTGGAAGCATACCTGATTGATCTAGCTTGGTTCATAGAATAGGTTTTGTCAAATTCATCGTTTGGTGCATCCGGAAGAGGGCCAGCCGCCTTCCCTTTTGAATTTGTGTAATGCAGTATGGCAACACCAGTTACTCTTTTCCAAAGAGATTCATTCACGAATCGGGCACTTGCTACAATGTAATAATCAGAGCTGGCATTCTGATCCATTGTCACCAAGAATGAATATGATTGACCGACATGGATGTCCAAACTAGTATAATTCTGTTGCACTGTGTATGATCCCTCAGTCTCAGCTAAAAGGAGGTTATGGTTTTGAATCCTGAAATTCAAGCTTGTCGATATTCCCACATTGTGCACACGGATGCGATATGTTTTCCCTGTTAATCATTGGCATCAGTAAGTCTCATGGTTTTTATAATCCTACAAGCTAAATTGATGATTTACCCCACCTTCAAACATATCAGTTCTTTGAAACGGGAAGTAATTATAGCATGGTTAACTTCTACTCTTTTGAGCAGGACTTCCTAAACCTCCCCCACCCCCCAAAAGAAGAAGAAAGAAAGAAAACAGAAGGATTCAACTTTAGGAAAAAAGATCTGCTTTCATATCATTCATGCAAATGACGCAGAGAATTTTGTTTTAAACTTGTTGTGCAGCTCAAGCCACATCCACTACAACCCGTGAACTAGTTACAGGATAAATTATTGTGTTTGCTCACTTTAATAAGACCAAACAGCATTATATAACAATCAAATAACTACTATACATGAGATTGTTAATGTCATTGACTATAAATATGTTTCCTGATGAGGCAAAATTTACAGATGGTAAAGCAAAAATCAAGAACCATCATAATGCTGCTTACACAAGAAGAGAATACCAGAAAAGAGCATGAAAACATATGAAGCACCCTTAACGTTGCCATGGTGATGCAGAAATTCTTATTACATGGCTGAAACGCCTAAATCATACTCATAGTGCAACAGTTACCAGATAATTTTAGCACCTATTTAGCCAGCCAAATTCTTTTTCTGGCACACAACTGAGAGTCTTGGGAAAACTCCACAATGACAAGTGAAACTCCAGCATAACATTATCAATTGGAAGCAGAGCTTATCTGGTCAGTTAAAAAAATGGCAGCTAATTTGTTTAATTATGGAACCTCAATTAATATTACCTGGGTGGACTGTAATGGTTTCATAATCAATACCATCGGGGACCAGCGTTGTATTGTATTGGTAAGGTCCCTTCCCATTAATAAGAACACCATTAGGCATCCCAAGATCTTTTCCGCCATTGAGGGACTTCCTCAAGGCCTACAACAAAAAGCAAAATCTATCTTAAAGATAAGCTTTCAACCATATGCCACAATTCCAAATCATCTAACAGTCACCAACCGTATGATTCTTGGTATACCAATCACCGATCAGAATGATAATATCGCCATCAGGAGTCGCGAAGGGAATGGGGATTATAGGCCGGTTGTTGATAATAAAGCCACCAAATCCGCCTGATGCTCTCTGGAAATTAGTGGAGGGGAAGTAAAAGAAGCTCCCGATTTGATCCTTGACCTGAAACTGGTAAGTCCAGTTCCACTTTGGAGGAATGGGGCAATTGGTCCCCAGAACACCGTCTTGCCACGAGCTGCGCCGCTGCTGTATCCCGGACCTAATCATAAGCAACGTATCACACACTCCACATGATCAAAAGAGCAGCAAAATCAAATCTTGCTTTTTTCCCCCTATTGTCTCACAATGTCGGGAAAATCATACCAATGCATAAGAAGACCCTCGTCCAGCTTGTTGCGAACATTGACGACGACATTGTTGTTAGTAGTGACATTGATAGCAGGTCCTGGAAACTTGTCATTGATAGCAATAACCTGCAACGTAAAATCGAAACCCAAACGATAAGCCCTGTGGAACATTCACTCTGCCGACACTACATTGTCTGTTTCAACCTCTAACCAACACGTATCAGCTCAAAGCAACTACCGAAAGCTCAGTTCACACAGATCCGTACCTAAAACGGAAATTTTCGAGGAATTAGCTCAAACCCATCATCCATAAGCAGGCAAAAAGCTCAAGCTCAACACTGAAAGATGGAACACGAAGGACGGAGACAGATTCAGGAAAAACAGAGCTGGAGATCTGAGCACAGACCTGTTGAGGAACACCGAGCGGAGAGGCAGTGATGTAGGAGACTTTGAAATCGTAGAAGACGAATGGATCATCAGCATAGCAGGAGCTCAAGAGCAGGCCAATGTGGACGAGCAACAGCAACACTGCGGTGGTGAGGCCATTCAAAGCCATTTTAGAAAGCTCCTTCTTTTCTTTTCTTTCCTCTCAGCGTGTTCGTGTCGAGGGGCGATTTTTCCCAAGCTTTTACGGGCTTCGCATTATCTGGCAGAGGAAAAGCAAAAATGGGGAAAGACAGAGCAACCTCTGCGTGTGTGTGGGTGTGACACAGAGAGAGAGAGAGAGGAAACGGCTCTTTTTTACTTTTATGTGCTATCGTGGGCTTTATAAGCTCGTTAGCTCCGGGGACAGTCTGCAACCAAAAAGAAAAAAAGCAAAAAGAAAGAAACAATTACGGGGACCAACAACACCCTTGAATCTTTTCATTTATTTGGCCAAGAAAAAAACAGAAACTTCCGTGAAATTTGCAGAGAGTCTATGTTAACATTTTCCTTCTTGCAAGAAACATCTCGACGAACCCACTTTCCAGTCCTTTGCACGCTGGTGGGTCAAGGACAGTTTCGATTAGGGAGCGAGAATTATCACGATTATGTTGTTCGATATTTTCTAGACGGTGTGTGTTCTTAGTTTAACAAGTAGTCTCATGAACAACGAGGAATTCGTCAATGGGGAAGAGGAAGAGAGAGAGAGAGAGGGTCGATCCCAAGCTCTTTCTCGTCGCTCATGCGTTGCTGAGTATGACTGTGCAGTGTGCAGGGTGCGGGGAAGCGAGACACAGAGAGACAGAGACGGAGCACGGTGTGAACATTCGCGAGACAGAGAGCGAGAGAGACGGAGGTGTGATGTGTGACAGCTTATCGCCAGTTCAAAAAGAGACGAGATCAAAGGGGAAATCGGTCTCGCACCAGCTCGTCTCGTGGTTCCACAAAAAGGAAAGGAAGAAAAATTCAAAAAGGATCATCTCGTTTTTTTTTTTTTCCCAGAGCAACTGGCTTTCTTGAGATGCGACGCGATGTTGGGCAATGAATGTTTTTGAAGTTCATAAATTTTCAATTATGCATAAACAGTTTCTAAACTTTTGCTCACAGTTCAATATGATCCATGAACTTTTAATTTGACATAAATAATCAATAAAATTTTGGTAAATATTCAAACTAATCTTTGAACTATATAAAAACATTCAATGTGGTAACATTGAACATTTTAACATGTACCAAAAATCCATGAATCATATATGTCAAATTGAAAGTTCATGGATCATATTGAACATTTAATTAAAGTTTATGGATCATTTGTGTATAATTGAAAATTTATGGATCGCGTTACACATTAGGCCAAAGTTTATGGACCATTTGTGTCAAATTGAAAGTTTATAGACCATATTAAATATTGAGCTAAAGTTCGGTGTCTATTTGTGTATAATTAAAAGTTCATAGACCATATTACATATTTGGCCAAAATTTAGGAATTATTTATGTCATTTTTCCTAAATTTTTTCTTATCACCTTCTTAAATTAATGTTGCCGAGGACAGGCAGCATCGAACCAAACACCATTATTATACGATTTGCTCCTCCTTGTTGGAGCTGCGTGCAGAGTGGATCAACGTTTGACCACTGTCGTCTCGTCTCCAAAGGTAATAAACAAAAACAAAAAACCAAGAAAAGCAGAGAAAATTCAATATAAAAGGAACACTTTTTCTCTCCAGATCTTCCTCTGGAAAGCGCCACATGATTGCCAGCCCATCGCCATTCCCACGCGTGGGCCCCCGCCCCACCACACGGCAATTAATTAATAGAGCCTTTTTTTTTGTTTTTCCATTTTTTTTCCCTCTTTTTTTGTTTCCTTTTATTTCTTTTTTTGGGAAAAATAAAAGGAAATTGAAAAAAAAATAAAATGAAATGGCAATTAGCGATTGGGTTGATGGCGGTAGTGGGGGGCGGTTAGATAACAACACCTGCTAACCGTTTGGTGCGGTCTCCAGCTTTACAGCTTTTCTTCGTTCTTGACTGTCAGGAGTGACCGAGAGACCCCTTCGCCTTTAACCCCTTCTTCAATTTGTAAAATCTTTAGGTTACCTACCCTTTAAAGTTTAACTTAACGAGCCTGCACGTGATAGAAGGGATTTGACCCCCAAAAAGAAAAACTCTTCCGAATTTAAAGGGTTAATTATACAAATGATTTAAGAATTAAATTGAACAAAATTCAAAAGTCTAGGGACTGTATTGGATCAATAGTGTGTGAGCGATGTTACATATTAAGTTAGAGTTCAGAAACAATATTAAATAATTAAAATTTTAAGAATAATACTGCACGACAAGTCAATATGTCATTTTGAGTGTGATTGGATTTCGCTTTAAAAAGGAAATGGGAAATGGAAGTGACGAGATGATGGCCAATTTTTGTGGCGGGGTGGGGTCGGAGGCAGAGAAAATGGCAAGCCGAAAGCAGAAATCACTCCACTAGAATTTTTCAAAAAGAAAACTTGCCATTTTTCAAGTTTTTTTTTTCCAGTCATATTTCTAACTTTCCTCTCTGAGATTTTACTTTGCCTCTTGCAGAACGCGAAAGTCGAACCCTACACCTATGGTACTAGCGTCCCCACCTCCCTTCCCCCCAATCCCTTTACCGACGTGGCCGCATGCCTATTCGCCCATTTTCCAAGATGACATTTTTATAGTCCATGTTGTTTTTTTACCCTCCATTTTTTGGTACTTCTATTTTTTATAATACCGATTGCGACACATAAATTTTTCACTCATAAAGTCTTTTTTTTTTCATTTTTTTAAAAAGTTACCAAAAATCTTAAATTATGTCTATTATAACACATTTACTCTATACTTTTTTGTGACATAAAAAACTCAAACTTGTACCCATGTGACATATTTACCCCAAGATTGTATCCCAAACTTTTTCTCGTGACACCAAAAATCCTAAACTTGTATCTATATAATACATAACCTCAAAATCTAGGGTAAATCTGTCACATGAGTACAAGTTTGAGATTTTTTGTGCATAAAAATATAAATTGGGGTAAATGTGTCGCACGGGTATAAATTTGGGGTTTTTTGGGTTACAAAAAAAGTTTATAATAAATGTGTCGCATATATATAAATTTGATATTTTTGGCGTCACAAAAAAAAAGTTTGTGAACATAGTTTAGGATTTTTTTTTATGATTTTTTCGTTTCATTCTTTTAAAAAATCGAAAATTGAATCACGAGAAAAGCACGTTCATAAGCATTATCTTGCATTCCCCTTTCCTCACTTATTACTTCGCTTTCGCACCTAAACTTTAGGGTATCATGCCCGCACCGGACATCGAAAGGGAGAATTGCGCATTTTCGCGAACCAAGCCCGTCGTCTCCCTCTAACCTCGGCCCCAAGCCCCTGAAGAGCGGCCGCTTCTCTCTCTCTCTCTACCCTTTTGCTGAGATGGGAAGCAAACGTGCCATGGATGGACCATTTCGAGCAAAGGCAAGAGATGATTGCAAGTATGGAAGAAGTAAGAGATGGCAAGCAAACATGCCTGCCATTCATCGTCCGATCATGGACGAGGATCGCTTCCCACGATTGTTCATTTGGCGATTTTGTTTTGGCAATCGAGAGAAATGACTGATCAGCATCATCTCTCCATTTGTTTAGAAATGAGATATTACCAAAAAAGTCATAAATCTATTGTAATTGTGCCAATTCAGTCTTAAATGTTATTTTTCCCAATTGAGTCATAAACATTTTGCATTTGTATCAATTCAGTCAATTGAGCTAATTTTGACCGACCTGCGTTGACGTAGATATTTTTTAATAATATTTTTAAAATTTCTTTTCTTTTTTTAACTTAGGGTCGGCGAGGGTGGATTTGGCCCAAACAAGGGCCATGACAGCTTGGCCCGATTTGCACGAGGCAGCGACGCCCTCGCCCAGAGCCGGTGGGAGTGTTGTGGCCCTCGCCCAGAGCCAGACGTGAAAAGGAGAGATAGAGGAGAATATCTCCTTAAATGGTTGGACTGCTCGAAAAGGAGAAAAAGAAGAAAGATAAACAAGTCGGAAGTACAATTTTTAGGGTAAAAAAAAAAAAGACAAACAAGTGGGATGGCTCGTTCACTAAGGTGTTCGGCTGCCACAAATGTCAACGCTGACGATAGTTAAGGAATGATCACAAAATAGCAATCGATCGAGTTATACGTGGCGATACTTCCTATTATTTTTTTCCCTGGAAATACTTGGAAAAAATGGAGAAAAAAGGTAAATATACATTTGGGTCAACTAATGTAACTCGAATAGGATCAAGCAGTAGGCTCAATCAACCACCATACCTGACGCCTAAAAACCAGCTTTATTAATCATTTCGTGACAACATTGACTCATTAAGCCTGCTTGGCGGCAAACATTGTAGCCCATAATTATGGGTTTCCCAAGAGTGGGCCAAGGATCAATTATAGTGACCACAACGGGCAAAAATAATAGTAAATTAAGATGAAATTGATTGCCCAATTGATAATGTTGTCTGAATAGCTACGCGGATATCTTGGCTTTTATCATACAAATCAAGCCGCCAAAATGTGGATTTTTAGCTATCTACAACATAGCCAAGCCTACTACTACTATTACAGCTTCGACCAATAAAATTAGAATAATATTACACAAAAATAAATCAAATCGTATAAGTTTGAATCCTAAAATATCGTCTCGACACTCGAGAGATCCAAACACCGTTCGTAACTCAAGTTTAACGGGCGGAGAACACGATCACCTATTTCGTTAGAGCCTTTAGAGCAAACTCAATTGGGATTTCGAGGGTAGGTGAAAAAAGAGATTGCGATCGTCATTCCTAAAATTAAGGATCGAGAAAAGGAAAAGAAAAGGGCGCGAATGGATTAGAATCATCGCATCATGTGGAATCTCCAATTTACGTACCACTCCAAATTGATCCCAATATTTATCACACCTTGAAAAATCTTGATTATAAATGTGTGCTTTGCGTGGAAAATGATCAACCCTAGACATCTTTTATCGATGTCCTAACTTCATGGTGTCGGCTTTCCTTTCCATGCAATTAAAGATTGTCCATTTCAAGTTATTGATTTTTCTTTTATTTCACTTTTTCTTAGTGTGTATCTATCTGATGAGATGATCTTGCTTTCAAGGAAAAGCCAGGAATATAAGTAATCTGGTTAGATATGACTTCTATTAAATTATTTCTCCACCGCGTTCATTACTTGCATAATAAGCTATAATCATTAAGCTTAGTTGCCTTTCCTCCTCCTCCACAAGGAAACCTAACTACAAAAAGTTGGGTAAAAAACAAGGGAAAAAAAGAGTGTTTAGGGTAAAGGGTTTGCTGACCCTCAATTTCAACCAGCGATGTTACATCATAACATTTACGGTGCGTTTAGTAACGTTTCTATTTTTGGAACAATTTTTGCTCAAAATAATTTTTTTTTTTTTATTTCTGTTCTAGGGAACAGTTTCTGAGCAAAAGAATGCATTTGGTAATTTCTATTCTCGGAATAGGAAAAAAATAGAAATGCGTTTGGTACGATCCTAAAAATTTCTATTCTCAAATTTTTTCATTTAATTATAAAAAATTTCAATAGAGATGGTAGCGACTGATGACAGTGGTAGCCAGTGGTGGTGGCGGTCAGCATCGGGCGGCAACGATGGCCGACAGTGGTGGTGGTCAATGGCGTCAGTGGCAGCCGGAGGTGATGGCCAATGTTGGGAGGTGACGGCGATGGGGGTGGTGGTCGGTGTCAAGTGGTGGTGGGCGGTGATTGTAGTGGGTGGCTAGCGATGGGCAGCGAGTAGTGGACTCATGGGCAATGACTAGCAGTGGAAAGAATAGCAAGAAAGAGTAAAAGTGAAAGAAAAAAGTTGATTTTTTTTTTGTTCCCAAGAACAAGAAGCAACTTTTTTTACTTCTTATTTTTGTTCCAAATCTATTCCCACGAACAGAAATAGTTTTTGGGAACAAAAAGTTACTAAATAGGTTTCTGTTCCAAATTTGTTTTCAAGATCAAAAGAACAAAAAAACAGAAACGTTACCAAACAAAGTCTAGGTGCTTGAAATTTTATTTTTTTTAAGGGGTAAATGCTTAAATTCACTGTATTTTTTAGTGCCACTCGAGCTTACAACATGACTAGATGTCGAGATATAAAGGAGCAAAAGATTATTCCAATTTGTCTCGTATCTCTTATCACTAATGAATATTAAATTACACGATCCATTTACGGATTAAGGGTACTATAATGCGAGTTTGCAATCCTAGGTCCCGATCTCTACGGCATTTAGTTACGCTCCATGTGATTGATATTTATTGTAGACGTCCTATAAAATTTCACCTAATCGACACACTAGTTAGAGCAAGTCGGAACGATTTGAAATTTCAAAAGGAGTAAGCAAGATTTACCGAATATCGAAAGAGAACGGGCTAAATCACTTAATAGAAGACATTCATGTACTTTTTTCCAAGGATGATGGGTAGCTGAATGTCATCTGCACAAAGTAATTTTAATAATTGCTTATGAACTTTGGTATTTTTTTTTTTCAGCAGGCTCGAATCAATTCGGTGAAGTTGGACCGTGACAACAATATTAGGGCCGGCCTTGTATAAAGTAGGATACCCTTTTATCTTTGGGTGTAAAATAGGGGAAGCTAAAATAGCTAGGGACACTATTACCCCTTTGAATACGAGTTCTAGAATCATTGAAAGGCAGTTTACTTAGATTTTTTATAAGAAAATAAATGGTGAAGGATTTTCAAATATATAAAAAGAGATAATTTTTATAGCATCTGGCTCGGGCTCTAACTCAACGGACGATGTTTCTAAATGCCAAACTAATAAAAATATCGGACGAGTGGGAGTCGCCACTTATCAATTAATGCGATATGCAAAAACCAATGATAGTGTCACTTGAAATGACGATCTCTCGGTTTTTTTTTTTTTTTCCTTTTTAGCTTTGGACATAAGTTTAAATTTCTTAATTCGTGATTACTTGTCTCAAAATTTTTATAAAAAAAGAAAAAGAAAAGGTTTATCACAACAAACGACAGTCCCCCGGTATTTTGTATGTAGGGATAGGAATGGAGTGGAAGCTAAGAAAAATTCCTTAACCTCTGGACTTGTCGCAGCTTATTACCACCCCTAACGTTTTCGCCTTCATGGTCCTAAAACTCGGCCGACATTACCAAACAACCTTTCCCATATGCCTCCCTTACCGTGACGGCAGAATAGTCGGGCGGGCAAAGAGAGATTCATAAGGCGTTGCCCCGACTATGAATGTCACCATTCCTCTCGATCAATACTGGAGCTTGGAGCACGTATTCCCGTTTCCAGGAAAATAAGAGAGATTCACAAGACATGGGACTTGCCCCATGCCGAGTCCAGGCCCAGGACCCGGTTTGTGCCATATTCAGAAGAGAAGAAAAACCCGGAAAAACAGTTACATCACGTGACAATGACAAGCGAAGAAAATGATCAAGAGTTAGAGAAAGTTGCGATATTCAAACATAAAAGTTAGTTGATATGTGTATATCACACCAGCAATGTGAGTAGAAATACTTTCCTGTTAGGTAGATATAATGATATTCCCAGAGTATTTACAAGATCACATCACGTGAAATGCTAATGACCCACAACCATCCCCTTGAAAGTTCTTGAACTGTTGTCATAACTTGGTGTGGCTATTCACAATCACTTAGCAGCAGAAGAGTCCAACATAGTTACAAGAGTCTCATCAGCTTTGCTGAACAACACATGTAAACCCTTCACATAGCATATAGACATTAGAAACTACATGGACCGATGGCCGAGATGCAAGAGCGAAAAAAAATTCACTCAGATTTCAACAGCCCGACCGTGATCCATTAGAAGCATAGACGGCATCGCATTAAATCCCTAGACCTATGACAGTAGTACTACAATTTCACACCCTTCATGCATCTTCCATCTTCTTCCACGTGACAAGAGACTTCAGAAATTCCATCACCTACATGCAATTCCAACACATCCGTCGTAGATTAGCATACGCTTCTGAAAACGCAACCGAAAGGTTTGAGGTGAAAAGTACGAAAGATGAACAAGGATTCGCACCTCTGATGGGTCCTTTAGAGAGTACAATGCCTTTGTTTCTTTGGGGACTGAAGATACCAAAATCCCAATGCCACATTTCTTTTCGCACAGCATCTGATATAGATCATCAAATTGGCCTACTCATTTGCGTGCTTGCTTCAAGGTAGAAAAAGAACAAAAAAAATTGAAATTGCATGTGCGTAGTACCTTAAATGCATCTTCATCAGTTCTGTCATCTCCAATATAGATCGGGAGCACGTCAGATTGATTAGTGAAACCTGTGTCGACGCGAAAGCAAGTTAATTTGTTGTAGCATTGTGCACGTCCACTTATATGCCAGAAAAGAGAGAGTTAAGGGTGGAAAGAAAAGATACCAAGAGAATCGAGCAGAAACTCCACCGCTTTCCCCTTATTCCAGTCCACCACAGGACGGATTTCTAAAACCTGGATAACAAAAAGAAGTATGGGCAACAGATTACTGAGACCCACTTAACAAAAGGAAGTCATGATGCATAGATGAACTTGCTGGAATCAAGACAAGAATTGTACCTTCCGTCCGTGAGTTATGTGCAAACGCGGGTAGTCTTTTAATAGATTGTGGACTAATTGAGCAATAGTGCGCCAATTCTGAAATCAGAGAGCAAGCAATTAAAATGGGACTTGGAAGTTAAGCTGATTGAACATCACTGTAGCCCTTAGTAAGCTCTAAACTGCAGCCAGTCCTGACCTTTTCATCTACATTTCGGTAATGTACTGAGGTACAGAACTTGTTGTTCTCAACTATTGTGCCCTTGATTCCCTTTGTCTTCTTGACGAGGGTTCTAAAAACCTGCATGCCCAGGTCAAGAATCAATCTTCTAATTGCCACTTATCATAAATATTGATACCATAAAATAAAAAAGAAATTGAAGGCAGAGCAGTAGCACACCTCGTCAATCATTGGTATAAATTCTCCAGCGGGCTGGAACTCTTTTAATTCCTCACCCTATAATAATAAGAACAGACATCACTAAAAAGTTAAACCATCAACATGAAATTTATTCCCCCAGGAGATTCAATACAAACACTCTCGAGTGGATCTTCAAATACCTGTCTGTCAGTTAATTTGACACAGCCATGATGGTCAATGGACGCGGTAACAGCTACAGGACCCATAATATCCATCCCGTGGCTTCCAGCGTAATAAAGTTCAGTTAGTCCTACCAACTCATGTACCTAAAAAGAAATTAAATCGATGTAAATCAGGCATAACATCTTCGGAGTATCAATTGAGAAGTGAAAGTTGAAAGGTGGATTAAAGGCTGGAAATGTTCCGAACTCCCTCTAAAGTGGAGTCTTCCAAATACCTTGTTGCGACTCCTCCCGCTAATAATGGTAGTTGGGAAGAACTCTGCAACGTTTTTCACAGCCAAACGCATCTGAAAATATATTGACCAATGTCATAAAATAAATATCTATGGAATACTGAGAAACAAAGGGCTTCTATGCTTACAAAATACTATTCTTACTTCACTAGACATCAGTGCATCATCAGGGTTGTCTACAATTGGCGAAAGAGTCCCGTCATAATCCAAAAAAATGGCTATCCTCTTCTTATTAGCCTGCTTCATGATCTGCTCAAATGAATTGAGTGCTGATGGATGCTTAATCTGTGCAATCAGGAGATATTGCAATTAAATGACATGAATTAGAGCAAATGGCATAGTATAGTGCTTAATGCATCATTAAAATCTAGAAACTATAGAATAGAATACCTTCCAAGAGCAATAGGCAATCTCGGCATCATCTAAAGCAACTTCAACACAATAACCTTTTATAAGCTTTCTACGAGGAGGAGACGAGGCTTTCATTGCATCTAGCCAACCATTAGAGAGAGCCTCATCAAGCTTTCCTGGCTTTCTCCTCATTATTGGTATGCATTTGCTAGAGGAAAAGGTGGAATGAATGCCTAGTCTTGTCTTGTTAATGGGTGCAGGATCGGCAAGAACAGGAGATGAATGAGTAGACTTAAGTTCCATTGAATCAAGAATACAAGCACTATGGGACAACAGATCGTATCGACTGTGCTGTCAGTTCCGGAAATAGCGCTTTTAAGAGTGACTTATAAGCTATAACCGAATATGCTTTATCCGACCCTCTTGTCGATGAAAAACCACCTCTTCAGAGTTTTCTTATCACTGCTATTGGGAGTGCAGTCCATTAAGTGCTGAGTTCCTGTGATCTGGTCATGAATATAAAAAACAAACATTCAGCAAGAAAACTATAATTAGCACGGAACGAGACAGATCGCCTTTATGCCAAAAATACCTTCTCATTTCCAAAGCGCTGCATTTATAGCGGATAATTCATCGGAATGTTTGAGAAAAGCAACTATCTTCCAGATCTAGTGCGCTCGATACCTCCCTGAAGGTCACTGCAAACGAAAATCATTAATTTAGCATCTGAAGTTTGAGCCTGTTGATATATTTTAGCCCTGAAAACTTGTTAAGCAGCAGGAGACAAAGATCCCATTTTGCAAATGTAGACATGGAGAAAGTTTGCAAACACAGATGACTTTGGTGTTGGATATCTATACACATATGTAACAATCAATCCGAAAATTTTTACATGACACTTTCGTATGCCAAATTGAAAAGACAAAAATGCAGAAAAAGAATAAATGGCAAGCAGTATTTGCACCATATAGCATTAAGTGAAAAACAACCACAGACTAAATCTCCATGTTTCTATCCCAAATTTACTTTATAAGACTACACGCTCTCTAGAGAGTAATCGACGCTACGTGTAATGATCAGCAAGACGATCCGAGATTTTATAATTCTCAAAGAACTTTTTCTTCACGTCCTCTCAAGGACTCAATTTGTCGCAATTGTTATTGAGAAGACTATAGGGGACAATTATTTTGCAGTCACCAATTTCTACAGAGACAATGCACATGGAAGATATGCCAAACTTCTGAAATAACATGCATAGAAAAAAGAAATCCCACAAAAAAAAAAAATAAAGGAATCATTTTCACATCGTCTCCTATGTAAGCATCGTGTAGTACTAAAAAGACCTATAGGGGACTAGATCAAAAATTGAAAAAGGCATGCAATACCCATTATAGATCTCATATATCACTTTCACAGATGCATAATAGTATGACCCATCAGGAAATGGACACGGTCTATTCGGCTACCGCGAAAATGACACTGCAACTACAAAAAACCGACCATGAGATGCCACCAGGCACAAAAATGGGGGGAAGTAAACAAGACTATGAACACAGCATCAACCTTCATAGTTCACACAAGAAACATGTAATCTTGCCCACTTTGAATTCAAACTATATAGGCTGAAACGATTCAAGATTGTAAACTACTTACAGAAGCTTCTGGGCCTATCAAGAAACAAAAAATAAAGTAAGCTAGAGCACATCAAAACGTTTATTTAACAGTTCACATCGAAAGAAAGTGAATAAGACACGTTTCGCGGTTTTGCATTCGAAAGAAAGTGATTGATAAACGTTTCCAGACATCAACATCATCCACGAGGAATACAGCAACCGACAAGCAATAAACTTTATTATTAACCTAGGATTTATGAACGAAATAAAAAAATGGGGTCCTCAAAGTCGCCATCTTCAGCGAGTATAGCTCTTTCAAAGCCGAAACAAGCAGAGAAGCTGTTCAGCCCTCTAAAATAATCAGGAAAATCGCGTCGTTAAAAACTACACGGCGTTAGAAAATATGGGCCCGACATCATATGTTCCTAGATGAACCGAGCAGGTAGAAAAATAAAAACCTCGAAACCGAAAGCTGAAGAAACTGTCGCCGAAACTCAACTGCGAGTCGAAATAGAAAGACTTCCATGCATGTATCGTCATCATAAACCGGGGTTGATACTAAAAGATTCGATCTTGCCGTATTGAGAACGTTCATCAAACGAGATCCCAGCCACGAACTCTGTCAAGAGACGTGCATGATGCAACGAATCAGCAACAGTCAAAAAGCAGCTCTCACCTTTTTCCCTCGAGCGACCTTGGGAAAAAAAATTGCAGTTTTTAAGGGGGATGAAGGTCGGTCGCGGCGAACGAAGACGAATCGATTGAACTGAATTGATGGACGAAGGAGCTTCGAAGACGAAGAAGAAGAAGAAGAGGAAGACTGTCTCTGTCACCAAATGCCGACAGGGTCGAAGCTTTGAACCTTCACAGAGACAGAGACAGAGAGACGAAACGGTGAGGCAGAAGAACAGAGGGCTGCGAGGTGGTCTGGGCTCTTTATAGAGTGGGATTTCGAAGACAACTCCATATTTTCATGTCTTTTTTTATTTATTATTTAATTTTATCTTCCATTCCTATTATTGCACATGACCTATAATTCCGGAAAAATACATTTGTGATTTTGTATGATGAGTATGCATTAACCCCAGATTAATCCTTGAGATACTCTCTCCCCTTTTGGGCAAAGATGCAGAGGAATTGCTGAGCTGCTCATAATGTCACCCATGATGAAAAACACATCATTAATAAATCAAATGGGACTAAGCTTGACGTAATCGACTTCTGTAATAACTGAGGATGTTTAGGGCGACAAGTCACCAAAGTCAACCGCTGGAATCACTGTGCTTCTTGGACCTTTGCTGACCGAAATCGCCTATTATTAAATAAATTTCTTTTTGGAAAAAGTGGAGTTAACCCGGTCAATCAAGTGACGTGGTCAAAGAAGGGTTAGACAAAATGTAATTCTAACCCCAACTTTGGTGCCAAGGTGAGTGATTTTGGGGTCGGTTTAGATTTCATCTGGGACCTGAAAACTACCCTGTCGAAATCGATTCCTTAATTCTTGGAATTTGGATCCTGAAATCTACACTGTCAATTGGTTCCAAGGTCGGTTGAATTTCTTCTCTTTTTTGTTTCATTTTTTTCCTTTCTTTCTTTTTGTTTCATTTTTAATTAAGTAAAATGAAAGTGAACACAACAATAAAAATCCACATTTTTCAATACCAACAATCCATAAAAGTGAACACGTAAAATAAATTAGTTATAAAAAGTTCAGGACACGTAACATAAAAACAAAAATTATAGAACTTTGGCCCTCAATCATCCATGAAAAATTGCTCCAAATTCTAACCACCTGAAATAAAATAAAAAAATCAACAAACATAGGTAATAACTTAATAATAGTTCTAAATTAAAATTAATATTGATTAAACTAAGATGATTGTTAGAAAACATCGCAACATGTATTCATTCCACTTCAACTCGTAAACTCTATTGAACGATGATGATCTCCTCACCAAAACAACACATATCTAAAAAGAGAGGCAGCATTTATTATTGTTAGCAAAATAAAAAGAAAATTTAGGGTTAACTTAGGTCCGGTTGATCGATTCCCGATTCATCGGTTTGGCTTTTAACCAGGAGCCAAGAACCAAACTGCACAACGCCAGTTCCACTTTTTGTTTTGAACCGGTAACCGCGGGAATCTGGAATCGGACCAATTCCTATGGCCGGTGCAATCCGATTCTCGTTTCTACCCGAACCTGTTTTTACCTATGGCTCTTAGGAGTAGATCGAGAAGCGTTAAATCCAATTTTAGCTCGGTTATAGGGGCCTGATTTATGCGGAGATGGACTATCTCTCGTTGATACATGCCAATGAGAAGATGGTGCCGGCTCGCGGTACCCGGTCTCGAGCCCGTGTGAGCTTCTGGACCGGCCCGGGACACCGCTTGACCGCTAGAGATGTCTATTTCTTGGTGGGAGTCGGGCGAAATGAAAGAAATGTTTGTTTTTCTTATACTTTGGCCAAGCATGAATGACGACTTTGAAGTTGCAATGCGCTATTGCGTTACGCGAGAAGGAAAACGTGAAGGTTCACGTGCGGCCACCGAGGCCCGGTTCGAGACCCTTTTGCACTTTCTTGGTTTTACGGCTGCTGGTGGCACGAACCTTTGCGTGGACGTCACGTGGCCCCCACGATCCTAGTTGGCAACGATGTCCCTCCATGCTTCGTTAGGGTTTTGTTAGATGTGTGTCGTAATTTCTAACTTCGTTTCAACATCATTAATAAATTCGATCGAGTTCTCGTCGCATTGGGTTATTGTTAATGACGTCTCTAAAGATGCTCATTAACACCGTCTATCAAAATGTCCAGTTGAAAAGATTTAACACTTGAAGGAAGATCGACTCTCTCGTGTTTTCATACAACAAATTGAATAAAAAGCACTATGAAGTGACTAACTAGATTATAAATGAAGACGCCGACGAGATGAAAGGCGGCGGTAGGACCTCGCCTTGAGCATTCATCTAAGAAAATAAGTTACTCGATTTACACACATTTTCCTTAGTATCGAAGCAAAGTCGTGCCAATGTGACGCTCAAATGGCCCGACCTAAAAACGCGTCTTCGCATCAAAATCCTTCGGAATCAATCAAGAAAACATGTCTCTCCATTTCCTGCACAATTTTTATAATCGGAAGGAAAATCTCAGCTCCCCAAACTTAGGTACACAAATTTCTATTTTTGGACATAAGATCCGCCTTTCTTACTCTCTAATGCATTGCCTTAAGTTAAGGCAATAGATTCCCACCAAACTAAGAAAACTGGTTTTTTTTTTCCTAAAAGAGTTTCATTTTGCGTCCTTTTCATAAGTGATTCTAAAAAATTCTCTTCATAATAATAATATAATATAATACACATAGTTAGGTAAAGGTCGGCATTTCTGGCCAACCAAAACACATTCCTCCTGTACACATTGCATATGTTAGGTTCAATCGAATTGGCTCAAAGCTACAATTTCGATTTTCTTTGATGTTGACTTGTTAGATGGAGCTCGCACGAAAAGTGTAATTGCTAGATCCGGATGGTGGGATTCGTTTTCCGCGAGGTGGTGCATGCAGAGACATTGGAAGCAATCATCATAAATGTCGAAGGTTATAAACTAAGCAAGAATCCGAGATCTATCGATATCAGACTAAAAAATAAATAATTTCGATAGCATTTTTCATATAACGATTGCTTGTATCGTTTGAAATAATGAGTCAATGAAAAAAAATCATTAATTCATGTCTAAATTGGCAGTTGTTGGTTCATTTTTGTAAGTTATACAAGCGATTAGTTTTTAGGAAAATAATTTTCAAACTATTCATATTCAGCGAAACAAATGGGGCCTCAATATACTTATGGCTATGTTTCCTATATAGTAGTACACTAGCTCTATACTATTTGCTGTTAATTTTTCCAAATAGAGAAAACAAGCATATAATACCAAGACAATTGTTAAAAACCCGTTACCAAGCAATTGTCCTATGGAGGTGGACGCGCATAAGTAAAAGGGGTAGCACCAGCTCTAATACCACGTTAGAAAGTTCAACCCAAGAACTTAAGTTATTAGATAAAGGGAAACCACATAAATATAAAGAAAGCAATTGACCCGTTGTCAAACGATGTGATACAATATTTCAACAATAATGACATCTTAAATACTATATATGTTATGATGAAAGGGATATGAATAGTAGATTGGTTTCTTGGGGAATTTGCTATGATTTTTTTTCTCAATTCCACCGTTCACTTTTTCTTCACCAACCCAAGTAGATCTAAATAATGAAAAAGTCATAAGGCTGACGGTTATTTATAATGGTTTTTTATTTTCTTTTTCTGATTTTATACTTTACTTATTTTTTTTTACGCTGTACTTATTAACCTTCTTATAAATGTACAATTTAGCAGATTGTTGTTTATTACAAGAAAATTTATATGTAAGATGAATTTGGATACTACAAAGATTATCTTCCCTCTTGATCAGAATTTTATCAAGTTTTGATTTCTTTCCTGTATCATACTCTTTAATTACTGTGTTTAAACTCTTACCATTTCTAACCTAAAGTTTTCATTCCACCGCAAATGGACTTATGTACACTCCTTTTGATCAAAATAGCAAAAAGTATTAGATGGATTTGCTATTCTTTAGACAAATGATTTGATTTATACATCTAATGCATGTTGGCTAACACAAAGAAAAAGCAGATTTCTTCAAACTATCAGACAAAATTGGCCAAAAAGAAGTATTCGAAAATGCTGGCCAATTCCCCATTTAATCATAGTGTTGGGAACAATCGATATCGAGCAGCAATCGCATCGAGAGTCTTTAGACAATTGGAGAGTGGTCGAGACCATTCGGTGATTCCTCACTCGAGCGCAAAGCGAGCAAATGAGATTTGAATAGAGTGAGAATTCTAAGAATCTAAGTTGGAGATAAAATGAATTATAAGTGGAGTTGAGATTACATGGAATCGAAATGACATGAAATGGAATTACATCAACACAACGCTGTCTGATGTCTCAGCCTCTTTCATGTTCTTCAAGAGAAGTTGCACCCTTTCTGTCCACTTTGCTCAGGTACGTGATGTTTAAGTAAAAATTTATTGTTATCATGAGTTTACGCTAGATGTATCACAAATAAGTAAAATTTACACATGAATATATATCTCTTTTGATTGGAACTTTTTATAAATATATCACACGTGGCAACTGAATTTTGCTATTCTCATGCTGTCTATGGATTTACTAAAAGAATATTATATCTATTTATGTGAACGCGCCAAGATATTATTATGTCTTCGTTATATTTATATATATGTGTACGTATATATTAATAATTGACATGCTAATGAAATCATATAAAATAAGTAAAAAAAAAAATTGAAACACTTTGACATGAGTACCATAGGGAATGTGTTTTATACGTGTTTAGTATGTTTTACTCTTAAAGATCGAGTAATTTTTCCTAAAATCAGCAAATATGTAGAAGGCAATAACTTTAATAATTCATGTATTTATGTCGTTCTTCTCTTCTAGCATATAACTCGTTCTCACTATTCCACCTTCCAAAGTCAACACGTGATTAAATGGACAAGCTTAAGCATTGCGGAAAAGTTGTCTAAAAGTATGTACTGATAGACGCACACATGCATTGCCCACTAGTTGTATTCTCTTAGGTCGATATCCAACTCTCATAAGCGAATTCTGTCTTAAAATGACACATAAATAGAAATAGGTATCAACACATACATGGGTTTAGGAAAAACTATCGAAAAAGTCATAAACCTATTACACTTTTACAAATTCAATCCTAAACTTGTCGATTGTGCCAATTTGCTTCTAGAACTTTTCACGTTTTGTCAATTTTGGACAGAAATTGATGATGTGGACGTCAGCTGTCCTACGTGGCACAGCCTGCACTGACGTGGACATTTTTTAATAGTGACGTCAGTCGTCCTACATGGCACGACGGCCGGCATTCACATCAATAATTTTTTGTCTAAATTGACCAAATAGACTCAATTGGTAAAATATGAAAATATTTAGAATTAAATTGGCACAATTGAAATGTTTAGGATTAAATCGGTACAAATATAAAATGTTATGACTTTTTTAGTACTTTTCCCCATGAGTTTAAATCTTGGGTCGGACGTAATCACAATATTTCTCCAATTCTCATGGAACTCGTGGATTGCTCGTCATATGTTGATTTGGGTACGATGGAAGTCGAATTGTCCATCTTAATCCGATCCCCATTAAATGTGGATTATCGAGCTTTTACTAGTTCGAAAAAGTGCAACAATCAATGTGCCGTCGAATGTGGACCGTTTAATCGTCGAGAGGTGAATTAATTGAGCTTCGAATAAAGCTGACCTAAACATCACCCTCACCACAAAATGAAGCTACAAAGGAAATTGACCTTTTATTTTATTTTAGGTCCGTAGAAATTGACCTTTTAAAAAACAGAAAAAGGTTGGTGAAGCCACCTCGGATCCACGAGGTAACATGTTGTCTTTAGTGTTTATGACAAATGAAACTCGAGCCCACCTCCTAATCACCGTCCCTCCCTCACTAGGCAACATGCCATTCCTTCAATCCACCGTTGATCGAATCGAGCAATCTCAACATCGTTCAATGATGTGAGATCGATGGTTCCATCTCTACATGATCAACGGTTAGAATTCGCTTTATTTGTAATGATCCTTAAACGATCTACGATTTATATGTTTTGGGTTCGTATAAATCGCCAGATCAAAGTGCCCTTGTAGAAATTCACAGGCTGTGAAATTTCATGTGACTAGACTCGCATGAATTGAGACTAATTGTCCTCGATTGAGACTCATAAAAATCCAATAAATGTGAAAAATTCGATAATCTTAATAATAACACTTAATAAATTTTCAATACCACTTTCCTCATTACATAAACAATAACCAAGAATGCAGGAGCATAGCCCAACACATCACAACTCTTTGGAAAAGGAAAAAGGATCGATTACATTTCACAAATCAGGCATGCCCACAAATGGCCGATGCGGGGCGATTTGATTTGGATTTTTTATTTGATAGAATTAAAAAATTTAGGATTTGATGTCTATTTCTTTATCTGTTTGATTTTATAGATTATAGTAGAATCTTAAATGTCTCTTTAGTTATCACATTGGATAATAGATATCTTTTTTAGGATTTTACAGTTTATCTCCTTTATTTAGCTCCCTAGTTCGAGTTATAAATATCTTTAGGTTTCTTAAGGTATTATATTTTCTGGTTATTTCTTTTTCTCGGTTACTTTATTGGTTACTAATTTCTAGAGTTAGGATTGTACGCACTTAAGTATTTGCTTTATACTTTCATGAAATTAAGATTATCTCTTTGTATCGGAATTAATATCGAGAAATTTCTCTGTGCGCTATGTGCATGTATCTTTCGAGCGTAGCTTGCAAGTTAATACCTATGTCACTCATCTCCACGCATCATTGTCCATAATAAAAGTGAATAATACCCCGTATTCTACGCCCCACGGTCAAACATTTGTACCTAGTTTAACAATAAATCTAAGACTTCCACTTTGTGCGCTACGTGCATGTATCTTTCGAGCATACGCTTGCAAGTTATATCCCGTGTCACTCGTCTCCACCACATCATTGGCCATAATAAAAGTGAATAATACCCCATATTCTACGCCTCACGGTCAAACATTTGTACCTAATTTAACAATAAATCTAAGACTTTCCCCATTTTAGAATTTCATATGATAATGACGTTGTGGCCAATGATATCATCTGTCGAATTTCACTATTTTGGTAGACGCATTTTTGTATTCCTAAAACCCTAATTTGGTAGTTCAAGTGAATGTTCAATAACTAAATCCACCGGAAAAAAAAAAACAAAATAGATAATCACCTAACATTATAATTTATGAAATCCAGCACTATTTATGCTCGATCTGCATTTTGCTCAAATGAAAACTTCCCCGGATCTCTGTCCAGGATAAGAAGTCAAGATTCTTATTAACATGTGATTGAACATGGAAAGGAGACAACAATTAAATTAGTCGTCACCCGATACTAATCAATGAATTTCGACGTAATTTCTCACTTAGAAGAATCAAACATCTTTCGTTAAGACAAAACCATATATTCGGGACTAACATGCCGTCGTCTTAAACTCTCAAAACGTGGGTGTTTGCTTCTCTGGTCAATCTTCTGATCTCGATGCGTGCGTGCAAAAGACAGAACAAGCGACAAATTAGGGTTTCGAGTTCCCATCTCAGGAGAAGGCCATCAATTCTTGTGGCGCATCAGCAGTGACCTCAAAGTCAATAGCTTCGTTTTCTGCGACAAGTTAACTTCGGAATTATTCTAGTATTTTCCCATGCAGAGGTAGAACTAGGGCTCACCTATTACTGCCTTCGAAATTCAAATGTCTTTCCTACGACGCTCGAGAAAGCACGCAACGTCTCCAAGTCCCCTGGCGCGATGAGCATTGTCAATCTCACTACCGTGAACGCTTTGTTTTTCTTCGTCAAACTGACCAAATTGTTTGACATTGGGGAGCACTGATGATTCCCCAAATCAAGGTCCAATGGCGAAATCGTGCACCAAGTCAACAACGCTCATTCTCCCTCAAGTAATTCGATTTTTCTTGTACCTCACACTTAACCATCTTTGGTCAAGAAAAGAACAACAATCAGCGAAATGACAATAAAAATGCTTATATAATCCCACCCAACACTAGGGATGTGCAACCGGACCGGGTTGACCCGGAACCCGGACCAGCCTACTCGGAAAACCCGTCAAGAACCGGTTCCCGAACTAACTGGTCCAGGAACAGGGCCCAACTTTCAAGGACCGGTTTGAATAGGTCTGGGTTCCGGTTCTAGGTGGAGGCCCGCCCGAACCGGTTTATAGAACCAGTTTTAGGGATTTAAAGAAAAAATTTTAAAATTCCTTCTCCATATTTTTTCTTTTTACTAAGCACAGGATGCAGCAAAGCAACTTTGCAACTGCAAATTGATTATTTTCAACGACACTAGCCAAAAGACTCTAGAAACAAAGTTCCATGAAGTACGTTGATTGGAGCTACAAAATCTGGACAACAGGATAAGGTTCTGTAAACTAAAACTTCTTCCCCTTTTTTTTTGTCAGCCATGTTCGTTGTTCTAACCACACTACTATAATTGACCTAGCCTTCAGCAAAAGCTCCAGTGCTACTGAAAAAGACAAGTTGCAAAAGTTGAAAAAAAAGTTGAAAAAAAAAAGTAATGATTTTTGCAAGTTTCTGCAGAACGAAGTGATGATTTTTGCTTAGATTTTATTTACAAGTTGCGAAAGTTGAAAAAAAAAAAAAGTGAAGCAGGGTTGATCCTGTTTACCCTGTTCCCGAACTGAAAAAATAGGGTCGGTTCCAAAACAGGTTCCAAAAAAACATGGTCGGTTTCTGGGCCCAAAAAATAAGGACCGTTTATAACAGGGCCGATTTCAGGGTCTAGGCCTAGGATCGGCCCGCCCGGTTTTTGCTCACCCCTACCCAACACAGACGTTTTTGTGCTTGTGTGGACATTTTATCTGCAAGCGCCACGAATATATATGCCTCCAAAGTGAATAATGAAGCCAATTAATGTTTGTTGTCCCTCATGTGAATGACCAAAAACAATTATTGTTGGTTTGTCTTTCATTCCCCCAAACGTCCAAGGCTACATGCATGCACAATTCTGTACAACTTGCCCCAAACATTATGGTAATTGAGTCGTATTTGGCCTACACAGACATGAGTCTCATCAATTCTCAGTCAATGGGGACTATGCATGCATACTCATTGCTAAAACACTTCCATATTTAATCCAATTTAGAAATACTTATTTCTTATAATTTTTTTAAAAGGTTATATCGCTAAAACACGATGGACTTTACAATTTTTTTAAAAAAAAATTCTGAATTTTTTATATTGTTATATTGTTTTTTTCTTTTTTCTTTCTTTCTTATCTGGATTTCCTAAAAAAACAAAAAGAAAGAAAAAAAATAAAAAAAATTATGAAAAGTCAGATCATTAAAAGAATTAAAAAAAAAAAAAGACATGTTTATGACTCACTAACCTTATTAGGTAACCAACCCATTTAAGATCAATTAAGTTGTTAAGTAACTCATCATGACCCTCTTAAACTTGTTTTTAAAACTTAAAGCAACCAATTGATGACCCACAACATGAAATATGGGTTAAAATATGGATTGTAGACCCATTTTGCCACTTTTAGGTACGACAAACTCATATTCAATTATGCCAACATTTCCCTGCCGGTCTCCTTCGTCTACTGGGCTTACATTTTTGCTGGACATGGAAGCTGGCAAGGATAGACGTTCAGCTATGGAGAGAACTCGTGATTTCTCCTTTTGTCCAAAAAGCTCACGTTGGATTGAGCTTAATAAAAGTTATGATTCCGCCAACTACCACATTGGTGCATTATTAAAGGAGCATAGTTAGGGAATCATCCCTGGTCTAAAACGTGGTCAATCAGTCTCCTGATTGGCATCGTACATGCAAAATATCAATTGAGCCAGACAGCAATTGGGATATTACATAATAATGACACAAAGATGTCTCGCGCGCAGCTATATAGACTTGGAAAGAGAGGATAGGTCAGTGGGACTTGGAGATTCACGATGCCCGATTTGTCATTGCATGTCTGCATTAGGTGTATAATATGTGTGTTTTGCTCTTTTTTGATGCATCAAATTGGCGTGAATTGGGGGACAAAAGGTGGGGAAAATCTAAAGGGTTTTCAGCGGATTTCTGAATTGGGTCAGTTAGGTTTTTCTCAACTTGTAATTACCCAGCTAAACGCTCTTCACAAACCCTAAATCTCTTATGACTGTTGGGGTATGATTCATAATCCACATCAACAAGCATGGTGTTCCGCTCTCAGATGGGCAGGTGTCCGGGGGGCCGTTCCGACAGAGGTCGCAGGGGGCAGCACCTCGAGCTACCAGTAGGGTTTTTATAGTTTGAGAGTCCGTATTTTATTGGTAGTTTGGGTTTGCGCCCATGAATAGCTACTGAGTGACCTAGGGCTTTTTCGGCCCCTAGGTATTTTTTATGTGTCGCCTATATATAATCTCTTGTAATGGAAGAGGTGAGAGGTGCTAATTATAGTGAAATTCTCTTGTGGATATAGTCCTAATTTAAGGGGTGAACAAAGAAAAACCTCATGTCTCGATTTCTCTTTCTCGCCTCCACTCTCTATTTCGCTGTGTTTGCACGCCTAATCCTAACAATGACGAGCCTTTGAAATGTTTCTTGGCAAGCGATATCATTCAGTAACGCCCGACATTGCTCGTGGAAATGATGTTTTTATTACCAATGGACGGAATAAAAGTTCTTTCTGCCACATCTGCCATTCTATACTTAAAAATCATCCCTTCGTGGATAAGAAGAACCCAAAAAAGAGAATCCGCGATGTCAAGTGGAACTCGTTTATCGAGCTTACTTTAGTACACTCTCTCCCAACACATGTCAAGGTGACCAGATAACATAAATCTTGCACGAGTTCCTCGCAGATAAAGATGGCAGATGATGCCTCAACTGTGTTTTTGCGACTGGCTCAGGCGAGAACTGCTCAGGGTTTAATTAAGAAAGCTCAGAAAGCACATGGCTAAACATATGACCAGAAATTTTTGTCTGTCTTTGGGGCCGATGAGAGAGCCTGGAGAGCCAATTAAATCAAGATTCTACCTGATCTCACGTTGTTGAACCCTAGAGCAGCGATCGATCAGTCATCAAAATCCTGAAACCGAGCGAGAAGATCAGTAGAATAACGGGTCTTTTCTGCTGTCCATGGTCTTGTATACATGAACGTGAACATACCAAGGGGATCCTATGAAAGTATGTGTGAATTAGGCTATGCTTGCTTCGCGGAACATATGAATGATTTGGAAAACATTTTCCAAGAAACAATTGCTTGTATCGCTTACAAAAATGAATGAACGAAAAATATTTTCACCGTCCACGGAAATGTTTGGACATAAATTGTCGTCATTAATGAAGACATTTTCCATTGACAAATTATTTCAAGCGATCATATTTAGGAAAACGTTTTTCAAGTCATTCATTTTTCGAGAAATAAAAAGAGCCTTAGTGTCAGCATGTACATAAAGTTAGATAAGCATGATCTCGTATTGGACATAGGACTTGAATCGAATTAGAACGAGCGCCATTCGCATGAAGATTGGGCTTGGGGTGCCTTTCCCTCCCCGACTAACAAGGCTGCATTCGAGGGAGAGGGCTTGAACCAAATTAGAATGAGCCCAAATCCTTAGCGGCCCTTTCCCAATGACCTCGAAACATTATGGGCCTTTGTAATGACCATACTTCTTTAGAACCAATTTATCGCACCCCGACTTCCGGCTCCGGCCTAACTCGATCGGCGGAGACGGGGCGGTTCGCCCAATTCAAGAGGTTTATACTGACATGGGTACGAGTTCTTCCTTGGCATGGAGAGCATGAAGCTACTCCTTAGCAAAGGAGAGGGTTCAAATTCATTTAATTTGCGAATGCATCCTTGACCTATGAGGAGAAAATTACCAAAAAGTTCTAAACCTATTAATATTATGCCAATTCAATCATAAACCTTTTGTCTTCAAATCTTTTGCATTTGTATCAATTCTGGCGAAAATTGCTGACATGGACGTTGGTGGTCCTACGTGGCTCGACCGATGTTGGTGTGAACATTTTTAAATAATATTTTTTGAATTTTTTGTTTTGTTTTCTTTCTCTTTACATTTTTTTGGGGGGCTGAGGGTCATTGGTCGGCCTTCGCCCCTTGCCCAGTGCCGGCGAGGGTTGGCTAACAACCCTGGCCAACCCTTAGCCCAAAAGAAAAAGTAAAGAGAAGGAAATGAAAATAGAAAGGGAAAAAAATGAAAAATTACAAAAATTCAAAAAAATATTAAAGTGTTATTAAAATTACAAAAGGTTTAAGACTAAATTGACAAAAAAGAGTTTGAGACTAAATTAGCACAATCGAAATAGATGTAGAATTTTTTTGGTAATTTTTCCCTGTCTATTGTGAATAAGTTCATTTTAAAATGAAGCGAGCCACATTAATCATTACTACTCTAATCATCTTAATGTTCTTCAATTAATGACACAATCCCACAGCTATCATCACCAACTTTATCAAAGATGAACATCGACACGCAATTTAGTCGAGCGTGAGTTGTGCTGATATTTCAGTTAATCATCCCCCCCGGTCCTTCACGAAGCAAGAAAACGTCGCCGCATCTTCAGGCTTTTTTTCACAGAGCCATCATCATCGTCATCGTCATCGTCATCGTCATCGTCCTCCACAGACAGTTAAAAAAGAAACAAAAGCCATAGTAGAGAGAGAAAGAGGAGAGAGAAGGGGAGAGAAAGGTAGCAACTTTGAGTTCGATTGAACTAACCCGCGATAAGGGAGAGAGCGTGTGTGTGTGTTACGCGCGGCGGTGAAGAGATCCAACCCGGATCAAATCTGCTCTCTTCCCTTCTATGGACGACTGAAGAATCTCTCTCGAGAGAGAGACATGGCCGCCGCCACCATCTCCTTCTTCCTCACCCTTTTCGTTTCCATTCTCAGTCTGACCCGTTCAGACCCCACCACCGCCGTCCCCGACGGCTGCTCGGGCCGCCGGATCCACGTCCGCCGCCTGCCGCCGCGGTTCAACCTGGACCTCCTCGCCACCTGCGACGACTACCCCCTCCTCGACGACCTCTGCCCGTACCTGGCCAACCACGGCCTCGGCCAGCCCACCCACAACCGCTCTCGCAGCTGGTTCCGCACCGACCCACTCGTGCTCGAGCTCGTCTTCCACCGCCGCGTCCTCGAGCTCCCCTGCCTGACCCCCGATCCGGATCTCGCCGACGCCGTCTTCCTCCCCTACTACGCCGGCCTCGACGCCCTCCGCTACCTCTACGGCCGCGACGTCAACTCCAGCGCCGAACACGGCCTCGATCTGTACCGCTTCTTGAGGGCGAACGATCCGGGCATCTGGGAGAGGCGTTCGGGTCACGACCACTTCCTGGTCATGGCCCGACCCGCCTGGGACTTCTCGCAGCCGTTGTCCAACGACCCTCCCATTTGGGGCACTTCGTTTCTTGAATTGCCCGAGTTCTTCAACGTCACCGCATTGACGTTCGAGGCCAGAGCTTGGCCCTGGCAGGAGCAAGCCATCCCTTACCCGACCTCATTCCACCCGCCGGACTCTACCTTCCTCGAGTCGTGGGTGGCCAGGGTCCGCCGGTCTCGTCGCTCCGCGCTGATGCTGTTTGCAGGCGGGGGTGGCATCTCAGCGACCCCCAACATCAGGAGGAGCATCAGGATCGAGTGCGAGAACGGGACAGAAGCTCCCCGGTCAGACAATGGGTACTATTCGAAGACTTGTGATTTCGTGGATTGCTCGAATGGCATTTGCGAGCACAACCCTATCCGGTACATGCAGCCGATGCTGAAGGCCGCATTCTGCTTGCAACCTCCCGGGGACACACCGACGCGGAGGTCGACCTTCGATGCACTCCTTGCTGGGTGCATCCCAGTGTTCTTCGAGGACCAATCAGCGAGGTCGCAGTACCGGTGGCATCTGCCAGAGGAAGAATTCGAGGAGTTCGCAGTGTCGATACCAAAGGAGGAGGTGGTGTTCAAAGGGTTGAGGATAGTCGATGTGCTGATGGGGATACCAACAGAGAGAGTGAGAAGGATGAGAGAGAAAGTTGTGGAAATGATACCGAGAATCATGTACAGAAAACATGGAGGCTCACCTGGTTTGAGGTCTAAAATGGATGCATTCGATATTGCAGTTGAGGGTACTCTGAAGAGGATCAAAGCAAGACTTCGAGAGGTTTCAGTTTGAAGCTTCACTAACTTGAGAGTGAAGTTACTACATTCTTGTGCTATTTTTTTTTTGTAATTTTCTTGTTTGTCTGTTGTTGTCCCTCATTTTTTGTCCCACTTATTTATTGACTGCAAAAATGCAGAAAGAACTACATTATATGTATCTGACTAGCAATAAAGATTCAAACATGTTTCCTTTCTTGCAGAATTTCCTTTCTTTTGTTCAAACATTGATGAACTCGCAATAATAGCAGTGGAAATAGAGAATTAATCCTGGGAGGGCAAAATGAAAGAGCTTTTCTTTACCTGCATAATTTAGATTGTCACTAGCTAGCTGTGTTGGAAGACCAACCACAGCAAATGCATACAAGAGTTGCTCAAGAGTTGAAGGACAAAAATACAATTTTATTTGAATCATTGGAGTTCAAAGGAACAAAATTGCTACCTCCCTAAGAGAATTTGTGAAATTTGGAAGCAAGAATTCGGCGATTGCCTTGTGTGCTATATCTGGACTCTTAGGCTCCGTCATTGACAGATTACTGGAAGTTGTAAAGCTTTATCCCCATCTAATAACGGCAGACCCCCAAGTTAGGCCAGCTCCGAAACCTGCAGTCGCAATCATGTGGCCCGACTTCACCTTTCCGCTTCGAACAGCTTCATCCAAGGCCAAGGGGATCGATGCAGCACTTGTGTTACCATAATTTGCCAGATTCGATAGGACACGCTCCTGAGGGACTTCCAAACGTGTTGCTACAGCATCAATGATCCTCTGGTTTGCCTGCATCATCTCTGTCAGTTTCTACAGTTCTTCTCCCATTCTTCTCTGGATAAGTAATCCATAGAATCTGACTACATCACATGTTTATGTATCTATGTACTCAGAATTCAAAGTAATCCTTCACTATAGTTTTGGTTCAAGAGAATGCAATACAGACACATGCAGTCACATAAGTGATCAAAGAAAGAGAAGGACGACATAACTAGTGTGCAAAATTGTAACAGGAAATCCCAATCTTCTATGGCTAAGTTAGGAACTTAAAGAATACCTGGTGAAGCAACAGCCAGTCGATGCTAGACCCAGTAAGGCCGGCCTTCTTGAGGGAAGATTCGATTGACTGTGGCACACAGCGCGCAGCAAAACGGAAAACCTCTTTGCCGTTCATCTGGATGCAGGAATAAGAGGATTGCTTGCTCGGAGGGAAGTCTCTTACTGAACCATTAGTACCCAAGGCACGATCGGTCTCGTTTTCCTTGACAGGAGCATTTAGATGCCTGCAAAATGGAATTTAGGGTTCTAAAAACTGGTATTCCTAGCAGAAAGTGATGAAAGAGGAAAAGAAGATAATGGAAAAGAAGTACCTTTGACCATCTCCATCACTATGCAAGTCAAAAGCGAATAGACCATCCTCCTCAGCTTCACAGGCCTACAGAGAAGTATAGTATGAAATAATTTTAGTTGCTCCTTATGTTTAATTGGCTAAAGGCATGAACAAGGTTAAGCTGAATTAGATTTTGTATAGGAGTCCCTCATACAACAGAACAGCAGACCAACAGGCAGTCTGAATAAGGTAAAAGGAAGTCGGCTGCTAAGATATATGCTATTAGCGCGTTCTACAATGCATACGTTAATGAAGGCTTGCACCAGAAAGCTACGAAGACAAACAAAAACATTATACTCAAGAAGACTTTGTGCGGTGCATAAGAATATATTCCATTAATTAAACGATATTCATCGTCATTCTCCTCGAATTGTCAGTCCTCTTAAGTTTTTTAAACAAAAAATACTCAAGAAGCAAGATTTGAGGAACCTGGATTATTTCTCTTGGATCATACATACAAGCTAGCAGGGAAATGAAGCATCATAAGATAAAACAAATTACCAAATCCTTATAATGAGCAGATGACATAGCAATGGAGACAGGCAATAGACCTAAATGATATGTCAAATATAAGTATTATAGTATCATACAATGATGATGATGATGACAGCGACATTAATGAACCTTTATAAAGTGAAAGTACAATATTTCAATGCCAGAAGAATGAATATTTAAAGAGCTGCATAAGCTTTGCACGGGCTATTCCTCATGCAGTCCAATAGAGAAATCACCTGCATCACTACAGCACCTGCAGCGTCACCGAATAAAATGCAGGTCCCTCGATCAGTCCAATCAACATAACGTGAAAGAGAATCCGCACCAACAATTAGGACATTTTTAAACCCACCTCCTGTAGTTTCAGGCACATTTTAATCAAGAAGATTATTAATAATGGTAACTAGCCAAAAAAGATGTTAATCATACTGTAGACTATTCGAAAAAAGCAAATGTATTTTACATTACCCCTGATGTGACAAGCAGCTGAGACCAGACCTAGCACAAACCCACTGCATGCAGCTGTTATGTCGTAAGCCAAAGGATTATTCTTGCAACCAAGTGCTTTTTGAATCTGAAATAGATATGGTGCAAAAGAATGTATTATGAGATGGTTTACGTAAACATTTGAGATGATTAAGACTTCTTAAAGAAGGTAACTTGTGGTGGGAATGTTTTGAACTCTAACAATGTTTATTTAGCAATGTTAAACCAAGAACTATCAAGGCTTGTGCTAACCGCGACTGTTCTATGGTTACATCAAGACATAATGATCTCCCCCAATTGAATATATAATCCTCTCTATGACTTAGCAGGAAGGATGATAAGGAAGGATGATGGAATCATACTCAATCGAGGACAGGTGCAAATGTGAAAGAAGAAAGTGCACGCAACAAGAATACATGCAATCGTAGAGTACCTGAGGAGCGCTGCCAAAAAGATCCTCTGGCGTAGATGTGCACATTAAGACTAGGTCCAGATCCCCAGGATCAACCTGTGCCATCTCTAGAGCTTTCCTCGCTGCCTCCACAGCCAAACCTGTCAAGCTATCTTTACCTGCATTGACAAAATTGTGACACTGCAGCTATCAACCTTAGAGCCACCACATACATAAGATAGTAAGATCCAGATGATAGGAACAAAATGGCGTATGTGTTTACTTAAATCCAATGTAAAAAATAATGAAGGAAACAGAAGTGACATAATTGGATAAATTTGTAGATGATAGATGGATCCTCATTCACAGTTTTGTAAAATCATGTCTGCATCTGATTGTACACATCAAAATGACAAAAATAAATAAAACCAACAATCCAATCTTTCTTGATAAGGTATGTGGAGAAAGCAAGATTAGACCAGTTCATCCAAAATCTATAAAAAGACCAACTTTTCTTCATTAGCTTAGAACTTAAGCAATAAATATCGGCAGCATCATCTGCAAGAACCAACCTGACAGAACACGTCGATTGCGGATCCCAGTGCGAACTGATATCCATTCATCAGAGGTGTCGACAAACTTTGCAAGATCATCATTTGAAACCTGAAGAGTTGGAATGGCCGAGCCGCATCCAATTAACTTGCAGCCTTTACCAATGACCCTTCAAAAATTTAGTTTACACATATAGGTTAACAAAATAAAGAACCACTCCCTCAATGTTTAAGCTATAAATTCCCATTTTGCACTACTTGATAAAACTGCCCTCAATGTGGATGCATACTCAGCCACTTGGACACAATAAATTCTCCATTTACCTTCAACCAAATTTGACAGCTAATGAACATTGACAAGGCCAGTTTATGGCATATGCCGTTCCAGGTCCGTGTCCATCTACAGATGGCATGTGGTCAAGGCAGGACTAAACATTTCAGGGTTGATTGGGTTTTAAGTGCAGACTTGTCCTTTAGCATAAAGGTATGTAAAGCACAGAAGCCAACTTCCGCGGAGCAAAGTTTATACAAAAGGTTGGTCGAATGATTCGAGATCCTTAATCAGGAAACTTAACAACATAACAAGCACTTGTATCAGCTGTATGGATCGAAGTCTTTCTTTTTTTGCTCATCTATCAGAATAATACGAGGTAAAATCTACTGTCCATTACCAACTTGATAGTAAACAACAGAAACTCAACCAATTAGAACAAAAGCTTATCAATAATCTCCATTTGTAAAGGGGCTGCATTCAGATTAAGTAAAAAGAAGAACCGAGAAACATGTATCCCACCAGACTGCTTTCAGAACCTAACTTTCTCTTGATGTCTCCTGTACAATCTATAGAAAGAACGCCCTCACAAATCATAGAAATGTTTCGAGAACTTTTTCATCTCAACCACCATCTAAGCTCTTCTCATAGCATTTTGAACAAATTCAAATAGACTGAAACGCCATCCAGCCACCAAAACTAGCTCAACTCAGTCATTGAACAATACACTCCGGTCACCACTGTCGTAATGCAAGACCACTCGATCCCATAAACGAGTTTAGTCTCTATTCTACTTGCTCAAATGTTCCCACATCTTCTCCAGATATACATGCATCAGCCACAAACAAATCGAAAAAAAAAAAAAGCAATCCTTTAGACCATACCCATGAGCTAATCTAGCCAACAACATCGTTCTCTTTCCAATTCTACTAGGCTTTGACAGAAATTAAAAGATTAAAAATGAAAAGCTAGGTGAAACAAGGAGACCTAAATAACAACAGATACGGCTAAACATATTTCCACTATTCACCAATCAACTCTACCACAACAACATCAAAAACATTATTCAATTGAACCGATACAACTCCTTGCTATTGCAATTGCATCAAGAAGCATTGTGAACGCAGACAGACCCGATCAGCACTCACTTAGGCACTCGAGATTCAGAAGACACAACGCCCGAAGCATGCTTCTCGTCGGTGCTGCCGCACAGTATACGCCTGAGCACGACCTTATTCGAGCAAGACCCAGATCGAGAAACTCCTATGGAAGGCTGAATCTGGATTCTCTGGGTGGGTATGGAAGGAGAAAACAGCCCAGACACATTGGCCATTTAAAAATCACTTGGGCTCTCTCTCTCTCTCTCTCTCTCTCTCTCTCGGAACAACAAACAAACACAATGTCTCCAATGGCACCTACACCAGGGGCTGCGCGCTGCGGCGAGACGAAGTTCGGATTTTTCTCTTCCTTCTCAGCTTATTGCGAGAGAACAGGCATGCTCAGACAACCCATCACAGAGGGAGATCGATGGGGGAACAGCGATTTGGGTCTTATAGCTGAAATCATTGGAGGGTCCGAAGAAATGAAAAATATAAAATACAAAATAAATAAGAAAGGGGCGATTATACCAACCCAAGTCCGAGCAAACTCCAACTCTCTCTCTCTCTCTCTCTCTCAAGAGCGTGCGTGCGTGGGGCGAGTCATGCAATGCTCCCTGAGTTCCCAAAGATGAATGAGTGATCTGGTAATCGATTTCCCAGCCAAAAAGGCGACAAAAAGGAACGATTTTTGACAAATTTTTCCAACAAAGAGAGGAAGGGCGACGTCTCCACGGTTTTGGAAGTCGTAGCGTAGGCACACTCAAAACCCAACACGACGCCCTTCTGTGGACACGTGGAGACACCCCATTGGACGAGGTTGGGGGAGTCGATGAAGCGTGGAGCATAGAATAAACACTCAGATCCTCATCTACTGCGCTGCCTTTTTTGCATCGGCGTGATGTTATCTTTCATTTCCTTAAAAAAAAAAGAATTTAAATTTATAAAAAATGTTGACTCGATTGTCCACCCTACGCTCCGACAGCGCCTACTCGTCCGAGATGTAATCAAGCAGAACGTCATGCGATCGAGTTGAACGGATCAGTAACCAACACCCCGCGATCACGGGTTCGACTCGCGTCGCAAGCAAGTCTCTAGATGGTCCGGGCCGTGGCCAGTTTCGTGTCGAGAGGCTCTCTTGCCGCCGGCATCAAGACGGGATCATGGGAACAGACTCTCGTCAACCCTCGAACCTTCGGATCACAAACGGTGCGTAGTCGATCCGAGTGTTCTCCAGGGGGTTGCCGACCCTCGCCACCCATTAATTAACTCATAAATGAATCGAGCAAACATGTCAAGTGACCACAAACGAAGGAGCGATATTTTCTTGAGCTGGAAGATTTATGTTTCGAGAATGGGGTTGTCGTCCTTTGTCCCGTTTTCTTGTTTTCTCCAAAGATTTTTCCAGCATCCTCCAAGTTATTGTTCTCCCGTTGGTTTCATTCGGGGGGGTCCCATGTACGCCATTGTATTCTAGATTTGACAGTGCATTTAATTGGATATATATATTAAGACAACTAAGGCAGTAATTAAAAAGGAGGAGGAAAATTAGGTGCGTTTATTGTGATCTCAGCTCCATCGGTCGAGCCATGTCTTGCTTGCACGATAAAGAAAATAACGTTTTAATTGGAGTCGGGGATTGCAATTTTCGTCATTGGATTTGAAGGTTAGAGATTAGTTGAGGATGATGTTGGCTTGGTAGGTTTTTTCATTGTTAATTGGAAGTTGGCTTGGTAGGTTGGTAGAGGAGAATTGAAGGAGCTAGCCCTTGTAAGTTGTACGATTGTTTGAATTATTAGGTGAATGAGTTGTGTTAGCATGATTTAGAGGCTGTATACCTATAATTTCTTTTTTTTGACCTAGCCTTAATATGTCTTCTTTCTCCTCATTTCGATGTATACAAAGGAACTTTCTTAATGAGAAACCGTTGAGCAAGTGTTGTAACTTTCCTAGGCCTCGACTTGGATGATGATCGGACACGGTGATTGTTGTGCATGCACTAGTATGAAACAAGACTTATCGTTATTTATAGGAGTGAGCAACTAGGCCAATTCTATTCAGGAACTGGCCTTATCTGGCTGGTTCGGTTCCCCGTTTTTGAACCCCGAAACAGTTAGCTCTATCTAGGAGGACGGTTCTAGGGTAGATGCGGGAGGTGAACCGGTTTTAAACCGATTCACCCCTAAGTCATAACCCTAGGTTCGTTTTCTTTTATGATACAGTCTTGTTGCCACTGCCTCTCCGACTCTCACCGTCTCTCACATGTCTCACTCTCCAATGGCTCAATTATAGTCCGGCAGCTCCACTCCAGCACTCACCTGGGTTGCTCACCAATCGCCACTCCAGCGGCTCGACTCCACTCCAATCCGAGTTATTGTCGGTTTTGTTCCTAGAAAGCTTAGCACTTGGTGAAGGAGAAAACCTTTGGGATCTGGTGATGTCGTGATCACTTCAGGCATTTGCGGGTTAATTGCGTGGTTGTGAGATGAATGGCTAAGATGGAACGATAGATGTCTATATCAAGTCTGTACCGACCGAGTCCAGTGGTGCTCGAGTTAAGGTCATGATTTAATGCTCAAGTCGGTTTAGTAAGGGAATTCCCATTTGAACTTTCCTTGAGGATGTAAAGAAAATCAATTTAATTATTTCCAATGCTGAGGTGTCTTTCTTAATCTGTCTTGCTGTGTCTGCTCTGTTTTATATTAGAGCAGGTAATTTGATGGAACGGCTAATCCTGCCCAATCTTCTCTAATCTTACACTTCATTCTTCTAATCTCTCTACAACATCCGTGGATTTTGTCCGACATGCCATTCATGCTGCCATGCCTTCTGCAGTTTTAGACTGTTTGAATTGTCTTCATGACCTTGGAATGCACACGGGAGAGAGCAGATTTCAGTTATGTTACCATCTTTAGATTTCTGAATCTGCAGTGATGAAAGGGGGAGACGAAACTTTCACATGAAATGATTAGAAAGGAATAATAGCACAAATAGCTCCAAACTTTAGTTTGA
Organism: Metrosideros polymorpha var. glaberrima; assembly: GCA_001662345.2. Taxonomy (NCBI): domain Eukaryota; kingdom Viridiplantae; phylum Streptophyta; class Magnoliopsida; order Myrtales; family Myrtaceae; genus Metrosideros; species Metrosideros polymorpha. The sequence goes on along the minus strand of BCNH02000005.1, from coordinate 231,979 downwards.
TAGGTAATGTCATCCCTGAACTTTTAATTTGTGTGACGTGATTCCTGAACTTTGGCCCAATGTGCAATGTTGTCTCGAGATTTTTACTTTGTTCAATGAGATCCTTGAACTGTTAGTAAATGTTTAATGTAATCCCTAAGTTACATGAAAATGTTTAAAAGTTCCGAAACTACATTGAACATTGAAACAAAATTTAGGAACCACATTAAATAAATTAAAAAGTTCAGAGACGATATTGCACATTGGACCAAAGTGTAGGGACCATATTGAATAAATTAAAACCTCACGGACAAGATTGCACATTTGATCAAAATTTATGGATCATTTGTGTCATTTTTCCATTAAAAAATATGTAAATTAATTACTTGTTCAATAATTTCATCATGGTGACAAGGGCTACTGTTCAATGTCATACCTCAGAGAATAATGAGTAGGTTAGTAGGTCAGGGAAATTAATGTTTCAATGTCTATGTACCAAAGTTTGTCTTGCTAATTATTTTGCAGTTACTAATTATATTTTGTTATTGTCGTGTCTATGTGACAAGTCGATGGTGGTCCTCAACCACATTACTGCAATATAGTTGGTAGTTAAGGGGAAAGCTAAATTAATTCTTGATATGTTGATATTAATGTTTTATCTGTGAGAATTACGTATCATGTATAAATTATACTGGCTAAACTTAGATGTGAAATCGATTGGTTTTGTACAAAATTTACTGGTCACGTGAATAAGTTACTCGCACACATAACTCTCTTGCGCGCAATGCAATTAAAATAAAAGTGTCAATTTATTTGAAGGAAAATTGTTTTCGGAAAATTATTTTCCAACTTTCCGGTATGTGAATGATAGAAAGCGAGTCGATCTACGAAAAACATTTTCCGTGGACTGAAAACAAGAAAATTAGATTGGAGAAAACGACTTCCCTTTTTAGCAAGGAAGAAATCACTTTCTTCAAATCGTCAAACAAATGAAAACTAACCATTTAAAAAAATGATTTTCATGGATAATATTTTCCTCTATCATGAAGTCTTGAGTGAACAAACCCGCCCAAAGTTGAAAAACCAATTAATTATAGCGACATGAAGCACAATTATCATAAAAAAAAAAAATGGAGAATTGCATTTCTTAATCTCGATAGTTGGTTTTATTGAGTAATGAAAGCTCAATCGGAGCATTGAAAGGCAAAGCTACCAGCCAACATAAGTAACAATTATAGCAAAATTAATAATTCATATTACCACGAAATTTAGTAATTGAAAATCAGGTGAGGCGTGATGAGTTGCAGCCATATAAAATCTCATGACAACGGCCTTTGCTCGGGCAGAACACGCTATATAAGAGAGATGGACCTCTCTCACCTTGTAGAAATTATTTAAATTCCATGTACACCAATCTAGAAGCAGGACCAACTTCGAAAAAAAAAAAAAGGGGCACAGCAATTGAGTATTAATATATTGATCGAAAATGGGTACGCTTGAAACTTTGAAAATCGGGTCCAGTTTGTTTAGCAAAAAATTGATAATTTTGAAAATAGTTTCCTAAAACCAATTACTTGTCTCGCTTAAAAAATCGAACGAACGAAAAATAATTTCATTGTCCACGAAACTATTTAAACATAAATTATTGTCGATAATTTTAATTAGTTATTCCAAGCGAGTCATTTTCTACAAAACAAACATACCATAAACTACTCTGCTGCTAGAGCCGTTAAGGCATGCCCTAAGAAGATAGGCCATTCGCTCATGTGATGCGATCGACGCCTTCGTTTTAGATATGCAATCGAGTGGTTTGATTCATCTATTGTTAGGAGATTACATTGGTACAAATTTCGTCCGGATATTTATGATGTAATATTTGGGCTTTGCTCATTTTACTAGAAAAAAAAACAATAATTTCTTTGAATATGGACCTTGCATGGGCTACGAGTCAGCCTTTTCAATTCTTTATGTTGTGAAATAAGTTGGGCTGCAAAATGGACCCGTCTCAACGATATAAACTCAGGCCCACATGAAGATAAGTACCAAGATCCTCTCACACATGATTCGGGCCCATCCGCCACCACCAATAGGAGGACGACAACTGGCATCACGTAGAATCATTAACTGCTCTCATCGCACGTGGAATTATGTTTGCTTCGATTATTTTTTTGTGCTCGACTCATTGGGAAAGTTTACTCTATGTTTGTTCTCTAAGGGGATGAATGTCCGAACGGGAGGGACATTGCAAATGATATGGACAAGTGGAAACGAACGAAAGAAGATTCTTTATGGTCCTCGAACTTGAGCCGAATGCTAAATTCTCATCGGTTCGAGACGAGACGCTCATGGAGCGACTCCAAAATGGTCCAAGCAAGCGTGCAGATTTCCATAAGAAGGAGACAATCCTTTTCATGCATCGATCTGGTGTCTCCAGTTTTCATGTCGAGAGCTCGTCACGCGTGACATAAATTTCCTGATCCGACCATTGGCAGGGTCTAGGAGCTATCGCTAAGATCTTTGCGTAGCTTTTGGTCACTCATCAGTTTCTAACGTCTGCCACCACATTCCACCCGCTCTGTCTTTGTTAAATACTCATTTTTTTGTCCCCATATACCATGGAGAAGATTTGACGGGATAATTGCTTAAAAAGTCTTAAACTTTTTATTTGACGGTTAATTTAATCATAAACTTTTTTAATATGCTAATTTAGTTCTAGACCTTATGATGATTTGTCAATGTAGTCATTCCAATCAATTTTGATTAGAAATCGCTGACGTCGCTGACGTGACGGTCGTGTCACGTAAGACAGTCGACATCCATGTCAATAATTTTATAGCCAAAATTGGCTGGGAGGACTACATTATCAAATTGTCCAAAGATTTAGAACTAAATTGATAAAATTGAAAAGTTTATGATTGAATTAGCAGCCGTACAATAAGTCAATGACTTTTTCGACAGTTTTCCCCAATTTCACCTGTGAATAAGTGCTTCGACCATAAGTTTTGAGCGGCATTTGATGGCGCGGGATCGGATCTACGCCGTGCATCTAAACTGTACCCAAGAGTTCTCTCGTTCCTTAAATCGTTCAGACAATCTGACATGGCTAGTCCGTCCCTGGCCGATAGTTTTCGTGAATACAAAAACCTGGTTCATTGGTTCCTTCACTAGAATTGGTTAGACTCTCCATTATCAGGCTTGCCATAGACTCCTAAAAGGTTGAGAAAAAAATGAAATTTTGAGTCCTTTTCAAGATATAAATTCTAGATTGATACTATCAACGGACGACCCGAAGGTGGAAATATTCAAGTGATGGCTCCGAAGTCATTCAATTTGAGATTGCGACAAGCTCTCTCTCCCTTTACAAAATAAATGTTGGTGTGAGGATATTTTACGATTTACAAATGAAGTTTCCCTTTCGAAACCAACAACGTGAACGTGTAAAATAATGGTTTTGACAAATTGGTAATCTGATTTTGTGTACTCGATTTTGCGAACGGACGCACATTTACACAATATATGGCCTTGTTGGTCCCTTAGTTGCATTAGATACTCCGCCCGCAATAAAATCGATCGAAAATTTTAGATAAATTGAATAGCGTGTGCGTGCTAGAAGAAATTAAGTAGAGAGAAAATCTATAATTTTCTTATGAATCATGCAGCCATGGTATTGGGGAAAAGTATAAAAAAAAAGTCTTAAACCTTTTTGCATACGTATCAATTCAGTTATAATTATTTCAATTATACTAATTGAGTTTTAAGTTTCTCTGACTATTTGCCAATGAAGTTCATCCAGCAAATTTTGGCCGAAAATCACTGACACGGACGTTAGCCATCTTACGTGGCACGACCGGCACTGACCTAGGCAAATTTTACAATTTTTTTCTTTTTTCTTTTCTTTCTTTATTTTTTCATTTTACAACTAGGCCGACAAGGGCCAACGACCTTGCTTGGTCTGGGTGAGGTGGGGCGTTGCAGCTCTCACTAGCCACAGGTGAGGGCATTGTGGTCCTCACCCATACCAGGCCTGTGGGTCGCTGGCCCACGGTTGGGAAAAAATGAAATGAAAGAAAAGAAAAAAAAAGAAATTTAAAAAAAAATCATAAAGTTTAAAAAATTGCATACGTCAGCATTGGCCATGCCACCTCGAATGGTTGACATTCATATTAGCGATTTCAGTAAAAATTGTTTGAATAGATTATATTAGCAAATCATCAAAATTAAAAGATTTAGAATTGAATTAATATAAATACAATAAATTTAGAACTTTTTTTTTAGGGTACTTTTTCTCATGTTACTACGAGAGTCAAGTCAGATTGTCGGTCAAGTCTACAACTTTCTTAATCAACTTTTTGTCTGATTAGTTAAATAATTCGAGATTGAACCAAAGCCTAACATGCCACGATTACATCTACAACTTTAACTGGTCATTCTGCTCATGATCACATACCAATACCATACTAAAACTATTTCCCTAATTTAGGCAGAGGCCTCCATCCCTACCCTATAACAGTAGGTCACAGCTTGCAAATTGTCTCACTCGTCAGTGGACTAAGGTCATTGGCCACTGTACAAATGCCGTAGGCGTCTCGTAAATCGGTCTCTCTTTTAAATATTATCATCATCATCATCTTTATTATTATTATAATTATTATTTTCTTTTTTCTACAATTTATTTAACGTTTTCTCCGAAAAATGGGAGAAAGAGTACACCGTGCCTTGAGGTATCATCGTTGCGTCATTCGTTCCATTCTAGAGATAGAAAGAGATAGACTCCACAGTACCCGGCCGAACCAATGCTCAGTGCAGCACGTTGAGGAACAGAGCAGCCCTAACTAATCGTCAATCCGACCTACGAGATTGATAGGTTAAGAGTAAGTTGCGGTCTTTAACTTTAAATTTATTCTGTATATTTCTTGAACTTTAACTCAATGTACAATATCATTCTTAGATTTTTTTTTTCCGATGTAATTCTTGGACTTTTGATACATGTTTAATTTAGTCCCTAAAATAATATCGAATAAATTTAAAGTTCATGGACCGCATTGCACATTATGCCAAAATTCAGAAATTGTCTCTGTCAGTATCCCTTCATTTTACTACATCAAAAAAAGATTCAAATTTCGTTTCCACCCTTATGATTACAGATTCGCAGATAGCTCCCATTGAAGGGTTGCTTTTGCTATCGAGTTGTGATCGAATTAATCCGGTGGATTGTCGACGGCGATACGTGCATTGTCCAATTGCCGGTAGAGATAAATTATATGCGCGCAGCTCATCGTATGAATTGGACTTTTATCATGTCATTTCTCAGACCAGAAGGTGATGATGGGAGTGACAACATTTTCGGGAGGGGTAGAATTGGGTAAAAAAACAATGATGGGGGAAGGAAGATGGACTCATAGATTAGGGTTTTTAGCTCTTAGGAGTGAAGGCAGCGCGAGAAAGATTTTGCTTTGGGGGCTTCTCCTCTTGAAAGTTCAAATCAGATCATCAAGATCAGTGCAGGAAATAAGTTTTTAAAGCGAAAAAGAAGGGAAAAGAAAAGAAAAAAGAAAAGAGAGCTTCTCCTCTTTAAATGAACCTCCAACCTCCCATGTTTCCGCTCTTCATTGGTAATCACAGAAGGGGAGAGTAAATTACGTACCCACCGGCGCGCCGTTTCCACTTTCTTGCTTGCACTCTTCTCCAATTCCATCACTCCCTCCCCCTCTCTCTCTCTCTCTCTCTCCCATGGACCTCTCGGTATAAAGCCTGACAAATGCCGAAGCTGTCGCCATTCTGCTCTCTTGCCTCTCGACCCTGTCTTCGTCTTCAGAAACAGAGGAGGGACCTTTGCTGAGAAAAGATGGTGACTTTCGTCTCTAGATTTTCAAGATTTTGAGTCTTTTCGACTTTATGGAGGATCTTGTGAGATGGGTCGTTGAATTTTCCATGTGGGTGTTGTGCCCTTCCTTTTTCTTTTCTTTTTTTTGGGTCAGGTCGGTGGTGGTGGTGGAGGTTCCAATATACCTCGGTGGCTCCGAATTCTCCTCGGCGAGAAGTTCTTCAGTCCGTGCGGCGTTCACGGCTGTGTGAAGAAGAACGAGAAGAACTCGTTCTGCTTGGATTGCTGCGCCAGCATCTGCCTTCATTGCTTGCCTCCTCATCGCCATCACCGTCTCTTGCAGGTTCGCATCACCACCCGAACTCCGTCCCCTTTAAATCCTAGGACAGACGGTCTGAATTTTGCTCAAGTTCGTCATTTCTATTGCGATTCTTCTCAGATAAGGAGGTATGTGTACCACGACGTCATTCGCTTGGGCGATGCGCAGAAACTGCTCAACTGTTCCCTCGTCCAAGTAAAAATACCACGACGTCATCCGCTAATGTTATTGTTCTTTTCCAACTGTCCTGATGAAATTTTTACTGTTTTGATCAACAGCCTTACACAACGAACAGTGCGAAAGTGGTTTTCTTGAACCAGAGGCCGATGTCTCGCCCATTTCGAGGCTCGGGCAACTTCTGCATCACTTGCGACCGAAGCCTCCAAGAAGGCTTCCTCTTCTGTTCTCTCTCGTGCAAGGTCCAATCCCGTTTTAAATAAAATTGAAATTCAATCTCGACCCGATCATGCTCGAGCTACGTAGAACTCGAGAAGAATCGGGTTTGGTTCCAGCAATGCAATAAACTAAGCTTGAGCAGCTCGACTCTTTCTTCTTTCGTCCTGAAAATGCAGGTCCACCACCAAATGGCCAAGAAAGTTGGCCTCAAGAAACGGCTCCAGAACCACAGCTACAACCCCCTGCCGTCACTGCACAAACCATCCGACGAGGGCTTCCCGGAGCTCGAAGACGGACACGTCACCCCCGGCTCGGTCCTCGATTCCCCCATCTCGCCGCCCGCATCCCCCGACTCAACCCCCAGGGCCGAGCTCGTCGTCAAGAGGAAGCGCAGCCGTCCGGTCCCGATGACCCGGGCGACGGGCCGACTCAGGTGCCTGCCGGCGACGGACGTGGCCGGCTTCATGAACCGGCGGAAGGGCGTCCCTCACCGGTCGCCCCTGTACTGACCACGCGGCGGCGGGTTGGCGGTCCGACAGGAAAACAAACACTGGGGGTTCCTCTTTTTGTAAAGCGACGATCATCATTGTGCTGATAAATGCATGCATGGTTGCATTCGCCGGTGCCATTTATATGGTGGTGCTAATTAACCTGCCGGTTGCATAATTAGCTAGACAGCATTTCGTGCGGTCGTTTGTAAGAGGCCACCGAATCATATTTCCATCCTTGGATCTGTTGGATTTTGTCTGTGGAACTGCGTTCAATGCGAAATGAAAAGGGCGTCGAAAGGCAGCAACGTGCGTTAAATGCGATTGGACGGCCTGCTTGCTTGGTGATTCGTGGGGGGATTGACTCTTCCGCCCGCACTGCGCATGAAAAGGTTGAATTTCGGAATTTGGGGGAGGAAATAATGAGACGCTTGCCAATAATTTCGCCTGAAATTAATAAATGACCCCCCCTCTTTTCGCTCCTTGAAAACGATCGCCTTTTTCGGAGTTGATTATTTTTGCTGATAATAATGTGTGTTCGTATAATTCGAGGGGCAGGCTCGAAAGTTCTTCTGGGGGCGGCAGAGGGGGCGGCCGTGTTTAAGATTTGAAATCGAACTCGCGTGCCGGATGATGCGATGAACAGGGATCAATCGCGCAACCTAAAGTACCTAGTCGAGACTTGATTGCATGCCGAGCTTGTTACATTCTGTCCTTTTTCGCATTCGATGGTCAATTTTGTTGGCTTTTCACGTGCATAGGCAATAAAACATATATGCAGCAGAAAGAATAACCTATACGCGTATTTCCAGAAATGTCGTTCGTGCATTTTAATCAAAAAACAGAATTACGAAGATAATTTTTCGGAATACCTCTCATAGCGTGCCCGAAGCGACTAGTTCAAATATTCTTCAATTCGAACCCCACAAACGTTGGATCTCTAGTTCAGACACACCACAAATTGGACGACGAACGAATGGAAGAACTCACGATAATCACCACTTCAATTGTGCTAGCAATCTTGTGGACTTCGTTCTTTCTCACGTATTATGGTAACCAGAAAAGAGAGAAAACTGTTTTTCACTCAAGTTCTGTTCAGCACACACTTTTACGAATTCTTTTCATTACCATCTGCAACTGTTGCTGATCGCAAATTATATGTGCGATCAGCAATAGTTGCTAATCGCACAATGCCCACGATCAGCAGTTGCTGATCGTGTGCATATTGGACACGATCAGTAGCAGAGGCACACGGTCAGCAACCGTTATTGAC
>BCNH02000005.1:167981-223508 GCA_001662345.2 Metrosideros polymorpha var. glaberrima | reverse complement strand
AAAATTAAATAAAATCTCATTTAATTTAATTTCAGTTCGACTTAATTCGATTGTCGTAATTGCAAACATATTTGCAATATTGTCATTTCCATTCAACGTTATCTTGAATTGGTTATAGTGTGTGACATCCCTAGGTTCAATACTGAGCTGGTAGTAAGACTTACACTAACACATTAGTACTTCCAAGAGAATTGATTGTCCCGATCAATCTCTAGGTCTTACAAGCCATGATTGACATCTAGCAATATGTCATGACTACCCAGACAATGTGAATACTTTAAGAACATAATGAACCTATCAGCTTTTGCTATAGTGTAATTCAATCCCTCTGTCTTACTATGTCCCAATCTAATAAAGACCGTGGAATATTTTTCAAACCACCAATTTGATCATATGCACAAACCTAATCGATATGCACTTTATACGAGAAATAAACAATTTATTCTCGGTTGCAGCCTCGACCGAGGATTTCAATGCAGTGTCACGATTAGATCGCATAGGACATCATTATTGTACTTTGCATGTAACAAGGAGACAGCTTCCATTTTGCACACACATGTAACTTCGTATGTGAACGAATTATGACCATCAAGTACAAAGACGGATCAACGAACCGTCAATATGCACACTTGTGAACCATAGCCATCCAACACACAAGTCAACATTGTGCCTCGGGTCTAAGGATTATTTACACAAGACCAGAGCAAGAACGATTAGACATTGACCAAGTTAAAAGGTTCTATATTGTTAATCGTTCTATGCGTGTCACGTTCAATGAACTTATCCAGTACAAGCACTTGTGTTCTAACTTGGGCATCACAATACCCAATGACTTGTGACTCGTCATTCTTTAAGTATCCAATACTTAATTGTGAAGTTACGAACACACCAATCTTAACAGAATCATTAATATCCATTTAATGATCCATCGACCGGGAACAGTTTAAAGATTCAGTCTAATTATAAACCCGTCACACATATTCTTAACGTCTTAAGAACATGTCTAGTCACAACTGATCTTATGAAATCATTCATATATATATAATAATTGGACAAATGAATGAATATATTTTGCCATTAATTAAATAATAAGAAAGTACAGCTTAAATCCCTAACACGTAACTATTACACGGTTGATTTAGGGCATACATCCAACAGATTTTAGCTACAATCCGAAGGTTGACTGTCCTGCATAAGCTTTTGATTAGTACCTTGATCGAGACTTGTTTTGAAAGCAAGAACGAAGTTCTGGGAAGAAAGTACGTTTGTTTCCGCATGGACAATGAAGCTGAAACTCGCAGCGTGATTCTCGGGAAAGAGAAGGGAACACATTAAATCCAAGGTTGGGGGGATGTTTGTGGTACTTTATTTTTTGGGGGGTGATTTAATTCCTTCAATTTTGTTGGTTTTGGTGGTTCACGTGGGAATAAATGGTAGAGATTTGTTATTTCCTAATTTATTTTTGGCACGTTGTGGGGTGTTGAGGGTCTCAGAATCTAGGTGAACCAGTGCTTGGTACGGCTTTTTAATGATGGGTTTTATCAAGCTTTTAATTAACGGCGACAATAAATAATTTTGCGTACGGTGCAGCTGCTACAGTTCCGCCTTTATTTCAGATGTAGCATCTGTATATATATATATTTGCTTAATTCCCTATATATATAAAAAAAAAACTCTTTTAGGTTTAATCTCCATTTCATCTCGAACTTTTTTTTTTGTCTAGAAAAAATTTCAAATTTTAGGTATCTATCCTAAACAATTTTTCTGTCTAAGAAAAAAATTGCCAATTTTTGCTCTAATCTCAAATATGCCCCATTAGCCCTCCGTCCAAACATCCCTGTTAGTCGTTCTTAATCTTCATATCTTAAAACGATTTTATTTTGGAGATAATTTTCCATATCATCTTACTATGTGGATTTGTTTTCGATGCGATGAAAATGCCACGCCAAGTAATTTTGAGAATATATTGAAAATTGGTGACTTTTTCTTAGACATGACAAAATTCGGGATGAAATTGAGATTAGATCTAAAGCTTGGGATGTTTTAGAGAAGTAGGTCGTATATTTTTCCTCTTTTTTTTTTGTTTCAAAAACGAATGTCGGTCGAGATTATATATCTCGAGAGGTGCTTGGTCATGAAGTTAATGCGAGAGCAACAAAGGTCTTGTAATGATAGGATGGACATTTTAGATAAATGTTAAATAAATAAAGGAGCTGAAAGTTCAGCAATAAGCACCAGTGGTCTAGTGGTAGAATAGTACCCTGCCACGGTACAGACCCGGGTTCGATTCCCGGCTGGTGCAAAGCCCCACCCGAAGAGCTGTGACGACTTGCGATCGTGACCGTTGATTCAGTCACGCCATCCGATCCTCCTGAGGATCTGAACTCTAGCGCAAACCCCTGAGCTTCTTCTTCCCCCCCACCCTTTTTTTTTTGTGAATTTTCTTTTGGATTTTACTGCCTTTTGAAGATCAAAAGGGCTTTCAATATCTTTGGAAAAAGTTCACCAAAACCATTTCGATGTTATTAAAAGGGAAAATATAAAGACAACATTGAACAATTTCATGTAGTCAAGAAATTAATTTGAATATGTACCAAAAGTTCAAAGACTATTTATATCAAATTAAAAATTTATAGACCACATTGAACATTGAACTAAAATTACAGAAACCTTTTTTTGTGAATTTTCTTTTGGATTTTACTGCTTTTTGAAGATCAAAAGGGCTTTCAATATCTTTGGAAAAAGTTCACCAAAACCATCTCGATGTTATTAAAAGGGAAAATATAAAGACAACATTGAACAATTTCATGTAGTCAAGAAATTAATTTGAATATGTACCAAAAGTTCAAAGACTATTTATATCAAATTAAAAATTTATAGACCATATTGAACATTGAACTAAAATTACAGAAACCGTTTGTATCAAATTGAAAGTTCATGAATTATATTACACATTGAGCGAAAATTCTGAAGTCATTTATGTCATTATTCCTTATTAAAATTAATTGCATCAACTGATTGCGTAGAGTTCTCAAAAGATGATGCTGCTTTGTTTTTTTTGTTGGCTTTGCTGTCATCACCAATACAATATCCTCTTAAGAAACAAATGAATGTTGAGATACATGAATGGTGAACTTTAGGCACCCTTCAATTATTAGGAAACGCAACTGCAACATCATCGGTTCGAAGGGTATTTGGCGAAGTCCTCGTGCGCTTGCGAAATCAATGTCTCGTCTCCCTCCTCGTCGCGGTACGTCTCAGGTCGGGCGTGCCTCTTCCCTGAACTCTCCGAGTACATTTTCTTTCTCCATTCTTCAGACGGATGAGATCCACTCTGTGCCGCGAGCCAATCGTTGTACTCAAACTGTGAGGAGGAGGAGGAGGAGGAGGAGGAGGAGGAGAAGGTGCCAACTTAGTCAAAATGGAGTGAACTTATCAATGTCGAAGCGTTCGAAAATTCCTCCATGTATGTCCGCAATGCTCACCTGAGAGTCGGCTAAGTTATGAGTATATCGCTTTGGTATGCCTGAAGCTTCGAGTTTAGAGTACAAATCTTTTACATCTTCCGTCATCTCCTCCTCCAGTGGAAGAGCGATTCTACCGGACAGAGCACCTGCTATCCACTTGCTCTGATATTCAAACTGGGGAAACGGTATGACCTGCAAATTCACGTCGAATAATTACGCAGATCAAGAAAGAGAGTCGAAGAAATCAACGACGTGAAAGTGAGGGTGATTGGTATTTGGTACAAACCTTCCAGGGCAATCCTACAAATGATAGCCAAGGCGCCAGAAGTGGTGGGAATACATGCTTGTATAATGGTCCGACGCAATTGTCATCTACCGTCACAATTCCGTTTGTTTCAAGAAAAGGGAAATGATATTTGTACCTGAAACAGAATATAAAACCGGCGTGAATCGCTTCGTTTTCCATCATATTCAATAGCATCAGTTTCACTTTGCCTTTGTGTCTGAAACTTAAGCGGGATCAGTGAAAGAATACCCGGTACAATGTAGAATGATATCGGCGCATACAGAGCTCCCGTCGAGGAAAGTGACTTTACCATCTTCATGGGCCTTTTCGATCTACACTTGGTTCACTTTCATTAACGTATTGAACAGACTCCTCAAGGCACCGAGTTTCACAAGAATCTTGCAATGAAAGACAGGACCAGTTTTTACCATGGGATGACACCACATATTATTGTAGCTGGGTTGAATTCCAAGAGATTCAACTTCGTATGATCTAATTGCCACATGAACTTCTTTGGCAACCTCGGCAATGTCCCGAGAGATGTCCACGGCACTTGCAGCACTCCCTATCAAAACAACCACCTGTTGATAAAGCCAAAAAAGTGAATCCGTTCAGCATGCAATTTGAAAATCTCGATCAGGAGAAAAAAAAAGCACTGAAAAGAAATGGGGAGGGGAGAATTATAATCATCTAGCTTTCCAAATATTGCACGGTTGTTCCAACTCTTGAATAGAGTAATTCACTCAATAGGAGAGCACTCAACTTTATGAAAGATTACCCATTCTCAACAGTCTCAGTTCACCCCCTCATCAACCACTATTAGCCCCCTCAGTATTTATGCACCCCTAATCGACATTAACGCTCATATAATAAGTACATCAAATTCAAGAGCATATTCAAAACTATTATAGACAGAAGCAACCGTAATATATGGGCGTGATGGCAATACAAACTAAAATTAAGACAGTAAACAAAGGACAAGCTGCACAGCAAGGCTAGGTGAAGAAGAAACCTGAAACGTACTAGATCCTGAAATGGCTCGGGTGTTCGATAGTTGTGGCTGTGCATTTGGTTCCCGGGCCACAGATCAATGCCTACGCAGAAGTGGCCAAAATCATGATATATGCCAATCCGCATTAACATGATATGACAAATCAAGTATTATAAGCTTGACATAGCTACACCAAAACGAAATGTGCATTATTTCTTTTGACAGTGACAGTAGCAATGACGACTCCTCCAAGAACGCATTCCATCGTGGGGTTAATCTCTCTATGATTAAGCATGACATACCACAAGTCCATCATATATCCTTGCTAAGAGATGACAAGAATATGCAACCAATGTTTCACGTGCTCGGTTATTATCTCACATAACTGATAAGGAGCAAAAATGAGAGAACTTTCTTTGACATGCTGTACTTCATTTGGTCTCTATATACAAGGTGATCAAATGCAGATTCCAGAGAATCCAGACAGCTGAAATCTGATGAGTCAAAATGTCCACACTTTGGACTTTTGATTGCTGCTAACTTCGAAGCTGCTAATTGTAAGAACATCAAACTAACAATAACAGATGCTGAAGCAAAAGAAGGCATAATCGTACATTTACTCATCCCCAGGAAAGAATTTCTAGGACTAAAACTTTCGTTCACATGATTTATTCACACGACTATAGAACAAAAAATAGTAAAGGAAAACCTCTATTTGCTTTTGTATGAACTAAGGCTCGTCCCTGATCAGGTTAGACATTCGGGAACTGGTTATAATACGTAAAAGATATGCTTTTCCCACCCCGATTCTCAGTTCTTTTCGCTAGCTTCTCATCCGAATATCAAGAAAAAGAAAACTTTGCATATGTGTTCATAGATTGTCACAGCAATTTCTGAGATAAATAGAGTTCAAGAATCTTCATAGAAGAAGAATTTTGCAGGGCTCTAACTGAGAACCTGAGACCCTCCTCGTTGGAATAGACATGGCTCAATCATGTAGAGCAAATTGAAGACACATTCCATTTGATCGGTTGAGTCAAGAACCAAAGCTAACCGGCACTAGCAGACCTCATAAAGCGCAATGAATCCGATCAATCATTGCATTTCCATAGTCAAACATAATCTGTCATAACTCTAACAAAACATGCTATGTGCAAGAAATAACCAACACAGCAACAAAAACAGCAAAAGAAACCGCCAAAAATCAAATCTTTCTATAGCCTGCTGAATCCAATTGAACAGAACAAAATTCACACAGACCGCAAATTAAACACTCTACATATCCAATTAAATCGAACTTTACCGGGGATTGCGGCGATTCGGGGCTCCGTGTAATGCCCATTACAAACAACCACCGCATCAAAAACATCCTCCTCTCTGCTGACGCCGCCGCCGCCGCCATTTTTCATCCTCCTCCACTTCACCTTCCACTTTCCACCCTCCTCCACCATCCCAACCCCCACAATCTCTTTCTCGTACCTCACCATTTCTTCAAGCTCAAACTCCCTCGCGAAATCCTCCAAGTACGCCAACACCTCCTCGTGACCCGGGTACCTCCTCGGGTCGCCCGACCCGTCCGCCCTCGCAAGGAACGGGTAGTCCCCGAACCCCATCGACTCGCGGGGCAGGTTCGTGCGCAGGGACCTGTAGAGGCTCGAGTGGACCACGGCCCGCGCCGGGTCAATCCCAAGCGGGTCGGGCTCGGTGCCGGGGGTGTAGACCCAGGTGCCGCCGACGCGGGGCTCGCGCTCGAAGACCACGACCCTGTGGCCCTCGCGGCGGAGCTCGCGGGCGGCGACGAGGCCGGCGGCTCCGGCGCCGATGACCGCTACGTGGCGGGAAACCATTGAGGCGGCCATGGGGGTGTCGTCCACGACCGCAATTCTTTGGCGAGCGAACGGGATTGTGGAGGCGAAACTTTCTCGTGCGCGAAGAAATAACAAACGAATGGCGACGAATCTACGGCCGGGAGAGAGTTCTTCGGCGGCTAGGCAATCTCTTCGGGCCCACTAATTATTGGATAAGAATTATTTTCCATAACGGGGGTGGCGAGGATGTTCTGCGCAACTACCGCTGTGTGCAAGAAAAGACCGACTTGAATTGCCCGGGAAGAAGAACAAGCGTCGGGTTGTGCGCCCTTTTAGCTTATGTTTTTTTTGGATTTTTACGTTTTATTTCGCGAAAAATAAATAATTTAAATTTTACTTTAAAAAATATGTAATTCATATCATTTAAAATAATTAGTCCATAATTTTTTTTTTATTATTGACCATAATTCATGTTTAAATATTTTTATGAACGAAAAAAATATTTTCGATTTATTCATCTTTATAAGCAATATAAACGATTATTTTTAGAAAAATATTGTTTAAAGTGTTCATTTTCCGCGAAATAAGCATACCTCATATATGAGTCAAAATGAACAACCAGAACAAAATAACATCAATGTTCACGATGATCCAGCATCAATTTGCATACATTTGATTGACCGATCGATCGATCGGTTGGATCAAAGTAGAAAGATAGAAGGAAGAGAGGATTGTGGTTTCAGCACCGAGTCTTGCTCGCTGTAATTCCATGCGAACCACGCTTCTCTAATTCGGCTTTACAACTTAGGAAAAGATAAAAGATAAGATTTTTTTTTTTTTTTCAGAATTTGGTCATGATCTACTATCAATTGTTGTGTTATAGTTTTGCTCTCTTTTGATTAGCTGTGTACGTCCTCGGATTCAGACCCTATTTGGTCGGTTGATATTATCATATCCAAGGAATGAATTATCAACCCTACTATAGTCGGTCAACGCACATCACCCTTTGTGTACATCTTTATCATATGGCAATTAAAATCATAGATTCCCTCTAAAAAGTATGTAATGTAACGTCGACACAACTTTGGACATGAAATCTCCCGATGAAAAGCTATCAACAGGAAATATGGCAAGCGGATTTAGTAGAGCATTTGGGTTCGTGAGCTATGCATCGATTCGAATTACCTGCTCTAGACCGTTTGCTTATTGTGTTTCACTGCTCTGAAACTCAATTCAATAGGTCTCGTGATATGTAATATGTTCCGCTTATAATTTAATAGATGTTTTTATAACTATTAAAAGACATGTAAAGCCTATCTATACACCCCAAAGAGAGAGAGAGAGAAGCGAGAGAATTGGACCGTTGCAAAGCGATATAATTGCTTCAAACGATTGAAAATAGCAATTATTTTAGCAATATTTGGTTTTATATAAGTGGAATTTAAAAAACCCAACACTCCCTCTTATGCGTAAATTGGGCTTTGACTTAAGATTAGGCATGGTAATATGTAACAATTGAGGCAAATAATGGATCTGAAAAGATTTGACCTTGTAAGATTTTGTAAAATAGCTGCTAACTGTTTTAAAAATTTAAGTTATTAGATGAATTTGCAGTTTTAATAATTAAATATTCTAGCATTTAAAGTCCAAAGAAGTAACTCTTTTCTTTTTTCTTTTTTATGGGAGGGGGGAGGGGGGGTTTGATTAATAAGCACGAAATCATTGCTTATATTAAACGATATCATGATCAAAATATATGTTGGAGCGACCATAGATCTTGTACAATTAACGAATAAAAAAAATATGGAAACTTGTGGCCACGGGTGGACTAAGAACAGGCGAGTATCGCAGACACAATGCCAACATGGCTGGACATTATCAATTTATCATTGACCACACACACGCAAAAAAAATAAAAGAAAAGAAAAGATGGAACATCAATAAATAAATAAATGGATAGATGACAGGTTGGTCTTTTGAGCAGGACAGAATATTAATATGTTTTAAGGAAATCATCAATGTCCACGGTCCGGCTCCGACCATAAGCAGGCAATGAAGACAACCTGTTCGCCAGAAGCTAAACTAGAGTGAGAAAACGTGTGCCTATTCATCTTCATCAAAATACATTTCAGCACTCCATTCATGCCCGTACATAACGTTTAATCTGTCTCGAATCGCGATGTTTTGATCAATGACGAGCCCTCTAAACTTGTCAGACTGGATCGACACTCCGAGAATCGGTGTATCTCATCTGTGAATTGGACGCACGAGAAAGTTCGGTCTTCCACATCATCAAGCGTGAAACGATCTCGATACGATGTTTCGTGTCGCGCCCTATCTTGATTAATGGAAGCAAACAAATGTCTCTAGACCGAAGTTTTACTTTGCTCATGCCAACTTTACCATCAATTCGTAGCGAGGAAACATGCATCATAGTAAGATGTCAAATTTGATCCTATTTGTTTATCTAATTCCTCTTGACGCAATTACTAGCAAGAAATTTTGACGGGCGAATAAGAACTGATGAATAATTCTGCTGTCGAGAGGGGTTCATGACAAAAAACACTTTAATTTTCTTTTTTTACGCTCTTGTCATGGTTAATCACTAAGCTTCTCCTGTCTTATCGTGTTTCGTCATATAATTAGGAAAATCACCGGTAAACATATGTTGCCACCATGCACATCACGAACTTCTCTCGAGACGATCCTATGATCTCTAGGAGGCATTGCGTCTCTTTACAATCTTTCACCGTTAAATCGAAATGCGATAAATTCCATCAGCTCAGCACATCTAAACCAGTCGTGGAATTGTGCCAACCGAAGCACGTCTGTCCGTGACTGCCCCTGTCTTTAAAAAGCTTGGAAAATCTCGATGCTAGAGAGAGAGAGAGAGAGAGAGAGAGGATCAAGAGGGTGAGTGAAAGAGACAGAAAGCTTTTTAAAGTTTTTCTTTTTCTTATTATTATGCAAGAACCGAAGTGCAGAAAGAAAATTATTAAAAAAATAGCAACAACAAAAGAAGAAAAAGGACGATGTGATCTGGGCTGAGGTTACCCTCTTGCCCACCACACTCCTTTTAACGCAATGCAAGCGTTAGAGAGAGAAAGAGAGGGAGAGAGAGAGAGAGTTTTCCATCAGTTGTCCCCTAAGATCCGATTCTCTCTCTGTCTCTCTCTCTCTGTCCCTGTTGTTTTTTCCTAGTAGATATATTTAATGTCGTTCTCTTTCTCTCATCCGTTTCCACAAATAATATCTCCAACCGTTGCGTGTGCCTCATTCATGGGATCATGCGACTTCTTTTTTCTTCCTTAGAGAATGAGAATCTCGCGGAGAGAGAAGAAGGAGGAGAAGAAGAAAGCATCCTCCTTTCTTGAGCTTCAATGGTTCCGGTACTCCCTCTCCCTCTCTCCCTCTCTCTCTCTCTCTCTCGAGAGAAGTCTCTTGTTTTGTTTTTTTCCTTCTGTTCTGTGTTTTTGCAGTCTGTCTCTGATCTTGTCCGATTCCTATTTCATTACCCAGAAGCGAAAAATGTTCCCCTTTTGGGTGATATTTAAAGCCGTTCTTATTTCGCATGTGCGCGAGCTGAATGCAGAGTTTTTGAGGTCGCCAGATTTCTGGGTATTTGTTCTTCTTTTCGGTTCTGGTTTTGCATTAAATGCCTTCCTTTCTCTGGTTAGATGTGATAACCACAAATATTAAAGTGTTCTGGTGGCGTCTGATGTTTCATTAACCCTGTTCAAGTCCTATCTGAGCCTCTTGAGTAGAGGAACATCATGTGCAGAGAGAGAGAGAGAGAGAGAGAGAGAGAGAGAGAGGTACATCTGATGTTTGCATGATTTTGTTGGATCACATGAAGAGAGAAGATTGACGCTTACTTTGGTAGTTTCTCAGTTGTTCCTGACATAAAAAATCGGTACGCTTTTCTCCCCCATAATGGTTGGGACTCGATAGTATGCTGTCATGCTTGTTTTGCCTTAGTGATGGCTAATAATTTAGATGGTAAGAACAAGAGTGTTCAGCAGTTCCGCTATAATTCCACGTGATGGATTGCTTTCACTTCCTTTCCTGAATTCATACACCAAAGGATGATATTGGAGTAGTGGGGTCTGATTGTTCGCATTGACTTTTCTGCTTTTTGTTGCTCTGAATTACATTAGAGTGGCTTCGCGATTGGGCAGTATATGTGATATAAAATGAATAATACAAGAGACGTGTATGCAGTAGATAGAGCTTGAGGACTGAAGTCTCGGCTGTTCTGAACCTCGAAGTTACTGGATTTGTTTGGACAATGCTCTTTCTCCGAGGCTTCAAGCAATGAAAGAAAGTTAATTCTTCACTGAGTACGGTTTATGAATTGAGTTAGGCAATTGAAGGATTACTGTGCATCCTCCGCAGCGGCAGTCACTTCAGTCTTTTAGATTAGTCTAACTGCCATCAATCCGACCCCACTAATTGGCAGTTAATTCTAACTGCCAATTAAACTTCGGCCAATCTAATTTCTGCTCTCTGATGCTACGAAAATTGGAACTTCATCACTGAACTATTAATTGTAAATGCCTCAATGGTATGTGATCGTAAATCTGGTAGCAGAAAATGCAAAATGTATGCTCACGTAAATTTCTCCTTTTGTCTGCTTGGATGCATAAATCATTCAATCATTTCTTTTCAGAGTGTTTCAGAAAAGAAAGCCGTGGAGGAGAGAGGCTCTGAATTGAACATATGGAATAAGGGCACCTTTTGAACTTCAGTACGTCAATTTGTGGAAGAGATGATGGAACAAGGTGACTTGAACTTGAACTTAGTGCAGAGGCACGGTGATTCGCATAGAGAATATATGAAGCATACAATTATCAACCAGGAGCTCATCTTCAGGAATCAGGTAAGCTGGTGTAGATTCTTCAGTATCCACGTAAGGTAGCGTGTCTTATGTTGTACCGATTACCATAATGTTGACGTTTCATCTCAGTCACCCATTGGGTGAGAAATTTCTCAACTATCAGGATGTTCTTGGGGGTGATGGCATGACTTTTTCAATTTCTAAAGATGTTTCAGTCATCTGCTCTTTTCATTTGTGTCCAAATAGACAATAACCAGATTGCCTTTAAGATTTGAGCCTTCATTTTACCCGACTGAAAAGGTTCTTAACATATTGCTGCTCTATCTTTTGTCTATTCATAGATCCTTGAGCTCCATCGATTATACAAGATGCAGAAGATGCTAATGCAAGAACTCAACTGGAAAGAGCCCAGAAAATGCAATATTTGGAAAGCCAGCACTCAGTCAAATGTAACACAACTTACAAGTATAACAAGAAACCCACTGCCTAAGGACGTCATTTTTCATGAAACTCCAAAGGTAATGCTGTGAACTTTAAGATACGCTAATAACATTTCATTTCAATCTGCAAGCTTCTGCTTTTCCTTGCCCGCATTTTGGCTCAGGCTTTTGGAATTTTGTGACTTGTTTGCTAAATATGATTTTGCCACCAGCTCGGATGCATCTGATCAGGATCTGAGCTCAATTTTTGTTCTTTGATCTGACAAATGTGACATTGTTCACAAATGAAATTTAAGGAGGCTTCACAAATATTTCCCAACCAGGCTATAGAGGAATGCACCTCCTCCTGCAACAAACTTCAGCGGAGGCACCTTGATCTTGAGGAGAGGATGATAAACTGCCAGCTTCCTGCTATCGAGTATTCCAACCGCAGTGATGCAAACAGTTTTGAAAAGCAAACTTTAAGAGATTATTTAAAAGAATCAGAAGACGGTCCTCGTTCCTGTGGCGATGATTTTGCCAATCTCAATAATTTGAAGCTTTCCTTGACCAATGGAGAGTGGAGTGAGAAGATGGGAGGCATTTTCACTATATCGGATGCCAAGAGGAACCACTTCTGTTCCCATGGCATTACAAATTGTCAAGGCCCGGTTAGAAGGATGTTCAATGACAATGATAGACTCATGTCATTGCCACATGAAAATGATTTCAACTTATCTCTTTTATCTGGTCAAAGCATCTCAAAGAGTGCAAAGTGTGATCCATCTGATGGGATCACATACTCTATAAGCCAACCCAGGTTTAACTTTCTGGATGAAGGTATGGGCTGTCCGATTATGACTTGTATTGTAGCCTTGGCGCTTTTTTTCTTCCTTTCTTTTTTCCCTCGACTAGTTCTTGGACAAGTTAAAGGGTGTTCCTCACCATCGCTATGTCCTTTGCAGCTCGGAAAGAGTACCTCGCAAAAATTCCAGACAACAATCTCCAGCCCAGGAAGCCTCCTGTTGTCGATCTTAATACAGTTATTGTTGACAGCTCACCTTGTGGCTCAAATGATGCTACCACCGTCACCAATCACTCGATGTCCTTAGCCGGGAAGGTTCGTCCAGACGGTTGTTGTGTTTTTGGTTATATCATGAGAGATGACATCAGCAGCTCAGATGAAAGGCATAACGTGCTTCAAGGAGAAAAACTCTTGAACAATGCCATGCTGAACTCTGAGGGCAAAACCAATAGTGGACTCACAGAAAATAATCACCGTGATGATGCCATTAGAGTTGCTGAGATAAGTTCCATGGATCTTAAAGCTTCATCCAGGAGGCTACCGGGCTGTTGTGAATGTCTTGGCACTAATAATGGTAATATTAAGAATGAAGATGTCGAGCTTACATCAGAATCTTCAAATAGTCTTGTCCTGGAGCAGCAGGAGGATAATGCACGAGCAAAAGATTCTGAGGATGATGAAAAAGACGCTCTGCTTTCTTCATCTGAGAAAGGCTGTCAAGACGCAAGTCAAGATGGAAGCCAGCTGATGCAATGTGGGATCGGAAGTACGGGTAGTGATTCAAGTAGCATAAAGACAGCACAATCTGGACACGGAGTTGGAAAACCTAGCTCTTTGATGTCAGAAGAAAAATCAAGAGCACGTCAAGCTGTGGAAACCTCATCGAACAAGCAGGAAACAGCACAAAGAATAAGCGTTGGACCCGAGAACAATTGCCCGGGAAGGAAAGATTCGCCTGAAGGTGACAAATTGATCCAAGAAGCAGCTGAGTCACTCATCCGAATTTCACTTACCGATCCGGCTTGCTTTGAAGACTGCTCTAGGCAGGTGAGGTCTAATGAAGTAGAAAAGGATGGTGATAATCCTATGAAACCTCTGTCTTCTTCTGATTCCTATGAGTTAAACGTGCTCATGCTAGACGAAAGCAGTACGGAGGATTATTCGGTTACCTCAAAGGCATTCGACATAGCAGAAGTGTCAGATAAAGATTTCAGCATTAGGCTGAGAAGGGGTAGGAGATTGAAAGACTTTCAGAAGGAGATATTGCCCGGGTTAGCGTCTCTTTCCAGGCACGAGATTCTCGAAGATGTTAACATTCTAGATGGAGTCATTAGATCTAGGGAATACCGGAAGTTGAGAGCCAAGATGGCTGATGGGGAGCTGGTGTGCACTCCCTTGAGAAGCAGACGGTCGAGATCCTATCACTCAGTACGAAGAAGATATTGTTGACTAATAATTATGCTTCTTAGATGTTATTTGCCTTTCTATAACTGCAAGAGATGTGCCTTTGCACTACCAATTGTTGTTTTCTCTTGCCATGGCTATGTTTTAGATGCTTTTTGAAATGAAGAATGTTAATCTAGTCTCATTAGGGATTTGTGAGTACGGTAAACATCGATTTTTTGGTGTTACTATTAATTTGTCTTGGTTCTTCATTGCAGTAGGACAGTTGTGTCGGAAGTTATAAAACAGTCAGGTTTATGCACATGCTGTGAAAAATCTCATTGTTCAGAGATGATCTTTGTAAAAGTCATCTTTGCAAATGATTGTCACAATTCAGATTAGGAAAATCCTTCTGGACCAAGTTTATCACTTTATCTGATGATGTGCCTCTCCTAGTGATTTACCTTCGTTTTCTGATTCCTTGTGCAGTTTTAGTTAGACGATCAGTGAGGATAAAGTTGTGCGTTTACTTTATCAAAAGGATAAACAGGGACTTGTCGCACACTCTTCTTATGCAGCTTGATGATCCTGGTTTCTGTTGCTGCCAAAAATTAGAGTGATGCTTTGATCAGCCGAGACAGATGGAAGATGGAACGCCGTCCATGCATGTTCAACTCTCTAGACTTGCTGATGCAAAAACTAATCTCCTGTGACATTATCAAGATAAACACTTGACTGATTATCATTTAGGAGCTTTAAAACAGCCTTAATCCTGATTGGCAATCTGGTTATTCAGTCATTATTTGCGGATGCTGACCAATGTTCAAGTTAGCAGTTCTTCCTGATCAGACAAAAGCATCGGTGACGTCGTCACCTAGCTTTACCTGGTAAATTTCACATTGAGGTGAAAGATCAAGAACGTGACATTGAATCCATCAAGGAACTCAAAAGATTCTTATGAGCAAGAGGAGGAGGACCCCCGTTTTCTTTTTAGAGTGAAGATCAATAAAATCTCTCTCTCTCTCTCTCTCTCTTGATGTGGATCTGTCCCACCTCACAAGTTTTGTCCTTCTGACTGAACATATTGGTCATTGGATTCTACTCATGTTGCTGCAAGAGTCAAGGACTAAATCTTTAAAGGAAAACGTTGTGAGATACACTCACACTCATATTCTACAATGAATCATTCTGGTTCTCATGAACTGTCCAGTGAGTGGACTGAAAATGATGACTCTAGATTGATTCATGAATCGTTGATTTATATGGAAGGTTTCCTCAAACATGAGCACTGACCCTTCGTTCCTTCTCTCTCTCTCTCTCTCCTTGCAACGCTGCAAAGTTATTCCCTATTGCTTCAATGGTAGGCCCAGCAATTCATTCTTCTTTCATCAGCATCATACCGCAATTCGTTTCGTTCGGTCTTATCTTTAGGAACAGTCTGATCGGCTTGCACGCGCCTCGACTAGTCCACCTCCTCGACAGAATCAAATCCTCAATCGGTCGAAATCCTCCATCCCTGGCCTACGGTTCCAGCTTGGGATGGCTAAGACTAAAGACACCGATCTTTACTGCTCGAGCTAAGCCCTCGGCTATAATGTTTCCGGTAGAGACCTCGAATTTAAGGTATTTGCACAAGAAATCGAAAGAAATGAAGTGAACAATTATTGTGTATGCCAATGTTGTAGGTATAAGGTTTGGACAATTAGGTAAGATCAATAAAAAGTCCACTTAAATCCCTGAAAAAGGTTCGTTGCGCTTTTGTGGCAACATATATTCATCGTCTCAGACGAATCTAATCAAGCACCACCTTTTGTCTCTGTTACCAAACATCTCCCACAAACAGCACACAGTGTAATCTCTTGCAAGATCTCTCTCTCTCTCTCTCTGACCTTGTGAATGAAAGATGACAATTGATATGTTGGTTGGATCGGAAATTAAATGCACATAATTACAACCCGCCCCTCCTGATTCGACTGGATGGAAA
Organism: Metrosideros polymorpha var. glaberrima; assembly: GCA_001662345.2. Lineage (NCBI taxonomy): Eukaryota > Viridiplantae > Streptophyta > Magnoliopsida > Myrtales > Myrtaceae > Metrosideros > Metrosideros polymorpha. Next base: position 207,528 of record BCNH02000005.1, on the reverse strand, counting down.
GCAGGGTCCAATCAGTTGGATCACCTAATCCTTGGCACGATAATTCGGATTGATGATACCTACCAAAAGCACCTCTAACCCTCTTGTGGTCCTGACCCTATGAACACCCCCATGAACCCAACCCTCCCACACACCCAAAGCCGATCCTCAGGTGCGTTTTGGTTTGACTTTTGAAAAAACCCTTTGAGAAAATGTAAATGTTTTTAGCTTAAAAGGGTACAGTGAAATGCAAAGATTGTTCGATAAACTGTAATTGAAAAGTGCTTTCAGAAGCAACCTTCATTCATTTATGCCCATCTTGTTTTTTTGGCCTTCCAAGGCTAAACAGGGTTGGTGGTGTGGGAGTTTCCATCACCTAACCCTCCAATATATCTTTGCTAATTGAAGAACTCCATAGCTTTGTTATAGCCTGTCAATCATATGGTTCTCATTAACCCTTGTTCGGCTTTTGCAAGAAAAGAAGAAAGACGCGTCGCCATGGAGGATGCAACAACCGCTCTGTCGACGTCTCGCCCTATTCATTCGCGCTCTCTCCACCTAATAAACTAAACTTTTCGATACCATTAATCACTTTAGGAATCCGATCTTATCCCTTGTAAAGATCTTCGTTAGCACGTAAACTACTCCTCGTGCGATTTTTCCCTTTTTCCTCACATTCGTATGTGCTAAGGAGACTTTTCATGCACTCCAAGTGACCTCCTTGCGATAAAAGGAGGCCTTCATTCGACAACTCACAATTCCACATTAATTAGGCTTCGCTTTCAAATTCTTAGTACAGGACACTAAAATCCACACAACAATGACTGGTCCTCCTGAAATTGCTTGGCATCCAGAAGATGATGCACGTTTGGCGCGAAAAGAAAGGAAATAGAAACACACCCTTCTTTGGGAAATTCTCAGATCTTTTGCCGAGTCTCTCGAATATTTGCAATCGAACCACCATCAATTTTGTGTTTTTTCATTTTTTCTAAATTCGATGCTTGCAAGATTAAAGCACGAAAGCAATGGCTGATGCAAACGGGCACGAGCAGGACCACAAAATCTAGCTACATGAAATCTGGCTGCGATTATCAATGGGAAAATCACTTGCTGGGGAGAGAGAGAGAGAGGGGAGACAACCATAGTTTTCGACGGTCCCTTTTTGTAGGTGTCTATTAATTTTCACTTTAGTACATAAACACACACATATATTATATTATATTATAGTGAAGTAGGGGTATTGCTCAAACTCATGCAGCGACGACACCTGATGCGTCCATTGTGGCCGAGCTTCTTCGGTCCTCGTCTGCTTTTTCGACTCATATTGACCTTCATTTTCGACGTATTGAGAATCGGCGCACAATCACAACAAAAAAGAGAGAAATTGAGAAAGAGAAATTGAGACCGCAAGGTTTTCATCCTAGTTCACTCTTAAACTAGAGCTACATCCAGCAGAAGATTCCACTATAATTAGCACATCTCGTTACATCGCTCAATTACAAGAAAACATAACTGAAGTGAGTGTTCTTAATGTTCTAGGTGCAATTGAATGAATGATTCATAATCTAAGAGTAAACTACATATATATTTTTTTGTATAATGACTGCTTATATTATAGAACCACGATATAAAGATGTGGGATGTTGAACTTTTTGGTCACACTTGCAGTACATACATGTTCATTTGTTGGGTGATGAAAGCAATTATGAAGATAATCCCACTTATTAAAGTGTGTTATTATACATAGATCGTTGCCCTACTTTGTACTTAATTAATGATTAAAAAAAAACAAAACTTTAGTCTGTGTTGACTTGCTAATTAAACTCACCCACCGTACCTCTCAAAGTTGCATGCTCGACATCTTCATCTCTTTCAATCTTCATATCAGTATAAATTCTGTCGTATATAGCTTTTCATATTGTATTATATCAAAATGACGTCATTAGGAAATACATTTCAAAGTCGGTCGATCTGATCAAGGCACATAAAAATTCAGTCTCTGTTTAGCATTCATAGCATGAACAAAAAAGGAAAGTCTACACTTATAACAATTCATAAATATACGAAAAAAGAAAAAGAAACCTACTTCAAATTGTAACCTACTTCATGCATGAACTTCGAAAATAATTTTTTTAATCACTAACAGGTTTTGCAATACGGTTTGAGTCGTGCGAATATCATCAATCTCATAGGATTGCCTCGTAGTATGCTTAATCTAAGAGTTATGTAACAAGCATATATAAAGGCAAGTCTTGCAATTATTTCATTAAGGCGAAATAAATTAAAAAATTGCCTATTCCTCTCCTTCTCTTGATTAGAGCCGAGTTGAGGGAATTGTGAGTGTTTCACTTTCAAATTATCCCATCAGAAAAATGGGGTGACCGTGTCTTGAGGAAGATTCGTCTAATGTTTTAATTTAAAATTGGAAATGTGTGTGGACTTTTATGAAATAAAAAAAAATGTACTGCAGTAATGTTCTTATTGGGAAAGAGAACATGGTACTGGTGGTGAAACCTCCCTCGTCATCATGTTGTTAGTTATGTCATATCCTTAAATGAAATAAATTACAGTTGGAGGTAGTTTGAGAAGTTATCAAACTTCAATAGGTATTCACATTGTCCGAGAGGTTGTCGCTCTCGCTTTCCATTCTGTTGCCAAAAATACTGTACATGCACTCCGTTTTTGTTTTAATTAAATAACCTGGTGGACATGGTGTGGTTAAAACGAAACTATTTATATAAGGAATATATTAGTAGATCGTTCGCGCGAATACTTTTTTAATTACCTATATTTGTTTCACATAGGAATAAGTTTAAAACTTTTTATATAACAAGAAAGAGTTTAAAATAAATATGTTACGATTTGAGATAAATATGTCACAATAAACATAATTTAGGGTTTTTTTTTCCTTTTAAAAACACTAATAAGTTCTACAGTATAGTTTGAGTCGCGAAAATATCATCAATCTCATAGTATTTCCTTGTAGTATGCTCAATCGATGAGTATGCTTAGACGAGACGAGTCGAGTATCGAACCTTAAAGTTCCAATCCGAGCTTGTCAGTTAAATCGTAATATGGCGAGCTTAAGTGGGTCCATATTGGTGGGTCGGAGCTCGAGAGAGAAATTATTTACTTTAGTTAGGTCCATAGAATTTTTATCACCGACTTTCTCAGCTTCGCACCATCGACTCCCGTCAAATTCATGATCGAGTCTATGTCAATCTGCAAAAAGGATAAATTGATACACGGTTCCGAATGCATTGCTCCTAGCGCCACTTGCTCGTGCCTATAAATCAGCAGCAACTTCGATCCTCTTCATTTTTCAAATTTCACCTCCTCCTCTCTCTCTCTCTCTCTCTCTCTCTGCTTCAGGGCTCTTTCCAAGCTCGCAATTTTTTTTTTGTTTTCCCATTCGCGAAGCATTTCAAGGGAGGGACACTGACAAAGTGACAAATGTCTGCGGACAAAGACGAGGACCCTCGCGTGTATGGCATCAAGTCCAAAATCCGCGTCGTCCCTGACTTTCCCAAACCAGGTTCTTCCACCATCGCGCTCCTTCTCTCTGCAGAATTCCCCATCTTTTGCTGGGTCCGAGCTTCTGAAGTTCGTCTACTTTGCTTTAGAGGGCTCAAGCGAAGTTGGGTTTTTTTCTTTTTCTTTTTACTTTTTGTTGGTTCTTCTCTGTCAGGAAGAAGCACAATGCAATGGTGTCTGTTTTTTTCCTCTGTTTTCTAGTGATTTACAAAATGGTGTCTGTTTTTCTCTTCCTTCCTTTTCTGTGGTCTCTGGTGATCACAAACCCGTTTGTTCATCTCAGGAATAATGTTCCAAGACATCACGACTCTGTTGCTGGATTCCAAGGCCTTCAAGGACACCGTCGACTTGTTCGTTGAGCGTTACAAGGACAGGAACATTTCTGTCGTTGCAGGTAAGAAAATGGGGGAAGAAGAAGAGTTTGATCAGAAAAGAACCTCGCTTTTTTCCTAATTAAAATGTGTTATTTCCGTGAGTTATCCGGAAGTTCATGAACTCAGACATTAGTGAAGGGTCGAGTCAACGAATCCCCTCGAGCCCGAAAGCTCTCTTGGTAAAAGCAGTTCCACTTTCGAAGTACGAAACTTCACTCAGTTTCTAAAAGCTTTCTTAGTTTTGCTCCATGGACAGTCACTCTCGACAAGCAATGTTCAAGGAGTAAAATACGAATCGAAAATCGACGACTTTCTTTGTTTAATCTTTCCGGGCGACTTAATTTAATTTATTTATTTTTCGAGATTTTTTGTTTTCCCCTTGACATGCATTGGATTGGATAAGCGACAATTCTCCCTCTCGGGCTTTTGTTTTCTTCCCCCACCTTATTCTTTTCCCATTCAATTTTGGCTTTTTATGGTGATTTGTTGCTTGACCATGTGCTGCCGTTGCTAGTGCGGTGTGCCATCAATTGCTTCTTAGAAGTTTTCAATGAGCCGCTTATCTTTTCCATCTCTCTCTCTCTCTCTCTCTCTCTAACATTGTTGTTGTTGTTGTTGTTGGTACGTGGTTGGATCCGATTTTGGGCCGACGTCTGATAACGATGTACGCCCACTTACTTAGAAAGTGGACCATGCTGATGTGAGCTCTGGCTTGTGCCTGTCGTCCATGGAAATTTCTTAACTTGACTCTGTTGCATCACAATTAGCAAAGCTGTTGAATTCGGGTTCTGCGTAATTCATATGGCGTATGACATACGACTCACACAATTCTTCGATTGTGATTGTGGGAGAGTGTCCGCAAAAAGAGAGAAAAAATTTCTTATTGTGGTTTCAGGATTAGAAAATGATTTTGGTGCTTGTCCTGTCGCTTGCAGATGCTAACAACCAGAGCAGACCAGACCAGTAGCTTATTTCTTTGCCCATGTGCTGTTTTGTATTTTCTAATAGGCCTTTGTATGGTTATGTGCAGATTGGTGATAGATAATCTTGGATTCTTTTGGCTGCCTATGCTCCTTCTTGTCCATTCATCTTGTAGAAGACATGTTACACATGTTACGAGTTATTGAAAAGCGCAGAGTTTACCTTTACACTTTTCTAAAGCTCATTAAGCGTAACTTGATCAGTATTCTAAGGGCGCGCATTAACTCTATCCTATTTATAAATGCGTATCAATTTAATGAAACCGATTCAACTCACCTGACCCTTGTAATTGGGATGTTGGCTCACTCTGTCTTTCTTTTAATGTACCCTTGACCAGCATTTGTTCCATTACAGAACCACTGAAGACTGTCTTTCTTCTTGTGTCTGTTTTCTGATGCATTTGCTGTCATTTGTCTGCGTGATGAATTTAATAGCAAAATTGCACGTTTTTGGAATCTTCTCTCTTCAACGCGAACAGATGCTCTCAAATGGATAAGTTCCGGCTCACCACTTTGCAGGATAGGGATCAGGTTATTTGATTAGATGTCCTGTAGATCTGATATTTGCAAAGTGACAGCGTGGGATGATGCTTGAGGCTGGAAATGGGGATGTGAAAATTTTGGAAACCCTGTTTATGTAGTTCATTCTGCGATGACATTGCACTGTTCATTACTGATCAATCTCATTGGTTTCCCCTCGGTCGGTGGTTTTGTCGTTCCTCTGCAGCTAAGGATAAAAACAGGCTTAATAGTGTCATAACAGAGAACTTCAGACCATTTTGACAAGTTCTAATCAATAGAGCCAAGTAATGCGGTTTCCTCTTTGTCCTATGACATGAGACTGATCTTTCTCTCCTTTTCTCTTTTCTAGGAATAGAAGCTCGAGGTTTCATATTCGGTCCTCCTATTGCCTTAGCGATAGGAGCGAAATTCGTTCCCTTGAGAAAGCCTGGGAAGTTGCCAGGTACATTTCTTATGACAAAACGATCTGGTAAAACTATCTGTATTCCCATTCATGTTGAACTTCATGATCAATATTGGTTGCATCTGCATCTATTTTTAGCCATTAGAATTACTATATCCTTACGAATAATTTCATGATACTGTATAATTTAAAAGGTTCAATAGATTAGGCTGCCCCTGAACCTGACAACACTAGTCGGTGCCACGGGTGAGCATTCTCTTTTACTTGCACTAGAATTATGAGAAATAGAGCTGTCTTTTGGTCTTCGAGAAACGTAGCATGCGCATTATTACCTTCTACTAGTTACCCAATTTTCAAATTTATTTATTTTCACTGTTTCATCTTGAGCAATCCAACAGCTGCACATTTTTATGCTGAATTATGTTCACATTGCTGTGAATATTTTGTCAGTCTTTTCTTAATTGACTGTCATGTTCTACCATCAAGCATCCCATGCTCCTTTGGGCTCTGAGCTTACATCGAGGCAACATTTTTCTCAGTAACTACCGTGTACACATTTAGCTCTGTGAAGGTTGCTGCTCCTCGGTCTCTGGCATTGACAAGATCTAAGAACACAATGAATTTGTCATCCTGCATGCCATTAAACATTTTTAAGCTGTATAATCACCGCAAATGCAATACCATCTTGGAGTTGAAATTGCTTGATGCTGAGAATGAGCATGTTCTGCATATACGACTGTGTTGCCAAGGGTCATGATAAAGATTCTTCTAATGTCAGGTGAGGTCATCTCAGAAGATTACGTTCTGGAGTATGGAAAAGATTGCTTGCAAATGCACGTCGGGGCAGTGCAATCTGCGGAACGAGCTTTGGTGGTCGATGATTTAATTGCCACTGGTGGTACCCTTTGTGCAGCCATGAATTTACTTGGTATATATTTCTTGTTGATGCGCTACATTACTTGCGGGGAAAGATCTGTGAATTTGGGCAAGAGAAGTCATAGTGTCTTCGACTGAAATTTCTTTTACTGAAATGACTCCATTATGTCTTTTGGATGGTTTAATTTACTCCTTTGTGCAATAATGTCAGTTTGATGTGGAATGTGTTTTTTCCCCTTTAACCTTTTTGCTAGTTATGGTGGTAAGGGCAAGCCATCTAATATCACTCGTGTATAATGTTCCTCAGAACGCGTTGGAGCTGAAGTTGTCGAATGCGCCTGCGTGATTGAATTGCCAGACTTAAAGGTGCGCATATCACATTAGACCTCCGTACCTTTTTCAATTATCAATCTGTCGGTTGATCAAACAGCATGTTCTGCTTCCAGTTTCCGTACAGTCTTCTCATAACCGGGTTGCATTTTCTGAGTCTACTAGAATTCTGATTTTCTCAGGGTAGGGAGAGGTTGAAGGGAAAGCCTTTATATGTGCTTGTGGAGTCCCATTGATTCTAGCAGCGCGTGTTGCGCCCTCCTTGGTGAAACCTTCCTAGACGTAAATTAGAGCGATATTGGTTATTGGTCACTTCTCATCGGGACTCCGATCTCAGTCTTTGCTCTCTTCCCACCATTGCCGAATTTTGATCGGCCTTGGTGATTCGGTTGGACCAGCATCGGTAATTTTACCTGGCAAGATCCAGGAATGTTGTATCGAAGAGCTTGTTTGGTTCGTGGGTACTTATAGCTAATGTTTCTCAGGGGAAAAAATATATATCAACCTAAATCCGTCATCCCGGGTTCTATTGATTCGGATCTTCTTATTCGTGAACTGCAGCGTTGCTGAATCTCATCTCCAACCTTTGTTGACTCGTAAAATTATGTGGTATCAATTTATATCTCTGAAATTCTGCAATCAACTGTTATTTGGCATTTGATAGTCTTTTTTCTGGGCCAGTAGCAGCAGCAACATGCTGATGCGAGATTATCGTCCCAATTTGTAATACGAGTTGAGCAGGCAATATCAGATTAATTCCGAAAAACTGGTCATCCAAACATGCTAATACGATCTCATAGTCCCCGTTTGTTGATCCTAGCCGGGCCTAAAAACCTTTACCTAGGTCGGTTCGCGAACTAAAAGATCATTTTTTTTTATAGAAATGATTGAGCCTGTCTTGAGAAGGAGATGACGTGCCCAGACCCGTCAATCTCAAATAATATATCCGATACGATCCGGCTAACCGGCCTCGAGTCATCATCCAAACCTGCACATTCGATGGGCAGGTCTATCGGACCGACAAGCTCCTGATCAGGTCTTGAGGCCTAAGATGCTTTCCTTCCTATCCGCTTGATTAGGACCTGTAAAGGTTTACCATTGAATACATTTTCTTCTTTTAATAGTTCCGACACTTTTATGTGTATGACGTTTGACTATGTATCTTCCATTAAAAGACATCCTATCTGCAAGAGTCTCATCAATCTTCAATTCCCTTTGAAAGAGATTGGCCTGGCCATCACTTGCTTCACATGCAGTGAATACATAACGTTATCCTCCTCCACAAATTAATCTTTCATGAGAAAGTATGATCCCACTCAGAGTTAAAAGATTTTCCACATAGTGTTATCTTCATCGCGAGTGCAGAATGGCCGAAAGAATATTTAAAGCAACACCATCTGCTTCAAGTATCGTGAAAATACGAAGGAGGCAAAATGTTGCGGTGAGAGCTGTAACAACCCGAGCCAACAAGAGTGGAGAGTGGTTGCAGAAGCCAGAGAATCTGAACAAGGAGTGGCTCCTGGCAAGCTTTTAGGATGGCGAATGGAATAGAAATGAATCGAACTGTGCACTGAATAAGGATAGAGCAAGTCTAGAATATATATGTAAAAATTAGAATTAACTCACGGACGCGCATTTTGACGTAACGACAATGTTTAATTTTGGAACTCTAAAGTTAAGAGTGCTCACATGGGAACATTTCAAGGATGGACCACCTTCTGGGAAAGTGCCTTAGTGTGCTCCAAAGCGGACAATACATAGGATGTAATTGATGGGTCGTCGGTCAATTGATCATGCTATTGAAAATGGCAAGGCGACGAATGAAAAGCCGGGTGGAGTCCATAAGTAAGGACTCCACCCATCACGGAAGAAAAAAGCACAGGTAACTTTGGAGCAGGTCAGGTTGAAACGAAAAGATGAGTAGGCTTTTTGCATGAAGAGACGACTTTTCTAGGCCCGCTCATTCATATATCATACCTGGACTTGGGGGAGTCTGGAAGGCCAGAATGCCTGTATGTAATCTTAATCTAGTTTCAAAAAGGGCAAATATATTTTGATGGCTTCCACAACATTTGATCAAACGTGGTTCCAAACTCCAAAACTCGCGAGTCTCGCCTCGTCTCGAACCTTGAATCGGGTCCGATTCGAATGGCAAATCGTGTTTGTAGGATTCGCTTGGTTATTTTGAAATGTAACATGACCAGATATCATAGAGATTGGACAACCTGAGTAAGTATACAAGGCCGGCCCGGGAAGCTTGCACTTAAATTCCAAGAAGATCTGCAGTTTTACTTTCACACTCATCAACCTGATTCGTCCTTCAACTTTCGATCCTAGAAGATCCAATCCTAGAAAAAGAAATAGGAGCGGAAAATCGAGAACTTTTCCTGACATTAATGATAGGAGAAACAGAGAACGCAATAGAGAAACAGCTTTACTCTGCGAAAAAATTTGTCGGACAGGATCATTTTTTTACAGCCTATAGATGATGAGGAAACAAGGCAACACTGCCCGAGGATCGAACACTAGCAACTCGCCGCCGTCCCCGGTCACCGAGTCGTACGTGACCCCGCCGTCCAGGAATGGGTCCAGGCTGAGTTCCTTCGAGGCACGGCCGGCTATGACCCGGCACACCAGCATGGCCCTCCTCCCCCTCCCACCCCCCGCGCTCTCGTGGGCGCGCCCGCTGCCTTCGAACGTGCAGATCGCCGCCCCCTTGCCGCCGCCGCCGCCACCCCCGACCCCCCACGCCCCGCCGCAGTCCCACGCGCCCCCCTCGCGCGCCGTGGGGCCCATGCAGCGGAACCGCATCACCTCGTTCCCGTCCGCGGCGCACCGCGCGTCCTCGTCCGGGGGGCCCGACCCGGCCCGCGACTTCACCAGCTCCCGGTACTCCTCGAACCGGGCCGCGGCCCTCTGGCCGTGCTGCACCTTGAGGATCACGTCGACCCGGCCGGCGAACGGCTTCGGCCCCCAGCTAGTGTGGAAGATGATCTCCACCACGTTGCGCGACGGGTGGCCCTCCGGCAGCTCGGTCAGCGCCGGGTACACGGGATCCGGAGCTCGGGAGGGCCTCGCCGAGGCGCTTATCCGGGCCCGGGGCGTCGCGCTCGGGCACGTCTCCACCTTCGTTTTCTGCGGCACCTTCGACGCCGGCGGGGGCTGCTTGGATGGTGCGGGCTCGGGTTTGAGCACGGGTCTGGGCTTCTTGGGTCGCTGTTGCTTGGCGATGTCGATGACATCTTTGATGGTCTGGGCGCTCTTTCTGCAACTGGAAGAGTACAACGAAGTAGAAGAAGAAGAAGAAGAAGAAGAAGAAGAAGAAGAAGAAGAAGACGAAGAGAGCAAGCGTTTCTGGTACTGGCTGTGATGAACGTCGTCGAACGCTTTGGACTTGCAGTGCAGGGACTTGACCCACCCGCCCGCCATTGACGACGGACCTTGAAACTGGATCTTCCCTTCTTCTCCTTCTCCCCCTTCTCTATCACTAAAGATCGAAACTTTCTCTCTCTCTCTCTCTCTCTCTCTCTCTCTCTCTAGAAATGTGATGTCCCGTCTCTCTCTCTCATCTCTCTTCTCCGAGATGGCGTGGTCGCTGATTTGGTATGTCTGAGCTCTCAAATTTGGTGACTTTCCTAGAGAGACAGTGTGGTGAACGTGTAACGGTCGGGACGTGGCGCGACTATAAAAATGATGTTTTTTTTCTCCTCGGCGTCGGTGAAATGACGGAAGTGCCTCGCGCTGTCGCTGCTGTTATTGTCGTTTGCCTTTTTGGCCATAATTTATTAATTTTTCAATGTCGTCGAGTGTCTCTGTTTTTCTTATTTTTACTCTTATTATTATTTTTTTAAATTAAGTGAGTGAAGAGAACAAATTCCATTTAGTATAAGGAAACAGAAATTCATGATTGATTTTTGGCATTGCCTTTGGGGAGATCTCGGTTCGATGTTGATGCAATGTGGCTTCGTTCCCACCATTCAATTATATTTTGGGGGGATTAGTTGTGATAATGAATTGTTTGATTGATTCGATTCTGCTTGATGCCTTTTTTTATTTAAAAAAAAAATCAAAGATATATCCATGAAATTGGTAGTATTTTCAGAAAACCGACATTAATCGAGCATTATGCTCCCATTTTTTGGGTTTAAATATAATGATAAACTTTCTAAAAAAAAAAGGTATACAAAACTTTTGACTACATATACAACACTTGATAAATACTGTTGAGTGAAAATGGACATAATTGATTTCGTAGCGATGTATGAAATGAACATCTTTCTTTTTTATTATTCCAAGTTTTGAACTAATGTCCGCTTTTATATAAAGTGAAGAAAAGCTCTCTCTTTTGAGGGATTACAATCATTTTTTCTTCCTGAAAATATGCTCCATAAGTTGTTATATAAATACTCTTTCAATGGGCAAATGCGTAAAATTATAATTATTTTTTTAATTATTCGTGCATTTTAATTCTAAATCTTAATTTTTTTCCTACGTCACAAAAAACCTTATTAAAAAAAAGGCTAAAATCTTAAAAAAAAAATTCTCTTCTTACATATGTTGTCAATTTCTTTATGTTGACTCAATAGTTTCCTTCCATCAATTAACCCTTTAGATATTTTGAAATAATACAATTTTACAAAATCTTTGAAATACCATTTTTGTGCAAACACATAACACATGTGCATTTGCAAGTGTACTTGTCTCGTTATGAAGTTCGCTCGTGCATTTGGTATTCTCATGAGAAAAGCTATATGATCTATTTATTTTCTATATCCCATTGAAATGATATAAGACTATCACATCTCTACGTTTTTATATTGCTCATATTTTTATATAGTGTGCATAATTGGTAATTATGGTAAAAAAATTTAACTCATAATACATTACTAAAAAACATTGAACATAACACGTTTCACATACTTTTCCTTCATCATGGTATCTCTTAAAGGCCAAAAAGAGTAAAAAACCAAACACTTTATTGCTTTTGCTTTGAATCCGGTGGTCCAATCCAACTAACCGGGATTGACTTTGTCCAAGGCACACTCATTCCCTACTGCTCTTTCCATTTGTTTTTGAAAATTGATTATGCTACAAGCATAAACCATGTATATTAGATATAAAATTCAAGGTTTCGGCTATTGATCAATTGAGGATTTGAGATGTGGAAAATGTCACGATCGGGTCTCGAGCTCCCCATCGGTGGAATTCAGGCATCGGAAACGACATATGACCAATCATTGAGTATTTTGTGCGGAGTTGCACCGGGCTTTTTCACGACGTGATTAAAGATAATCATGAAATCATTTCACATTCACAAATCTCTAGCTAATAAGAGCTAATGAAAGATGAGAGAAAATAGACATTCATTTTCATTTGATTTTTGCATTAATACATTGTTTGTTGATGGTTGCTGTCGCATAGAAATTAACATTAATTTCTTCACTAACGACGCAACGTCTCATAACATCCAGTTGGTAAGCAGCAAATGCAAGGTCGCTTTTTGTCTGGTGGACGTTTTGGTACGTGACTTGACGTGCTCATAGCAATAACCAAAGCTATAATAGGCAGAAACCTGTCTCACAGCTTTTGTGGGGGCCAGGTCGGTTTCTTGGTTGTATATTAAGCTAACGCACGACATTGGACGGCATGATCTTTGTTTTGAAACGAATTGACAGAATCTATGTAACCACTAAAGTGAATTCGATGACGTGGCCATCTTGAAAATCTTATGTCATTTACAAGTACGGCAATTTTAGGAAAGACATTAGTCTCTTTCGATTGTCCATATCAATTTATGTGATTCATATATCGACATATTTACATGTTGAGGGAGCATTAGAAGACCTTGCCATGCACTCGTTGGTTAAGATTTTAAATCGTCGGTTCTCTCGTTTTGTTAAAGACGTTTCAGGAAAGACATTGATCTCTTTCGGTTGTCCATATCGATCTATGTGATTCATGTATCGACATATTTACATGTCGAGGGTGCATTAGAAAACTCACCGTACACCTGTTGATTAAGATTTTAGATCGTCGGTTCTCTCATCCCGCTAAAGACATTTCAACTAGAAATTATGTTGCCCACTCCTTTAGACTGTGAAGTGAAAACGGTGTCTCAACGCGTGTAGAATGATCGAGCAGTGCAAGGGAAAAGGGCATATTACTTTCATTGAAATTTCTATTGGGTTGACTGTGAGGTCATAGTAAACCCCCCCAAAACAACATTAGATTTCTCATTAATACAGCCTCGTCAATATTCGAGCCGTGCCAACCGTTTTCCCCAACAAAAGGAAAGGGTATATTGGTAATCAGGAGAGGGGAATTTCCAATAAATATATTTAAATCCCAAGTGGGGGGATAAACGAAAAGAATGGTTTACAGGGTAGGAATCTCACACGGGAGTTTGAAGTGGAGCAGGTGGGAATAGAAGAATAGAAAGAGAATGAGAAGTGGCAGATGAGAACATCTAAACAAAGCACTGAAATTTAAACTACTAAAACGACAACACTTCAGAGATTTTCCTCTACTCATAAGCTTCTTCGTCTTTTGGTTTATTTATTTTTAATTTTATTTAATCGAAAATTCAAAGAATTGGTGGAGATAGATGAGACCCATCTCAGCTCTAGCCGTAGGGGGCAATTTAATTAATTTAAGGTCTCTTTTCCAAGAAGGGGTTCGGTTTTTCTTTTTCTTTGTTTTTAATTGGGGAAATTGGGTGTTCCGCTGCAAGAGGAGGAGACAACATTGAAATTTGCAAAAAAAACAAAAAACAATAATTGTCATGCACCGATCTCTTCAAAAATAGATTAAAAGAGAGAGTGGTCCGACGCCGACGCCTGTGAGGATGTGATCGACGGGGACACTCCCGAATCCGACATGATTGCAAGAAATTTTTGAATTCGCGAAGGGCCGGAAGGAAGGGGGCCATTCGTTTTCCCAATTATTATCCAAATGATGAGGATCACGAATTCGCGTCGGTTAATGGGGGTTCGGTTGTTTTTGCTTAGTGTGGAGAAAAAGGCGTATGTTCTACACTTGTCTCGAGGCCATTAGGGCACGCCCACAGTCCATGTCTTACACTCTCCACATTTTGAAAATTTCATGATAGCAATTTAGAAAACACTTGTCTCGTCTCACAAAAGTGCCCGTTATATGGTGTTTGTACTGTGTTAATTGTTAGGAGAACGCATCAGGATTTTAATACCTTATGTCTAGAGAGATCGTCAAGAGGGAGCCTAGACTCCGATACCTTCGCCTGGGAAGACTATCAAGAGGAAGTCCAAATTCGAACTCGTCAACACATCCAGTTGGACTTACCTTTACTCAAAAGCTTAAGTCAATAAGTTAAAGGATAATTACGATATATTAACTGTTTTACACCACATCGATTATTTAATGTGAGATTTCTCTAACACAATTCACACGTGCATCTTAACATTGATTTGATGTCACAAATTTAATAGAATAATCCGTTCTCAGCGCTGGTTTAAAAATCACAATATGTAAGATGGTCCGATTAAATGAATGTTTTGTCTAACATTTTATTCGAACAGTGTACGAATCGAATCTAGAAACATTTTTTTCGGCAATTAATCAAGTGGGTCTGTGAAAGTTTTTGTTGGGTTTGGGCAAAGATTGGAGATTTGGGTGAATAGTGCATAAATCAAATAGAAGGGAGGGTAAGTGGGGACTCGTGGGTGAGATTTGCCAGCCTTTGCCTTTCACGCCTGGCTATGAGATTGTAGTGGAGCTCCGGGAACCGCGTTTTGGATCCTTGGCGTGCTTCTACCTTCTCTCTCTCAAAAGCATGCATTAAGATTTTGAATATGATTTGGGCAAGCAATTTGTTCGTCTACACATGTTTTTTATTTGGTCGAAAGAATGATTTCATTAATTAATCAGAATAATACTCGAGAGATACATAAAAAACTTTGAGAAAATTTCGATAAAGGGCTCGAAGTACCTTCATTTTTTCAAATAAGGACCTGAAGTGGACTATGTTTCAATTAAGGACTTGAAGTGGCAAAAAAGTCTCAAATAAGAGCTCAAAGTGGACTTTGTTTCAATTAAGAGCCTGAAGTGACTAAAAAGTTTCAAATAAGAGCCTGAATATAGGGTCATTTTTATCTTTTCACATTATTGATTAAATAAAAAATATTAAAAAATGAATTTTTTTTTTAGGAATTTGGCAAGGGGCTGCCGCCCCTTGCTGCCGTCACCCCATCGCCGGCTCAGCCAGGGTCGGCGACGGCTCGGCCAAGGCTGAGCCGGCGACGGGGCGGCAGCCCCTTGCCAGATTCCTAAAAAAAAAAATTCATTTTTTAATATATTTTTTAATTTAATCAATAATGTGAAAAGACGAAAATGCTCTCATATTCAGGCCCTTATTTGAAACTTTTTGGTCACTTCGGGCCCTTAATTAAAACAGGGTCCACTTCGGGCCCTTATTTGAAAAATCGAGACCACTTCGGGCCCTTAATCGAAATTTTCCCAAAGACTTTCAAGTGTAACGAATCCCGAATAACTGCAAAACAAAACAAATAACAAGAGCACACCTGCAACGAGAAGCACACTCTCATTCCTTAAGAACAAATCTGTCACCATAAACGATCGGTGGACAATCACCAGATTCAGTTATGAGTACACTAAGATCTCCCACTCCATTTGCAATGACTTTTGGTGCGCATCTAAGTTTAACGTCATTATTATTATCCTTATGCAGAAACACCTACGTTAATAAGTTAAAAAAACACATATCAAATACTTATAAGGAACTCTCAAATCTATCTTTAAATCTAGTTTGGGAGATTAAAAACCCAAATCTTGACCTATATCTAGATATCGAAGAGGAGAGCGACTTAATCTCGAGAGGTTATGGAGCCACGTAACGAACATCCTCTTTGGTGGCTGTTGAATGGCCGAATTGGTCTCCACGTTCACCTAAGATCCGCTGCAGAAATTAATTCACACACACGAACTTCCAAAATAGATTGAGAGAGAAAAAAAAAGACAATCAAGCAAAGAAAAAAAAAAGGCTAAGTAGAGAGAAAAGAACGAAACCCTAGCCGACTTTCATTGACACATGTTGATTTGCAACGTCATGACCAAAATGTTCAACTTCACCTGCCGAGTTCACAGCACGCAAAAGGATTTCCTAGCATTACAGTTTGTTTCAGAATGGCACGGTCGCGACTGTGAGTCTTGATGAAGGGAGCTTTCATGGGGTGACTTTTGCAAATCTCGTGCTTAGATAATTTGCGAATTGGGTGCATTCAAAAGCTCGAACACCTAACCTCAATAAAAAAAGAAAAAGAAAAAGAAAAAAGAATACGCGTGATCGGAGAGGAACGAGGAGTTTCGAGTTCAAATAGGCAGTACAATCTCTTGGATGGATGGCCATAGGGCCGACAGATCCAATCAATTCAAAATCTCGACTAACCGGGATCAATGCAAAATCTTGAAGACACATTGAGGAGGAGACGGTTCGTGCAAATTAGTAGGTTTTGACCAACTTGGAGCAATGCGATCATGGGTGCCTGAATTAGGACAAAGGAGACTTCAACTCGGATTCAATGCGAAGTCCTTCCCTTCGTTTCGCCCCATAAATGCCCACAAAGTCTTCTTTAATTCACGACGATCTACAATGCAATTAATTGCGTGGTCGGGAATCGCACTCGCTATTCTCGTGGTCAACCAAATTTATTGGAGCCACATCACATATTAAATTTGGCATAACATAAGTTAGAAATTATTTTGGTAGAAGTGGGTACAAATACAACGGTTAGTTAGAAACAGGAAAATACCAAAAAGGTCATAAACTTAATGTTATTGTGTCAATTAAGTCATAAACTTTTTTTTTTTTGCTAATTGAGTCCTAAATTTTTTGCATTTGTGTTAATTCAGTCCATCTGACGAATTTTGACTGGTCACTTGGGTGAGGCCCTCGCCAGTGGCCGACGGCGGCAAGTTTCACCAAAGGCTGGCGAGGTCGACCTCGTCGACCCTCGCCTTTGGTCGGTCGTCGAGGTTCGGCAATCGGCTGGAGGAAGAAGGAATGGAAGAAAGTAAAAGAAAGAGAAAGAAAAGAAAAAAGAAATAAACATTTCGAAAAATATTAAATTATTATTAAAAATTGTCCACGTCAGTGCTAACCAACCAAAATTAGCTGGAAAAATTGAATTGGCATAGTTGCAAAACATTTAAGACTTAATTGTAAAAAAAAGTTTATGACTGTATTGGCATATTTGTAATAGATTTTGGACTTTTTTTTGGCAATTCCCTCGATGGCTTGCCCAAAAGTTTCGGCTAATAGATGGAAAGATGACACATGTGTATAACGAGCATATAGACTTCAAAGTCGAGTGATGCAAGATATTTTAACACCCTCTCTCGCACATAAGTCGGATTAGGAACAACACATGGAATTCGACAAGCAAGTGGATACTCGTGCCAAATAAATTGGGGCGGAATGTGGCTTTGATTCTATGGTAGAAAGTCCAATTTAAAAACTTAAAACTAATAGGTGAAGGGAGACCAAATGTATATAAAGAGAATATAAACTCCATAGTCAAGCGAAGCGACGTGGGATATTTCGACAAGTCACAACGTTTTTACGGTCAAAACAGTTAGAACATTTGAGACGTGTCGATTTATATTTAATAGATAAAGGCATGCGTTGATATATAATGCTCTAATATGTCCCCCCAACCTTTGTGGGATTTGTTATGCTTTGAATCATGCTTTTTTTTGCTCTTCTGAGCTAAGACGTCGAATGAATGAAATTAAATTTCGACCCAGTAAAAAAACGCAGTCGAAATTTTCGTCTCTTATATTACTACAATTTTTTTTTTGAAGGACACTTGGAAGAATGGAAGTTTCAAAGTCTAATGATGAGAATTCTTTAACCTTTTGGTCGAGTCCTCTAGTGCCGGAAAAGAAAAAGGAGATAGCGGAAGGGACGGAAGATCAAATGATTCTCAAGGGTCCAAAGATGTCAATCGATTGGAGAGTGATTTCCGGATCAGCTGAAGAAAAGCTCAACACAATGATCATCTGATTAGGCCCAGTTGGTGCATTAATCTTATTCTAATCGTCATTAATTTCATTACGAGATTCTATACTCAGGAGTTTTATTAGTTGGGGTCCTTATTGATTAATTTTCTCATGATGGGCATTTATTTATTTATCTATTCGAGGGGATCAAATCTGAATAGTTTATTTATGAAACGATAATATCCAATAAATACTTTATCGATGCATATATTAATGCAAACTAATAATGTCTAGTAGTAGTAGTAGTGGTGGTGGTGGTGGACTATAGTCCAGTTTCAGGTCAATGGGCCTCCCTAATTCAATTTTTAGCAGTGAGATTATCCTTCAATTATTACTTCAGCATCATCATATTCGGGCACGATCTCTTTGCTCCGATTCTTTTTGAGTCCGTCAATCATTTGAATCATGTGATGTCTCAAATGATTCAAATAACTATAATGTTAATGCTTCGTTAATCATTATCATAGATATTAGCGTGGTTTTAACAAGCGGTTCGGGGAAAACCCTACCCGAATTAAAATCAATCACATTATTCTCTAATGATGAATGGCAGATCGTGGATTTTGAAAAAGGAAAGGAACTTCCATTACGCGATTAAATAGAATTTGAAAACATGTGTACACAAATTTAGAGCCTCCAAATTGACCTAGTGGAACTTTAGTACGAGGAAGCAAAGTTGCTACTCGTGAGTCTCCTGATCCTGGCGCGGACGGCGTGCATTCGTCGAGCCAGCCAAGTATTTTCTATCGCAATAATAGCTCTATCTTGGTTCGAACTTGTCGATGTCCGAGAGAGGGACGAAACATCCAATTCCCTTTATCTACTCAATTCAATGATATGCTCATCCATTCACCAATTGCAAAATGTATTTTGATAGATCTTTGACAAAATCGTCACTCTTACTAGGTCAGACTAGAGGGCATGCAACGTGACATTTCCCATGCTTGAAAACCAAAGGATGAACATGAAAATTGACAATCTACACGATTTCTTTCTAGGATGACAAAGTTTACTCTGAATGAATAAATAAATTTCGTATCAATGAAATATTTCATTAATCTTATGGGCTAGATAGATTATTCTATAAACAGAATCGCACCCATCAATTTGATGAAAGCGATAACACTTGGCTTTGGGTGGGAATATTTCACAATGATATCATGTAATCATTCCTTGGAGAATTCTTGTCATCATTTATAATTACAAGATGGCCCAAAAGAGAAAAAAAGAAGTAGAAGAGGAAGGCCCATTTGACTAAAGTCAAGACTGGGCCTCTCTCAAATGTGATTGGGTTGTCATGACTTTTCTTCCCCAATCTTTTAATTTTTGCTCTTTGTTCTTTGTTCTTTTAGCCTTTTTACTTTGTTCTTGCAAGAAACGTGCCGTGTTCGTCGCGATGAATCATCCCGATAAACATGTTTGAGTACAAATGCTATAAAGATGGAGTGGGGTGATAGATCATGTTAGATGAAATGGGTATATGGATTCCATGTTACGTGCTATCGCGACCAGAAAATGATGCGAGAAGTTACAGGACTTTACGATAAACCAGCTCAATGACAGAGTTTTCTGTCCTTGTTTATCTATAAAAAGGCAATGTTTTTCCAAAGGCTTTTTCGGTTTTAAAACCGATACCGATATGGGCCTTCGCGACAGGGAATTGATGAATGGACCTGATTAGGTTTAGGCCGTTCCAGAAAAGATGCCCAACACAAGCCCGCCTCCTATTGGGGTTAAAAACCTGGCCTCAACTTGTCGGCATCTTCGGGAAAGTTTATTGGGACGGTCGAGCTCGTCTCGGCCCATGGAGGAAGCCCCTTCCTTGGTCCGGCTCGACAGGCCGGGGTGGATCGAGGATCGATCAAGATTATTCACAACCAAATTGAATCTAAGACAATCCAAAAGTTATAACGCAAGATTAGAGGTTTATTGAAGGGGGCACTTCATTATACCGCACGTGGTATGTTGATATGTTGTTAATCATTAGACGTCGGAATGCATTATAATTTTGACAATTTTTCCGCAAGAATTACAATACTTCCAATAAAGAAGGATGCGATCAAGAAAATATCGTAATACTTAGTACGTCGTGATTATTTCAATTGCACAAAAACATCTTGCTCCACTAAAATCTAAAAACTCTCTCATGTAACTTCATGCAGCATCAGTTTCTAAGGTCGAGATGGGGACTTTTCACCTTTTGTTTTGTCGCCATATCCGTATTGAACGTAATATGATAACGATCCTCAATCGGACGAAACTTGCACAAGATACTAAACTTTTGGAATCATTCCATAGAAATAGTGAATGGGAATGAAGCCAACAAAACTAGGTGCTGGCTGGATATTTCGAAGCTGGTTCACGGGTTGCTTAACAAGTGGAAAGCTAAAAGAATAAACCCTAGCTTTGTGGATTTGCGCCCATGGAAATAGGACAAGCTGCAGATTAATATGTAGCTTGTCTCGAGAGGATGAACATCAATCAATATATTTTATGTATGGACACGTTAGATGAATCCAATAATGTTTCCTTTGGTATGTATATTTGAGAAGATGGTATCTTCATGGACGCATCTGACAACTATCGTCTCGAATTACGAAAAGGCTTATCTTATGTAATATAAACCCTGGATTCATGTATACTCCAGTAAACTAATAATGACATCACAAATTATGTACATTGCATGCTTAAAGGAACATGAAGAGTATTAGCAACACACTCTGCAAATATAGTAGACGAACATATTGGGAAAAGATGAAGATTCCATGCGAGAAGGGTCGTAGAGTACACCGTAGTTCAATTCTCGTATCATCCAAGCCAGACCCTTTTTCCCTAGCCTAAATCACAAACGAGGAACATTTTTCATGCCCTCACAACTCACAGTTACATAATCAGAAATGAAATCTCGACCTAAACACATTATTCGAACCCTAGAAAGTTAAAATCACTAAGCCAAGAATCACAAAAGGAGTGGAGTTAGATGACCCGACAGCAACTTCAGTTAATGCAAGAGACACAACAACAACAATAATGGAGGAAGTTATTATCATTGATCAGTTCTCGTTAGGCACATTGGAAGTCAGATGGGACCTTCTTGCCGCAAGTGTTGACGAGCAAGCTGAGGGAAATGGGGATGTTGAGGTTGATCCCGAGAATGTTGGCTTTAATGGCGGTGCAAAGGCAAACGGCTGCTTCAAGATCAAGAAGGCCCTCCAGGACTGAGCAACAAGGCATGTCCGGTGGTGTTCCGACGACGGCATTGACCGGCCCATCGAGCACTTTGGCGCACACGCCCAGCTTCAGCGCATCTCTAGGGCAACTAGAGCCTCTCGGAGAGAAAGGGTTAGGGATACGGTTAGGGTTTGGCATCGGTTTCGGCTGAACGCAAGTGTTGCAGCCGCTCGCTAGGGCAAAGAAGAGGAGGTTGAGGCAAAGGAACAAAGCAGCCGATGAGGAAGATTTCTTGGTATCCATCTCTCAGAAAGAAAGTGAGAAGTTGGAGACTTGGGGTAATTAGTGCGTGTGGTGTTGTTGAGTTGGAGGTTAATGAGGGAGGATGGGGAGTATTTGTACGGAAACTTGACTTCGAATCAATAAAATGAAACTATCTAGCGATAAATTCCAAGAGATTGATCGAGTTGGTAAAATGATGGGGTTATATCACGAGGAATAACTCTCTTCAATCGTGGATCAACGTGCCATTGGTCCTATTGGAGAAGTGGATATAAACTAATGACTCATCAAACTTCCTTTTCCAACATCAGAGAAATTAGAAATTACACTGAGGGTCCGTCTTTTTCTATAGAAAACTGTTTTCAGAAAATTACTTTCCGATTTTCCTAGCAGGATGAGTGCATACACTGAAGCTCTGCATGTTTCTCGAAAAATGAAGGGTTTGGAAAATATTTTTTTAAAAGTGATCACTTGTATCGCTTACAAAAATGACTGAACATAAAATATTTTTATCGTTCACAAAAATATTTGGATATAAATTATTGTCGATAATGAAGACATTTTCCATTAACTAATTATTCAAAGCGATACAATGAATCATTTTTAAAAAAATGTTTTCTAAATAATTCATTTTCTGCGAAACTAACAAAGCACGAAATGATTATTAATCCTAATGTTTTCACAGAATGAACCATGTTTGGTGCGACCATGAAAGGGACATATTTAACTCAAAATGGAAACATTAGTAGCTACTCATGTTCAATATTTGTTCAAGTCGACATCAAATCTTCAACCCGATTGGTCGGTTTTCCATTTCATACATAAGAGTTGGAGACACAAGTTAAGATGCTGTAGTTATTAGGGGATCCTCGTATAACAACACGATCATACTCGACCCTGATTGAAAGAAAACAAAGGACATTCGGAATTTGGGTGTTGCCCCGTGTGAGACTCAGTACCCACATGAATGCCAAATCACTTTTGTCACTCATAACCACAAAGAAGCTACTACATACATTGAATTTACGTAGATCGACACCATCATAACCATTGAGCATGTGTGTTCCAGGTAGACGTAGTATTTTTCCTATCTCACTCTCTGATGTTTATCTATTAAAAAACAAAAAACAAAATCTAGCAAGAGTTAAAGAGTGAGAAGGCATGTGAAGCACGGGCTAGCCAGATCTTTGGCTGGCTAGTGGCTAGGCAGGAGATTCGGCACCAATTAAGAGAACAGTTCAGAAAATCTTCGTCGACATTCGAATTTCTTTGTATTTGATTATTCCTATGTGGATCACGAGATGACCAATCGCCATGCTAGTTGCTCCCCGTGAGCTCTTTAACGCAACTTGAACACACAGCAGTGCATTGAAGATGGGGATCAATTATTATTAATTTTTAATTCAGTTTTTTTTTTGGTCGGAAATTTTTAATTCAGTTTAGCTTCTCTATTTATCCACCTTTTTTTACAATCCAATTATTGTTCTCTCTGCATTTTGATCTTCCCAAAGTAATCTGACTTTCAATGTATATGGGTGCCAATCAACAAATTGAGGGTTTTAGGTTTTTTCCTCTCCCAGTATTTGTGAGGATGTGTTTCGAATGATTTTTAACTTTAGCGTTTGAAATTTGACATTTATCTACTATTAAAAACCTCAAATATTTCAATTCATATGAATTTTTGTATTTGAAGCTGTGCCGTAATCTCCTACAAAATGAAAGGGTTGTAAACGGTGTTAAAGATGTAAAGTATATTTCACACCGTTTTTTTTTTTTTTTGGCATTTGAAACTTTTAGAATAATTGTTTGCATACTCAACTTTTACTTGTTACCGTCGAATGTCTCAAGTTCGATTGTTTACTCTTTTCAACCATTCTTGGGTTTCCTTTCTTCATAACTTGATCTCTACAAGTTCTTTCATCCGATCGTATCGAGTTGACATGCTTGAGGAATTCATCATCCTACCCACATACGCACACTTAGAATCAATACCAATGCTAAGAAGATGATGAAATTACATAATAGTGAAGATGCGATCAATTTAGTAGTCACCGACTTCAGAACATTCGATTAAAGAGCTGGAGCTTCTTATTATGATGAATGTACTAACTTAAAAAACGACATGACACGCAAAAAATGGTATAATACTTTCTCGAGAACTCTTTTTCCACCTTCCTTTGCTAGAACATATTTAGAAAAAAAAAATAGAATTTGAAGTTTGGGAGGGGAAAATAAAGTATTTAATCTAAAACATTAATGGTAAAATATTCACGTATTTTTTAGCTCAAACGGTACGACATGATATGATGATGTATGGCCTTGCCATGTCTAAAAGTGCATCTAGAGAGATTCACCTAGTATGACTTTAAAGTATTATCCATATGTCCTTCAGAAACGTGCTGGGCAAAATTTCCAAAAGTGAAACAATCGTGCTGCATTTCGTGCAACCGACGATGCGAGAGGGGGAGGAACAAGAGAACTTTTACGATGTGCGGTATTATTAAGCGACGTCATTTGACCTAAAAACCTATTCGATGAAAGCTTGCACATCATTCAGTAAACAGAAGCGAAAGTCGATCTAATTCCTAGAGTTACTCTGTTCGAACGAAACATTTGGTCCACATGTGATGAATACGACGGCTTCATGGTGCTTTCATTGTCTACTAAAAGTTTTAAGAGACCCCTTACATTATTTTCGTCAGTTAAATGTGGCGACAACAATGTCACAGGAATAACTTATCCAAATTGTATGGATGTAATGTGTACATAGGTTTAGCATAATCCTTTTGCAAGTAGGTTGGCATTGAAATCTCTCTCTCGCATGTTCTCTTCAGAAATATCTGTGAAGGTCGCACGTTCCGTCGAAAGACCAGCAAATAGTTAATTCCATAATGTCGGCCTAGCGCCTAAAAGCCGGGCTCGATTTCTTCGCATCGCCAAACATAGACAATTTCATGTTTTAGCCGCTCGTTCATGTTTTGGCTTATCTCATGCGCAGCCTGCAAAGTTAGTGTGGAATTTCATGGGGTTGGAGTTTACCTACTAAACACAAGCTTTCCTCATCTGCGAAACAAGAGACATGCGAGTACCCCGTGTTCAAACAATCTTCAAAACAAGAAAGTGTTTGCACCAAAAACATGTAGGATATTTCAATAGTTTTGAAATATTAGAAGTTATTAATTTTGCAACGGATTTTTACCTTCATTAATTTTTAATGGTTTTTGTCCGCCATTAATATAAAACAGATTTATAACATTTTATAACAGCTTGACAACAGCCGTATAACGGTCATACAACGGTCATCTTCTTCAATAATTACCAATTAATAAATAATGATTTCCTAACGGCTTTATTTTTCCTTTTCCTATATATTGTTACTCCTAATGTAATTGGAAACTGAGCTCGATATATCTGAACATGAATATTCTTGTTTTTCGTTTACATTTCTTTCTTTCTTTCTTCGCTAGGTTACGCACATAACGTTGTTTCTATTCTTTCTAATATTCAGTGCGGAGTATAAAAGAAGGTCTGTTGTGATGTAGCTAGTAGTGTCACCTAAATGGGGTGAATAGGTGAATATGACTAATCTTACTAAATAATGCAAAATTGAAACAATAAGATTAGCAATATGTGAAGAATAATATATGAAGAGAAAGTATGCCGTATCAGAGTCAAGCGTGTGTGCAATATGCTATCAACAATAAGAGTATAGAGATAAAAAAATTTGCACACAAAGCTTATAGTGGTTCGGCTTAGATCAAGTCTACGTCTATTCTCCACGCTAATAGTCTACTGGCTGAATTTCACTAATAAATCAATCAGAGATCATATCAAGTGATGCCTTTTAGATGATAGATCACATTATTTCACACAATCACTCTTTTCAATGCCTCTCAAGGATTACAACTTTGAAGCTCAACAAAGACAAGTGTGAAGAATTGAAGCTCTCTTTGAATTTTGAAATTTTCGACTCTTGATCTTTCTCTGTTCTTCAGCACCATGGTCTCCTTATACACTCCTCCACTTTCTAACTAGCCGTTGGACAATCTTCAGAGGATTACTCTCTAATCAACCCGTTAGACGAGATTGTATCAAGAAGATTAGGTAGCCATTAAGTAAGATAAAATCAGAATCTTCATGGATTCAGTCGCTCATACAATTTGAATCTAGATTTTCATAAGTAGAGTTCTTCGTTTATGGAAGGCAGCTTATCTTTAATAAGAAGGAAATTCGAGCTAGATCAATAGACGTTGCGAGTCGTCATCAGACGTCGTCATCAGACGTTATCATCAGATGTTGTCATCAGACATTGTTATAAGAAGTTATGGCCTGAGTCTGAATATACTCGTCAAAAGTAGATTTCTAAATCTGAGTTTCCATCTTTTGGTCCTTCTAAGCGTATTGGCAACTGCGACTCTACCTCGCTGTTAACCTATCCAAGGTTCCTTCAAGCTTTACCAAACTCCCTATTCTAGACTTGTTTACCTTCTACTCATGTACCTCCAACTTGTAGACACCTCTATACCCAACACCTTATTCGCCATTGATAGAGAACTCGTACCCTTCAGATGTTCCGACATATCCTTCAGACATTGTGATATAACATTCAAATGTTCTAACATAATCTTCAGAGGTTCTGATAAGACATCATCTGCATAATGGCTTGTGCATCTTTCACCCGGTTATACTCAATCAATAAACACATTAGTTGCCTTTGATTATTTTGTTATCTTAAAAACATTATAAGTGATTTTCCCGAACATGTATCTTGGGAGGATAGCCACTAAAAGCCTTATGCACTGAGTTTCGTACTCCTAAGGGCGGAATTATCCTTAAGGACGGTGCTTGCACACCTTAGACATTTGATATTGTTTTCTTATCCTTTTCAACAGATTTATATCAATTCTTATTGTTTATATTATCTAATTAATTTTCCCAACAAAAAATGTCCAATGTTAGTTATTATCGATATGTGATAAGTCGACAAATAGTGTAGTTGACAATCTCGAATGCCACCGTCAAAGAATTAGCCGTCAATACAGTGGAGTCGAAGAAATTGCCAAATAGCGATGAAAAGGGAAAAGAGCGGAGAATATGCTATCTGGGCATGTTTAGCCATCTAAAGAGGAAGCCAGTTGAATGATTATAGAAAGTTCCATTGTCTTTCTTGGCACTATTTGGTCAATGGGAATAGTGGTTGAATGGATATGAAATAGATTCACTACAGCATTCTTATTAACATGGGCAAAATGGTATGTTTATCCTGAGTGTTACGTCGTCAATTAAATTCTGGCGTTACATCTTTGAACGTTTTCAAGCTTCGTCGTTGATTAAATTCTGACACAATTTGTGTACGTGTGTTGCTGTGAAAGCTGCTGTATTTTCAAGCTTTGTCGTCGATTAAATTCTAGCACGATTTGTACGAACAGTTTGGTTTGAAGTTCGAAGTAAAAATTTGCAGTTATCTCTTGTTTGCCTGGATATTTCCTGTCCGAAATCGCCACAGAACTCGGTCTCCTTCAATTAAAAGCCGAAAAACTAGTTTCGGTGAAAGATATTTCGTGAGGAAAGAAATTCCGGCGAAACAGAAAGCAACACACACTATTGAAAAAACAACGCATAATCGGCCGTCTTCATCAGCTCGACCTTAGTGAGAAATTAAACTCGTACCCCATGAAACTGTGGCCCAAGTTCTAATTCATCTCCCACTTCTCTGTGGTAAAGAAGACAAGCTACGTGCTTTGCGCGTTTGCGTGCGTTGTTGTCCGTGTGAATGCATGAAAGGAAAAGGGAGGCTTGGCGAGCTCGTGACGCGACGAATCTTTTTGGAGCTGTATCGTTTCATGATTATCATGCAAGGGGGTTGAAGTGTGGATCCCATAGCATGTTCTTAAGAATGCTCGTGACGCTTCCTCCCCAAGCAACTTGCATTTCGCAGCAACACGCCATTATGTTAAGTAAAAAGAAACCAAATCCTCATGATTATAACTCTGCTAATTAGCTCCTATTTCTTTATTGGATAATGACATAAATAGTTCCTTAACTTTGTCCCGATGTGCAATATTGCCTATGAACTTTTGATTTGTTCCATGAGTTTTTTTTCTAAACTTTAACCCAATGTACAATATAGTCCTTAAATTTTTAATCTATTCAATTTGGTCCTTGAACTTTTGGTAAATATTCAAACTAATCCTTGAATTATATAAAGATATCCTACGTTATCTTTTCATTAATCTAAGTTTAGGGATAACATTGAACATTTTCATATAGTTCATGAACTAGTTTGAACATTTATTGAAAGTTCAAGAATCACATTGAACAAATAAAAGTTTAGGGATAACATTGCACATTGGGCTACAGTTCATGGACTACATGGAATAATTAAAAATTTATGGGTCACATTGCACATTGAGCCAAAGTTCATGGATCATTTGTGTCATTTTCCTTTTCTTTAATTTAACTGTTGCTAGGCCTGTGTATATTTCCTTCTTCTTCTTCTCTTTCGTCCGATCAACACAAAATTTCATCGACACGAACATGAAATGCCGGTTTAATTATCCGGTATGCTAATTAACCCTTAAAATAAACATATTGCTTATATCTTAATAGTCTGAACCAGAAAGATTAATGAATCTTGAAGTTGCTAGTGCGTTGTGGAAGTGTAATTAAGTAATTAAAAAGGAGCTATTGAAATGACAATTATCGTGTCGGCATAAAGACTTGGCTCCAGGAAATGGATCTCCACTGAATAAATTGAGGGAAAAAGCAATACTTTCAGTCCATCAACACTATTAGCGATTGAGACAAAAGAATGGAAAAAAAAAGTATAGTTATCGTTTACTGTCAACTTAGTGGGAGACCATGAAATTTTGCGCCTGTAAATTGTCGATCCCTTTAATCTTGCGTATTGATTGCACAGTGTGAATTATATCTTTGTTGTCCTTCTAGCACGTTTTCTTTTCTAACACAGTTAATATATATATTTACATATAGTATAAAGAGACATTGAATAAGTTCTATTACTCTCGTTCAAGTGAAAAAAAAACTAAAATTGAATATTGAATTACCCGAAAATTTAATTTGAATGTAGTTTAATTATTTAATGGAAACCGCAGTCTAAAACAAAAGGAAATTTGATTTCCCAAATTCCTGACAGGAACTAAATAGATTAAGGTTTAGGTCTCCTCCCCTAAACCTCATGAACCAAAGACAGTAAAGATAAGAAGATAAAGCTATGTAGCAGATTAATGATCTAAAGACTAAATAAGCATACTAGTATTTCTTAAATTAAGTGATTTTTCTTATAAAAAAAAGTTATTTTGATTTGGTGCTAAAACTTCAAGTTTAGAGCTATTGATATAGAATAGTTGGCAAATACTTATATGGAAACTTTCAAGCGTCAAAAGAACAGGCAGTATCGCTCACGCCATAGATGACGATTCACTTTTTATTCGAGAAGAGTTATGACGCGTACAACATATCAAATAAAAAAAGGAGTGCGAGATCTTCGAAGCTTTTTCTTGATTTGTGAGCTTTTAGAGATTTCGGATGCGTTTTGCAGATTTTTGGGACGCGTTTTAAAGACTTTCCCCTTTACTGATATTTCTCCTTAATTATGTTATTTGGTTTTATTTGTTTGATTGTTACCTAAAGGGGCGGCCTCCCTATAAAGAGGTGCCTACGATATTGTAAATGCATCCATCAATTTCATAATAAATATTATCTTTTGGAATTCTTTTCCAAGTATATCTTCCTCTGCGTCAGCTATCTAGCGGACATAAACATATATTTGTTTCGTGTAGCAAAATGTACCCATCTCTACCGATGCTGTGGACACCAAAATTGCTTTTGCGTAATGTTCTATCCAAACCTGCAAATGATGATAATGTACTCTCCATCTTCTATTCCTCTTGCAGCTCAGTGACTTGACTGAACCAAGACAACTTTAGGTGTGCTTTACTACTTAACCACATAGTTACAACCTAGCTAAGCAGTACATTTCCACAATATCAAGCCCCCAATCTAGCTCTCACCCACCCGCGGGGACTTTCCGAAGGCGAACGCCCGATCAAAATCACTGAGTCTCCATCAACACATTGCTGTTTATCAGCGCCAAAAGATAGATCCAGAAATCTTGATGCTAGACAACAAGAGTTTAGATAGAAGTTGCCAGCTTCCCAGATCACAAGCATCCAAAACGTCACCCTGATTTCGCTTGCCAGTGCCAGCTAAAAGCCCTAGGGTCACACATGTGGACTGTATTGTACTATACATCTTAATCCTAATTTAGCAAAACATTTTTGGTTCTATGGTCTCGTGCAATTATTCTCTCTCAGCATCAAATCAAACCCATCAATCTTTCCTGCGCATAACCCCAGTATAAATACCCCACCACCTCTCACAACTCTCGTCATCCCACAAGCACACAAGACACTCCTCTCCTCTCATCTCACTCGCTTTCAGCCACTAAAGCCTGTCTCAACAACCACTTAGGGTTTCTTTCGTTTTCTTGAGAGAGAGAGAGAGAGAGAGATGACCTCTTCAAAGAGCTCTGCTTCTCTAGCCCTCTTCCTCGCCCTCAACCTCCTCTTCTTTGCCCTAGTCTCCTCCTGCGGGACTTGCCCTAGCCCAAAGCCAAAGCCCAAGCCGAAGCCCAAGCCGAAGCCGACCCCAACCCCAACCCCTACCCCGTCCACGGGTTCATGCCCTAGAGATGCCCT
Source organism: Metrosideros polymorpha var. glaberrima (assembly GCA_001662345.2). Lineage (NCBI taxonomy): Eukaryota > Viridiplantae > Streptophyta > Magnoliopsida > Myrtales > Myrtaceae > Metrosideros > Metrosideros polymorpha. The sequence continues at coordinate 177,305 of BCNH02000005.1, read as the reverse complement.
GAAGTTGGGGGTGTGTGCTGATGTGCTAGGGAGCCTGCTCAATGTGACCGTGGGCACACCCCCAGTGACCCCTTGTTGCTCTCTCATCAGTGGCCTCGTGGACCTTGAAGCTGCGGTTTGCCTCTGCACTGCCATCAAGGCCAACATTTTGGGCATCAATCTTAATATCCCACTCTCTCTTAGCTTGCTCCTCAATGTTTGTGGCAAGACGACTCCTCCTGGCTTCCAATGTGCCTAAGTCATAAGAAAGACACACCTCTGTTTATGTTTATGTTTTGGTTTCTCTTGTGGGGTTGTAACAAGCTGTGCTTTCTAGGAAAAGTTTCTGTGTGTGTGTGTGTGTGTGTGTGTGTGTGTGTTTGGGGGAGAGTGCAAGCGGTGGCAACTTCTTGTTTCCAAGTACTATTCCTGTTGGGTTTGTGGGGGCTGGTTCCAGAAGGAATAATTTACAGTTCTCTTTTATGATGTTTGATGGTGTAATTTGACAAGAAATGGGTATTATCAGTCTTCCTTCTCGAAAGGAACCTAAATTCCCAAATTCTCTTTCTTCTTTTTTCGTCCTCCAGTTGTTCATCATCATTTGAATTAAAAAGAAGAAGAAGAAGAATTTTTTATGTTTTTAAGCCAAGTCCATTCCGTGATGTGATGCTGTCTTCAACGGATGATTACTTTCAAAAGCCGCGTCCCACTCAGTTAATGGAGCAAAAAGTTCATATATCAAAGAACATATAGTCACAATGATCACGTTACTTGAATCAGATGCTCTTCAATCGAGCCTTGATGAACAATCCCAAATACTGTAAGATCAAAACGCGTCATTAAGTCACGAGGCTAAACTCCCTTTACTTCCTTTTCTTAGTCATATGATGCCTTTATTATTGGCATCGGACTTTTTCAGAAAGGTTGTTTAGGGCCCTCCTTTCCTTTTGGTTCTATGCACTTTGTCTGAGGAATCCGATGCGCCCTGAAATGCTCCAATTCATGATAGACATGCAGTCATCTCAATGTTGGAACGTGCATGCTTTTTAATGTGAAAACGATAGGCAATCGAGACCAACAGCAACCGGATTAGGATTTAACGCCTCAACGATTCACTTGATTTCAAGTTCGGCTCCTGTTTAACCTAACCTTTTAGAAACGTGCTGCCTGAATTCTAAGATTGTTAAATACCAAACGTAACTCTATCGAGGAGATAAGACGCAAGTCAAAACCGGGATGATTGACCCAGTTATGAGATTGCTTATAGTCAATTGTGCACCCATCTATCCCGCAAACACACATGTTCCTTGACCACTTTAGTGAACTCCATCCCATCAAAAGAAAGGATCTCGGGCAACAATTTCACCGTTGATGCAGGGCTATAGAAAGATTCCGTGGAAGTTTGGTCTAACTCCTATTTTTCTATTTTACAAGATTAGAGAGAGCTCCGAATATGACACTTTGGATTTTCGTAAACACAGATACATTTGCTTTCAAATTAGTCACCCAAAGTTGTTTTCATTAGGGGTAATGACACAAATGGTCCCTAAACTTTGGCTCAATGTGCAATGTAGTTTATGAACTTTCAATTTGATACAAATGGTCCATGAACTTTAGCTCAATGTTCAATGTGATTCATGAACTTTTGGTACATATTCAAACTAGTCCTGAACTATATAAAAATATCCAATGCGGTCCTTTCATTAATTTAAATTCAAGGACAATATTGAATATTTTCATATAGTCCATAGTCTAGGGACTAGTTTGAACATATACAAAAAGCTCAGGGACTATATCGAACAAATTAAAAGTTTAGGGACCACATTGAACATTGAGCTAAAGTTCTAGGACCATTTATGTCAAACTGAAAGTTCAGGGACCATATTACATATTTGACTAAAGTTCATGGACCATTTGTGTCATTTTCCCTTTTCATTATGCTTGTGTAATATATAATTTGTAGTTTGGCGACATTTACAAATGCGACTTATTTAGAGACTTATAATCCGAAAGACACATCTATAGTAAGCTAATGTCTTGGCGATGGTTTGAATGACTTTAGTGGTCGACATTAATCTAGGGAATGTCCGCCATGCAATATAAAAGAGAGTTGGTGTTAGCAAGTAGATCTTTTAGTCGAAAGTTAGCAGCCGGTCAATGGCCCATGCAGTACTAAGAAATCGTCATGGAAAGAGGACGATGTTGAACACAGTGAATGAGTCCGTGAACGAGAATCTTGTGTTAGGCATACCTGCTTTTCGCATACATAGAAACAAGGCAAAACTATTTCGAAAAGTTGATGTCACATCAATAGATTTAAAATACTCATGTCTATAAAGCTTACGATTTTTGAAAATAATAAGACATAAGAAGTGTCAAAATTTATATATATAAATCACTTTAGTGCCAAAATTTTTATTGATTCAATTAAGTACTAAATTGGAAAAAAAAGATCATTTAAATGCCAACAGCAAAAAATTCCAACCAAATAATTACGTGACTTTTCTAATTAAAATTTTAATCTGAGTTGGGTTTTTTTTAAAAAGCAATCCATGTGGTATTTCCACGTGTACATTTCTCTCTCCTCTCTCTTCACATCATTTTTTTTTTCTATTTTTTTCTTCTCTTTTTTCTCTCCTCTCCCTCGTGTGGCCGGATCAGCGACCGGCCAGAGGGAAGGCCGATGAGGGCGAGGCCTCGCTCTCGCCCAGATTTGGCGGGTGTGGGGGTGGGGGATTTGCTGAGCTAGGGCGGGTGTGGGGGGGCGTTGCTGGGCGAGGTCGGCCTCGCTACTGTCGCTAATTCCTCTATTTTGTCTTTCCCCTCTGCAGCGACCATCGCCATCACCATCTCAGTTCATTGCATTGACCGCTCCGATCCCAGGATTGCGTAAAAGAGTAGAGTTTCTAAGGACGATGATATGAAGTCGTTCGTGGCCTTGCAGATTCGTTGAAGGCGCTCATAGTTTGAATCAGGTCGTTTTTGTATCCAATTAATTCTAGATATGATTTCAGTTCAATCCTGCTTCGCCTTTTTAATTTCTATTTCGCTTTTGCTTTTCTCGGTTCTCTCGCTGTCTTCCATTGCCCTTGTTTGAGTCGTGGAGGAAGAATCGAGTTCGCCAGGAAGATGCTCACGACCTGAAACTTTGGCGTAGAAAGGCGAAAGAATGGAGGTAGTTCTGCTGTGAATAGAGGTCGATGACAGAAGTGGTGATCCGATGCTGGTCGGAATTGAGGGCCGATGCCCGTGACCTAGTGTCGGAAAGATTTTCTGAGGAGAGTTCGTCTGAGAAGATGAGACTCTTGGTGAAGAACTTTGGCGAGAGTTCGTTCGAGGGAGAAGAAGAAGAAAAACAAAAGGAAAAAATGAAAATATCATTCAAAAAATATATAAAAAATATAAAAAAATTTGTCAAATCAGTGTCGGCAAGCCACGTCAGCTTAAAACATTAATAAAAAAAGATCACGTCGGATTTCCTGCTAAGTAGATCGGAGTTAGTATTTAAGTGATTCGAAAAAAAGTTGACACTAAAGTGAGCGCCATATACAAGTTTTGACACTTTTTGTGTCTTTTTGCAAACTTTTAGACTAAACTCGTAAATGCTTGACCTCCTCTCCACATATCATGTAAAGTTTTATGGAATCGTTGCAACATATACAAGAGTTTAAACTGTAACATGAAGATTTAAAATATTTAGAAAGTGAGAATGATTTCATTCGTCACTTTATCAACCGAAGGTGTTTCCGTCGATCTAGTCACACAGTTGACGATATTATTCTAGTAAAGAACTAATCAAATGTATAGTGTCCGATCTTCAAAGTAATCGCTTTCCAATGAAAAAGGGAGCTGTTAAACCCTAGATATCCCATGCGTGCGATCGAGGGATATTAGCAATATAGGTTGAGATCAAGTAAGGCGTTCTCTCATCCACATACAAAAGTCAAAACCTTATAGTAATGTCGTTGGTAGGATTTAGGAATGTAAATAGCATCTGCATGTGTTCCCGGTTGACGTTTGTCTCCGTTGTCGAACGCACCAATTTGCTAACTGAAGCTCAATATGTTTCATATCGATGCATGAGCTAGGTGGGTTTTATTTTATTATATGCCTAAATAATTGTACGACGACCTAATTTGCCTGTCATTTTTGCCTTGATCTCTTTCTGTGCTGTTCATCAAGCGGTCCCTTGCTGACCCCACCATTCGCTCCCGTGAACCTCTTTTGGCTTCATTCCTCGAGCTCCATAAGCTTTTTATCCTTCTACTTTTTTTCCAGCAAACCCTAGTGTCGAATTCCAGAAAATGTGCCAAAATTGTCCTGTGGCTCAGTGTGCCGCGCGGGATTTTTGGATTCTTTCGTGTTCTTGGAACATCAGAAGATGGGCATGTGAGGGGTCCACAAGCACGTACTCCTGTTTCGATATTGTATAAGTTACGGTGCATGAAAGTGTCCATATGCTTTGGTTGAGGCTGTGTCCGTTGCCTAGGATCTGATCTTGTGTGCACTCCAAGTTCTCCTTTTCTCATCCCCTCGGCTGATTGTGACTGAGTATAGTAATGTCTTAAACCAACTTCTCACGAAAGAGTAATGCTAAGTATCTTCGCGATACTAGGGGAAAGTGAGTTATCAGATGGTACGACGGATTCTTATTGGTATTGAAGATGATCGTTTATTTCAGATGTATACTTATGTTACATCAAATTGTGAACCGATTTTGTTATCGTCAAACGATATTAAGTTCGCTGTTTGGAGCTATTCCAGAATTGGATCACATTGTGGTGGAATTGAAGATGTGGCACCCTTGTCAATGTGTTGTTCTTACTATTAAACGTAGCTTCGGCCGTGCTAACTAAAGATCTCTCATTGACTTGTCAATGTAAATTTGTGAACCTCCTTTTTTTTAGCACACTAAATTGTGTTGTACTTTTTTCGATTATTAATGTGAAGAAAAGAGAAGGATACATGTATAAGTGGGTATATTGGTGGAAGCGCACGCAAGCCCAACATGAAATAGGCCAAGTTTTAGAGGCGACTCCAAGAGATTATCATTATGACAAAGCCTAATTCCCTAAAAAATCCTCAACTTTAGGTCTAGTCTCAATTTTGCCCCGACCTTTTATTTTGTTTTAGAAAAACCCCAAAATTTAGGTTCAATCCCAAATTTGTCCCGAACCTTTTTTGTTTCAGAAAAAATTCCAAACTTCAGGTTCAGTATCAAATCTATCTCGAACTTTTTATTGTCAAAGAGACAAATCGTCAACTTTTATTCTAGTCCCAGATCTTCCTCTGCATTAGCCCTCTGTCCAAAAATCACCATTAGTCGTTTCTGATTTTCATATCCTAGAACGATTTCATTTTTGAGATAATTTTCCATGTCACATAGATGATGTGGATTTGTTATTGATGTGGAAATGCCATGCCAAATTGGGATTGGACAACAGGGGTAGATTTGAGAATAGATTGAAAGTTGGTGATTTATTTTAGACAAAATAAAATTCGGGGCAGATTTGAGACCGGACCTAAAGTTTGAGATTTTTTCTGAGAATAAAAAAAGTTCAGGGCAGATTTGAGACATAACCTAAAGTTTGAGGTTTTTTTTTTAGACAAAAAAAAGTTCAAGGTAGAATTGGGATAAGACCTAAAGTTGGGGTATTTTTAGGGAATTAGGCTTTATGACAAACCTAACTTTGATAAAATTTTGAGTCTAGTATTTAGGGTACTAATTATGCATAAAACTTCTCGGGCCTTCTCAAGCCCGCTCAAGAGTCTAGGAAATGTAATTCCTTTATAAGATTGGCCCTTCCCATTATGGTTTGAGAGAACAAGCAGATGCAATGAAGTATCGTGTATACTCGATATTGCATATATACACGCCTGTGCAAGCAAGTGCAAAGCAGCAATTGAGGATATCATGCATGGTATCCATTGCTTCACCAACCCACAAGGAATTGCATAAAAAATCACCGTTTCTTTCTTAGAGCCCACCGAAATTGTGATCTTACTTCGGTGTGGCATGAAATATCAAACTAGCATATCAGTTAATTACTTGAAGACCTATAATCGAGCCATCATCTCTTACGTTATATGCATGCATGCATGCACGCACGCGTCCAAAGACACCTACGCAAAGAAAAACATTATTTTGGACACGCGTGCCCATATTCTGATGCCCTGCTGCAGTTGTCACGAAGCCTGCATGAAATATGTAGCAAATACAGGCGCATCGAGCTTGGCATGAGATGACAGATACGGAAAAAGAAAATGAGATGACGATAGAAGTGTTTGGGTCCTGAGTAAGTGCGAACAAGAATGTCTAGCTTGAGACTAGAAGTCATTATTACACTAGGGCAAACATCAAAATAAAAAAAATTGAACCGACCACATGTACCCTCAATCTTCGAAAGCAAATGGAGAGACTAGAAATTTTCTGTCAAACCCTAGAAAGATGAATTAGGACAAGACAGCCAGCATTTATAACCCTAAAACATCGACAAAGCACTACAACAAACACACCCAAGCTTCTACGCCCTAAGTACTCCATCGCTACTTGATTGGCATCTGAAGTACTTACACTAAATGTATTTAAAGAGGAGGGCATACAAAACCAGGAGGAGGGGTTATGCCACAAGTGGCTAGGACTTGAAGAGCCAGAGGAATGAATATGTTGAGGTTGAGTAGCTTCAGCCTTATGGCGGTGCAGAGGCAGATCGCCGCCTCGAGCTCCAGCAGCCCTTGGAGCACTGGGCAACACACGTTCTCGACCGGGTTCCCGATCCCGATGTGGACCAACCCGCCCAGCACGTCCAAGCAAAGCCCTAGCTTGAGAGCGTTTATAGGGCACGTCGTGGGCGTGGTCGGCGGGCTCGGGACACCACCGCCTCGGCCTCCTCCGCCTCTGCCGCCACCACCGGGAGGACTGCCACCATAAGGAGGGTAGGGCGAAGATGGCGGTGTCGATGGAGGGTTTGTTATTGGAGGTGATATGCCAGGAGGGTTTGTGATTGGAGGAAGGATGCCGCCAGGAGGGTTAGTAATAGGAGGAATGAGGCCGGGAGGATTAGTGATAGGAGGTGGATTCACTATCGGCGGAAGAACAATGGGCGGATGTGGAGCCGGTACTCTTGGAGTATAACCGCCACCGCCGCCTCTCCCGCCGCTGCCTCCTCCTCTGCTCCCTCCGCCGCCGCCTCTGCTGCCATGATGAGGTGGGCTGGGATGGGGGTGAGGGCCGGGCAGGCGAGGGACTGTCGGGGTCGTCGGGCTGTGGTATGGAGGGCGCGGGGGCGCGCAATAGCCACAAGCATATACTGGCGGTAGGGACAACAACATGAGGATCATGAAGACGAAGAACGTGGCCATGGTCTTTGAACCCATGTTTGTTTTCCTTGGGTTCCTCGGTTCCTAGTTAAATCCTTCTTGGGTTCGTCGGTGAGTTTTGATCCTGGCCAGGATTTATATAAGGTGACGATCACGAACTATATGAGCAACCCGTGACAGTTCTCTTCTTTCATGACACGTGGAAGATAAATTCAAGGGCTAATTTTCAGATATGCGCTCAAAAAAAAAAAAAGGAAGCATGAAATTAATAATAACAGAGAGAGCTAAGCTAGCGTCGCGTTCCACACCAAAGTTGGTGAATTTGGACTGTTTTCCCAGTGGATTGCGAACTCCAAAGCTCGATCCGTGACTGTTTCGCTGTGATCCACGAACGTGTTCCCCCTTCAGAGCGAGTCTCACTTCTTTTTGTTTGCTTTTGTTCCCCCTATTCTCTTCTCATTCTCTTGCTAATTGGGGTCTCGCTCTCTATCTTTACGTGTACGTGAGAATTGAGTTCGCATGGTTTTGAGCAGGATCCCAGAAATTTACAGCGAGGCATGAGGTTTCACCTTTCTTTGTCCTCCCCCCTCCTGCGATTTCTGATGGTACGATCGTGCCAAGATCGTGCCAAGCCCGTGAGCGTCTCGTTTTCCTTTTCTCCGTCCTTTTTTTCTTTTCATGTTGTTTGATGCCTAATAAAAAGGAGTCCAGTAAAATTTGCGGCCCTTCATCTTCTTTGGTACGTTGGCACGACTCAACACATGGTGTCTTTTGCTTTTACATTGCAGGCTGTGAGATTGTAAGTACTATTGCGTTGTCCTATTCGATGTGATGCTGCTTCCTACTATAATCACGCGACTTACGCACCTACAGTTAGACCATGAACCTGGAGATGAATCGGTAGTATCTTGTCGATACCGATACTATGAGTCCCGACAAAGACAATGTTTCGGACAAATGCTTAAATTGGATTTTTACATGAACAAAAGATTTGATAGGAAATGATGCCCTGAATCATGGAACTGTGATGATGAAATATACGATCAACCAACATTATAAGCGGTATGATTGTTTCCTGAATTAAGCTGCAGAGCGAAGAGCACCCTAAGCCATGCCGATGGTCTTGTACTACTATCCTTTTACACGAGAGACTTTTCAATGCTTCGAAAGAATCATGTCATCATCCACCCAATGAGTAGCAGCACATCAATTTCTATGCAATTCATCGTCTTCCATGCGAGAAATGTCATGAAACCAACATTTTGTATTCCTTAATTGTGATGGACGGGTAGTGGACCTAAAAGCTTCTTCCTTCACACCGCACAAAGGCCAACTGTTGATGGACCAAGGCATCTCTAGCAAAAAGATATTCAGCTCAGGTTCAGAAAGAAAACTCATGCAAAGAACTGGAACTGACCAGTCGACCAATTTTATTCAACCAGAACCATTTTTACATCCAATCCCACTAATCATTCTGAAAGGAGTTTGCTCGGGAGCATAATTTGATCTGTATTGACAGACGAAACGATTGCACCGAGTTCCCCCAATATATGCTTGTGGAGGTGGACTCGCCAACGGCCATTTCCCTTGTTCAGAAATCAATTCTCTCTCTCAATTTTGGTGACATTCTCCTTTCTCAGATTGGAAAACTGTTAAAGAGTACTTTCAACAGGCCAAAATAGTACATACTCTTAAGGAAGGAAACTCATGTACATATTGGTTAGCAAATTGAGTACTTCAATCCTGTGATATAAATGACACTCTAGCATTAGATAGGCCAACAAGAGGTTTATTTCCTTTGTTGATAGGAGATCAGATTGGATCAAGTTTTATTAGGAGAGTAACGGCGAAACACTCAGAGCCTTACCCCTTTTCTTACGAGAAAAAGAAAAGAGAACAGTTCAAGCAGAACAGGCAAATAAAGGGGTGCATGGTAACCATTTTGGAGTAGAATTTCTACTCCAGAATGGCTTCTGGAGTAGAAATGCGTTTGTTAACGCATTTTCACTTTTCTACTTCTGGAAT
>BCNH02000005.1:134458-161057 GCA_001662345.2 Metrosideros polymorpha var. glaberrima | reverse complement strand
CCATCCATGGCCGAGCCTCGAGCCTCAGCCGAGCTCGAGGCTCGCTAGATCTAGGCGAGCTCTCGACCGAGCTCGGCGGGCGAGCTCGAGGCCGCCGAGCCCGAGGCTCGCCAGATCTAGGTGAGCTCTCGGCGGCCGAGCTCGCCCGCCGCGGCCAAGCCTCGAGCTCGCCTGAGGCCGGCAAGCTCGAGCGTCGGCCTCGGCCGTCGTCGGTTAGTCGTGGCGGAGGGCGGAGGTAAGAGGAGGAAGAAGCTGCAGATTTGCAGAGGCAGCAGGAAGAAGAAGGAAAAGAAAAAGAAAAAGAAAATTCAGTTATTAAAAATTTCGAATTTTTTTTTAAATATTCAAAAACCTATTATGTGACTCACTTAAAATAGTTAGAATAGCTAACTCATTTATGACCCATTAAATTTTTAAATAACCCATTTTATGACTCACTTAAACATTGATGTAACTCATTTATGACCCATTATCATTAAATATGGGTCAAATATGATTCTAAACCCATTTCAACACTTCTAACTGCAACACAAATGCTTCGAACTTAAACTTACCCACAAATTTTTTTTTTTTGCATCATGAATAACATGTATAAGTTTAGGTTTTTTCGTGACACAAAAAATGGGTGTAATTGTATCAGAAATGGCACGTTTAAGGTTTTTGGTAATACAAAAAAAAAATCTGTGACATTTGTGTCATAATGAGTATAGTTTGGATTCTTTTGTGATATTTGCCTACTTTTTTTTTCACTCCTTGCATATTGAAATTTTTCTCTTATTAAAGCTGGGCGATAGTCAAATTGGATGAGTTGGAGCAATTTCTGATAATTGGAGAGCCAAAGTTGCACTAGTTTAGGGTACAAAAGCTTTGCTCTCTCGTCTTTCTTTCTGTTGGGCACACATAGATAATTGATTAATTGCAAATCCAAGCGAGTTATCTCAATGTTATGTTCGAGTCGTGTTGGCCCGTGGTGTAAAAAATTGTCACTTCTCGTTTCGACATGTGAATAGATAATTATGAGAATATTTGCCACATTTCGACAAGCTCTCTATTTTTATTTTCTAATTGATAATTCCAGCTTTTGTTATTCTATTAATATCTCTTATTCACATGTTCTGGTCCAATTATTACGCATTTATATGTTCATCGTCGAATATGTCGTGTGTTGTCGAATAGACTTGTTTAGCTGGTGGCGTGATGCATATAATCTCTAATCCTTTTCTATGCATTGAAAAGAATAAACGGCGATTATTTACTATTAAATTTTCTCATACACTTCCGTATATTAACCCTAAAAAGAAATTGAATAACTAAATTGGAAAGGCTCGAAGTAATTTTTTACAAGACCGATTACTTCAGCCACTTGTAAGTCAATGTTCATCAATGTTGTCATTTAAATTTCACAAATTGTCCTCCTTCCTTAATTTTAGTTTTTGTATGGCAAGATCAGACATTTCACACGATTTGAACAATAGCCGGAATCTCAACACCCATGATTTTCGGGAACAGTATAAAAAAAAAGTCATAAATCTATTACATTAATACTAATTCAGTTTAAACCTTTCAATTGGACCAATTTAGTTCTAAACTTCTTCACATTGGTACCAATTCAGTCCATCTGGCCAATTTAGGCTAAAAAATTACTAACGTGGATTCTGGTGATCCTACATGGCATGAAAGGCACTAATGTGGACATTTTTAAAATATTTTTTTTTCCTTTTTTTCCCTTTTGTTTTTGTCGATATCCGATTACCCGGCCATAGGCCATGGCCGACGAGAGCAGGCCTCGCTTGGGCGAGGGCGAGTATCAGCGAGCCCCCCTAGCTAGATCTAGCGAGGCCGACCCTCGCCCAAGCCAAGGCAGCGTTGCCGGGCAAGGGTTGGCCTCATTGGCCATCGGCACAAACAAAAGGGAAAGGAAAATGTGTCCACGTCAGTGTCAATTGTGCTACGTAGTACTACCAAAGTCCACGTCCATAATTTTCGGCCTAAATTAGCTGAATGGACTAAATGAATACCAATGCGAAAATGTTTGAAACTAAATTGGCTTTGAAATATTTATGATTGAATTAATACCGATGAAACATGTTTACGACTATTTTGGTATTTTCCCTCTCAATTTTCTCACATCAAATCAAATTCACACGTTCTCCTCCTCCTCATGATTCTCAGCCCACGTTTTGCAGCAGTTACCTCCCAGACACTACGATATCAGCATCAATCTCAACGAATCTGGTTCGAGGATTCCAACAAAAAAAGATCTGATTTTCACTCTCTGTCGGTTGCTGATCATCATCTTCCATCTAGTTGACATGAGAAGCTGTTCTCACCGGTGGAACTGGGAATCCGTTGGTGGGTTCTCAAGACAAATCAAGGAATAATCAGAAAACCAAGTCGCTGTGGAACCAATTGGGCAGTATCTCTATGTTGTCTTGTTTCTACTTTTCCAGAAAAGAAGAAAGACAAGTTGGCTGAAGGTCATTAGAAGGAAATTCATTCATATATTACAAGAGTACACGGAAACCATCCATCGCGGCCTCAAGAACTCTTGAAAGGTTCTCATTCTCGACAGACGGTTCCTTACCAAATCGAATGCCGCAACCGGACCCTAGGACATTGAGATCTCTTGTAACAGGAAAATAACCATAGGAATAGTCGAAGTCCATGTTTTATTTATGATACAGTGTGCTAGGTTTCCTTTCTGACCAACCAGAAGCTGCTGGTTTGGAAATTCACCAACTAGCGAGCTCTGAAGCCCCTCATAGTCGAACGCCCTCCCGAGTAGCTCAGCTACGGACGAAGGACTTCACAGACGCCCAAGCTAGCCTGCCATTGACATGAAAAGAGCCACCTGGCTCCAACAAGTTACGCCGTGCCCGTCTCTATCTACAGTTTCCCCCGTCCCACTCGAAAACCAGAGATGGATCAAGCCGCCTCCTCGCACCTGTCCCCTGAAAAATATGAAAAGATAAAGCAGGATTAATCGATCAGGCTCTCAGCAGTCGTCAATGATCATGACCCTGGTGGTTTCTTGTCCCAAGACTTGTTATCGAATGAGCCGATTTACTAAATCCAAATCCATTGTGGAACAGAGAAGCAATGCTAGGGATACAAAGATACAAGCATATGGCAACTTAAGAAAGGTATTTTACTTGGTGCAGGGCTCTGTATTCCATCCTCATGGATGCCGGTTTTGAGAAACTTGTCTCTGATTGAGAGCAAGTCCTGTGCAACTCCATTTATGTCCTTCCTGTCTTTCGGTGATTCTGCTGAGCAAATTAATCCGATCTCAAAAACTGATATCAGACATTCGGCTTGGTCGATTCCGCAGTCTCTCCAATTCCCTTCCTCGTCCATGCTTTCGCCTACTTCCCTACAGAAAATCGACTGATCCAAAATCCCTGTTGCTCGCTTTGACAACACTGACTTGACAAATTTCTGAAGGTTGAAATCCTCTTTAAATATATTGTCCGTCGGTCGTCTTCCAGTGAACATCTCTAACAAGAGAATTCCGAAACTATACACATCCCCACTTGTTGATGGACGAACGCCCATTCCATATTCTGCCAGTGCAGAAAAAGTTCCTGTTAGCTCAATTACTCTACAAGGTCATTGAAATCTTTTTATTTTGTGGATGTAAATGTATTTGTGATCTTTAGAGCAGTACCTGGAGCAATGTAACCCATGGTTCCCTTAAGAGCAGAGGAGCTGAGATGACACGAAAAGATGTCTTTGTTAGACTCGAAAATGAGCCTTGACAATCCAAAATCACTGATATGAGCTGTGAAATCATCGTTGAGAAGAATGTTGCTCGGCTTCAGATCACAGTGGATGATTGGAGTTCGGCACTGGTAGTGAAGATAATCCAAAGCAGAGGCCACATCGATGGCGATGTTCAATCTTTGCAGGAAGCTCAAAGGTTTGAATTGCAATTGCTCGTCCTTTGGGTGCAACCACGTGTCCAAGTTGCCGTTTACCATGAACTCGTATACCAAGGCTTTAAACTCATTACGATGGGAGTCGATGCTCGAACAAGCAGTCAAGATCTTGACAAGGTTACGATGCCGAATGCTGCAGAGTGCTTTGCATTCGGCCAAGAAGCCCTTGAAAGCTCCTTTCTGCTGGAGATTCAAAACCTTGATGGCCACGATTTTTCCATCGGGACCAAGAGTTCCTCTGTACACATTGCCAAAACTACCTGAACAAGAGTTAAAAACTATTGTGGTCATGCGACGTGGTACAACTGTATGAACTATGAAGTGTGCTCTCTGTACTTATTTGCCGTAGTTAAATGTTCATCCACACATAAAGATTACCTGAACCAATCAATTTGCTTGAACAGAATCCATCGGTAGCTTTGAATAGAGCATCATAAGAAATTCTTTCGTGAAAATGGCCCAAGGAGCGAGTAGGCAGATGCTCCTTCTTCGAGTTTCTAAACCAGAAAAGAGATGCTAAGGACAGTAATGCCACTGCACAAGAAGCACAAATGCTTATTACCATCACCCGCTTCGAAGATCTATGCTTTGCCGGACATGAAAGCAAACGCAGTTCAGGTATGCCCCCGCACAGCTCTTGGTTGCCATCAACTTTGAAGGCACTAGTGTTTCCAAATATCCCACGTACAGGTACTTCGCCTTCGAGATTGTTGAAAGACAGATTCAAGAATTGCATCGACGACGACAAGTTAACTAAAAACTCTGGGATCTGCCCTGACAGGTTGTTATTGGAAAGGTCGAGAAAACGGATGCCTTTTAACCCCTTGAACTGAGGAATGGGTCCTCGAAAATGGTTTGCCTGCATATACAGCTCTTCGAGTCCCAAACAGTTGCCCAAAGTTGTAGGCATCTCACCAGAAATTTGATTGTACGAAACGTCGAGAGAAATGAGGTTCTTCAAGTTTCCAACATCGGGTGGCAGGGGCCCAGACAAAGAGTTGTGAGATACATTCAGATGTATTATGAGGGACAACAGTCTGATCATGTGGCTAGGAATGGTCCCGGTGAATTTGTTATGGCAAAGGCGTAAATCTTGCAGGGACTTGCAGTCGCCGAGGCTCGAAGGTATGCTTCCTCCTAGGCTGTTGTTGTACAAGTACAGATATATCAGACTGGTGATGTTACCGATGGTCGAAGGTATGTATCCAGTCAACTTGTTTTGGCCCAAACTGAGAGATTGCAAGTTTGATAGCCTCCCAATAGACATTGGAATGTTGCCTGTTAGCATGTTATCGTCCATGGATAATAGATTCAGACTAAAGAGGTTTGCAATTACTTCAGGAATTCTTCCACGAATTCTGTTTCCCGACATCCATAGCTCCTTCAGTTGGGTTGAGAAGTTACTGACAGAAACAGGCAGGTCACCTTCGAACTGGTTATTTTGTAAATCCAGCATCTCAAGGTTGCTGCAGTTGGCCAAATCAGCAAGGAAACTTAGACCGTCAGTTGCGCCGCTTCTGAGAAAATTAAACTGAAGGTTGAGCCAGCTCAAGTTTTGAAGCCCTCCAAAGCTGGCCGGGACACGTCCAGTGAAGTTATTGCTGGGGATATCAATTATTTCTAAGTTCGTGGCATTAGAGAGTGAATCGGGAATGGGACCTGTGAACTGATTATTTCCCAGAACCAGAATTTGCAGATTCGGAAGCACAAGGCCCATGTCTCGCCTGATACCACCAGAGAACAGGTTATGGTACAAACCTATGGTATTGAGGGATGACAAGTTGTAAAGAGCAGAGGGGAAGCCACCTATCAGCTGGTTTTCACTGGCCACGAAAATTTTGAGCCTCGTCTGGCTTAAAGAAATGGGAACTCCTCCTGTCAGGTTGTTGCTCAATAGATTAAGCTCTTCAAGGGTCGAAATGTTTCCGATGGAAGCGGGGATTGGGCCTGTGAGATTGTTGTTTGAAAGGGATATCTTCTGGAGTTTCGACAGTGACCCAAATTCGGAAGGGATGGGATCGTGGAGATGATTATAGTCGAGCTCAAGAGTCACGAGGCTAAGACACAGGGAGAGATTTCTAGGAATTCCACCCTCTAAGGTGTTGTGGCTCAAGATCAGATTTTTAAGCCTGAACAAGCGCCCGATTTCAGGAGGAATGAAACCTTGGAAAGAGTTGTTTGCGAGGTTCAGGTATCGGAGGAACGAAAGGTTTCCGATATAAGGGGACACGGTCCCGGCCAAATCTTGTCCATCTAGGTTCAAGGCGGTGACGCGTTGGTGTCTGAGACCACAAGTGACTCCAGTCCACCGGCAGAAATGGAGGGAATCGTTCCAAGAGGCCAAGGTTCCTGCAGAATTATCTGTTAAGAGGGACCTGAACTCTTGAAGAGCAAATTTATCGGTGTCGTTCCCTAGAGCGCTACAAGAAGCGAAGCTTGCAATCACCAGCTCTAGGATCAAGATGGCAGGGAAGGTGACTGAACAGAAACGGCTCAAACTCATTTTCGGGTTTGCTAGTGTCAGTGAGGAGATGCTGGGATAGCTATGAAGGTACCTGACTTGACCTGAACATTCCATTTATAGAGAAGGCCACAGGAGCTTGGAACCATGAAAAAGCCAACTGCTTGATTCCGATTGGGAACCCTGAAGAGGCCATGAGAAGATCAGATTCAATCAATCAGATCAGGTACCAATATTTTTCCAGAGATTAATCATTTCGGGGACGCTAAGGCATCTAGTGGCACTTGACTTGACCTTGTCAAAAGTATAGAAAGTATCCACGTCGGCGTCGGTTGGCCAAAATTGGCTTGATTGATTGAATTGGCACAAACGCAAAAGATTTAGGACTGAATTGATACAATTGCAATACGTTTAGGACTTTTTTTTTATATAATTTTCCCCTTGTTAAAGACAAGGCATATATTCTTCTTTCAAGCTAGGAATAAAATATAGTCAAAAAACCCCAATTGCACTCTATAAAAAGGTTCCACATGTTCACAATTTTAGCAGAGACATTCAATGTACAGAGTATACATTGAGAGAGAAGAGGCCAGAATACAAGAGGAATTTTTGAAAGGCAATACACGAGTCCTCACTTCCCACATATACAGCGATACAGGAATAGACACAGAGAGCATCAGTCTCAGCTACATGCCCAGCCACTCCCATCGTCAACGCCATCAAACACATCGCTGAGTTATCCCACCATCACCATCACCGTCACCATCACCATCAACGCACCATCATCGACCTAGTGCAAAGTGGAGGGAGACTCGGTCCAGATTGAAAACGTGGAGACTCGGTCAAGAGCAAAAGCCTCCCGAGAAGAAAGGATACATCAACTTGAAGCCCACTTTCAGCCTTGAGGAAGCAGTCAAGAGTCTGGAGAACAGAAAAATACCAATCATGTTGGAAAGAAAACGTGGAAAGTAAACAGAGATTTGGTCAAGTGGGCTAAGTTTGTGAAAGAGACAGAAGCAGAAAAAGGAGTGGTCGTGCACTTAATACCGACGAGAAAGAGTCAAATCCCGGCACCTCGTCTTGCAGTTTCACTGTGATCCTCAACCGGTGGCGACCTCTCCAGTCGGCGGTCTACTTTGAAGTCCTTGGCGTCCCCACCAGCATCAAGGTGGCAATCCTGTCTCGAGGCATCGTCCAGCAAGTCCACATTGTCTGCCACCACGTAGCTCCACCGTTCACTGCTCGCCGGTCGCCGTGGTTCCATCGCCGCTGGTCCCATGAAATCGGTAATTCAAGTTAATTTCCTAATCTGTATGTTTAGTTGAATATATAGTTGCCTAGTTTGCAATTATCGATTATTTAATTTGATACTATTCGATTCTAACATTGATTCTTTGAGATTTTAGGCATGCTTGATTAGGAAGTTATCGTTTCGAGAATCACTATAATCAAGAATTCGAGCCACAACGTCAGATCATTTATTATTATTATTTTGATTTTCCGTTTTGGGTCGTGGTGAATATTGCGCTGTGGGTTTACTATATTTCATGTCTTTAATTTAATGAATTTGCATATTATGAAAAATACAAAGAAAAATCTTATTGCATGTTAGGATAGATTAGTTTCCTAGTTAGAATTGCATGTTTAGGAAATACGTGGTAATTTAGAAAATTACTCAATTTAAAATAGGATTAAATATAAATTATTTCCTAAGGTTGAATTAGGTAATTATATATCTTAAGTAGTTTCATTAATTAACTTTAAGAAAAAAATCACAAAAATAATGTGCATGCATGATATAGAATTAGTTGCCATATCATTTCTATGTCATCATTATTGCCACATTATTGTCATGTCATTGCCACGTCAACATTATTGTTATGTTATCGCCACATCATCATTATTGCCATGTCATATAATATGTCATTTAGTGACTGCATGATTAGGGGCAATAGGACACCAAAAGCGCCAAAACTTGTGTATGAAAATCACTTTAGTGCAAAAACTTTTCGTCAGCTCATTTAATTGTCAAAATCAAAGAAAAACAATCATTTAAGTGCCAAATCAAATTTTACACATGGTATTTATAATTAAATTTTTATCTAATGTGACAATTTAAAAAAAAAAACTCAATCCATGTAGGTTCCACGTGAATTTTTATATTTATTAATAAGCTAAAAAATTAAATTAAATTTAAAAGTAAGCTTAAAACTAAAAAAAAGGAGGGGGGAGGAAGGTGTGAAGCAGTGGTGAGGGTGGGAGATGGCCAGCGAGGGTCAAAGGCGATGCTTGCCTAGCGGGGTAGTCGACCACTGGCTAAGGCTTGGCGGCAACGAGGGCTCGCTTGCGAACCTATTTTGCTCTTTTTTTTTTAGTTTTTTTTAGTTAAATTTTTATTTTAAAATTTTTTTAGCTATTTCAAATGCTGACTAGACCTTTGGCGGCTCAAAGTATTAATAAAAAATTGCCACGTAGGATTTCCGGCCAAGTTTGCCGGAATTGACACTTAAGTGATCGTCTTTAAAAAAAATCGGCCCTTAAGTTATCCGAAAAAAAGTTTTGGCACTAAAATGAGCGTCGTACATAAGTTTTGACACTTCTTGTGTCCATTTGCCCATGATTAGGGTATTTAATTTAAATTGCATGTCAAGTTAAAATAGTCCTCAATAATTTTACTTGTCATTTAGATAAATCGCATATCACACATCATGTTAGATTAGGTCACATAAGTACAATTTAGAATTAGAAAATGCATCTCGTGCATTGCATGTAATTTAGTTTTCATAAATAAGAAAGAACCCAAAAATAATAATTAGAATTGCATAAACATTTAGAAATAATGTTAGGTTAGACATGCATTTTCTTTTAATCAGCACTTTGCACATAGTTGGAAATATATATTAATAAGGTTGTGCTTTGCTTGAGGTATTTAAGTTTTTCCCCTATTCTAGCAATTTATTTATTTCTTTGGTTTATTGAGTGTTTAATTATTGATTTCACACCAGCATGATCACCTTTGCATGTTAGTGGTTCAGGCTTAAAATCAACCAAAACTGCTTGCAAAATATTTTTGAAACAAAAAGAAAATGTACCGAAATGACATTATATTTATCAAGCATAATCAAGGGCTAATATTAATGAATCTCTGGTTTGTAGAAGTAAAGTATTCCCCTAAACTTTACTAAGGTGTAATCAACCTACTAATAACTGATTAGTGGCGACTCCTGAATAAATTAATTTCCATGTTAAGTTAATTAATTGAAACCCGAAAGTGGCGATTGGTATGGGATTGAGAGAGTTCGCACTAAGTCCGTGGACTTAGCAATCCATTAGCTTTCCCTTGGGTGGTTCGTCTCTGAAGAGGTCACGACAAGTATAACTGCTAACTTGTCGGTCAAATACGTTGATGGTAATTTACCGACAACGTTAGCTTTTTACCAACAATAAATGCAATGACAAATTATCCACTCTTTTTAGATATTTACCACTCCAAACAAAAAACTTAGCTGTAAAATTAGTAATTTACCAGTGAAATTAATAGTTTGCCAACGCAGGTTCGCTTGTATGATAGCAAGTAACCAGCAAAGTAAGGAACTTACCAACCTTAAGTGGAACATAAGTCTTTCACTTGCTTATAAATTTACCGTTAAAGAAAAAAAATTAGCAGTGAAATTAGTAACTCACCAAGGTAGGTCCAACTTACAAGTTACTAAGAAAGTAACGAATTGGCCATTAGAAATTATAAGAGGAAGAGAAAGTTTCAAGCGGTCCTCAAGCAAGATATGTAAAAAGTCTATGACCTCGTGGAATGGGATTTCTAGTTTGCATAAAATAAGATTTTGTGCAAGATGGATCAATTGGGTGATGTAGTGTGTGTTCACGATCTCTTTCAGTGTCAAATTCAATGAAAACCATTGCCCTACTTTCAACCCTCAAGAGTTATAAGGCAATGTGACCCTTTTTCTCCTTACTTGTTTATTTTGGTGGCTAATGCATTATCTCACAGATTAGAGAAAGCAGTTGAAGATGGAAGCATTAAAGAGATTAAGTTGAATAGCTCATGTCCCATACTCCCGCACTTAGTGTTTGCGAATGATTCAATTTTCTTGATGGGAAAATCAGCGAACGCCAGAATGTAGTTGCAATCCTCAACCAATATTGTTATGCATCTGGTCAAGCTATTAATTTGAATAGGTCAGGATTGTTTTTTTAACAAAGATTGTCCTCAAGGATCGAGACTAACTAGAGAACTAAGACTTCTAGAAATTGAGAAGACGGGTAAATATTTGGGGATACCTTCACATTGGGGTACGCTTAAGAATTAGATGTTTGCATGGATACAGATAAGAGTGTAAATATGAAGCTTGAAGGCTGGAAAGAGAAGTCGATGTCGAAAGCAAGAAAGGAGGTCTTAATTAAAGCAGTAGTCCAAGCTAAATGCAATGTAAATCTTTAAAATTTCAGTGTCTATTTGTCAAGCTATAGAATAGAAAATTGTTAATTTCTGGTGGAAAAAGATAATAATAAGTAGTTTGGTATGCATAGGAGAAAAAGGGAAATCTTGAAATTCAGGAAAGATAGTGATGGGATGGGGTCAAGGACTTAATTACATTTAATAAAACCATGTTGGGAAAGGAAGCTTGAATGGCACAAAAGCCCACACAGCTTTATGGGGTCCATTGCTAAAAGGGTTATACTTCCCTCATTATTATTTATTTCGTGCAAGGAAAAGTTGCTCAATCATGGTGGGGTTGGCAAGGCTTACTTATGAGTAGAGAAGCCATATAACCCTTTGGTTATGTGGGTTGTTGACAATGGGGGGGAGCATGATGATTAAAGATGATAAGTGGTTTACAAGGGGATTGATTGGGGAGCCTGCTAATGGAGGAGAGCCTTGCATGGTTGTTGTTTTGATTGGTAAGAAGGGGCACAAAATGGAGTGAACAGACCTCACAAAATCTGTTCGATGAAGAAACTCTAAATGAAAATCTCATAATTCCGCTAGGATCTCAGGCTGTAGTAGATGAATTAGTGTGCTCTTAATCAAAATCTTAAAAACTTTACGGTAAAGACTATGTATAACAAAAAAAGAGAGGAACATATGAAACAAGACAGTAGAGTTAAGTACAGCAAAAATGTCAGAAGTTGTGTACAGAGCTCACTTTAGTACCAAAAGTTTTCGCTAGCTCACTTTAATGCCAAAATCGGAGAAAAATAATCACTTAGGTGACACTGGCAAGAAATTTCGGCCAAAAAATTACGTGGCACTTTTAATTTTAAAAAATGACACGTCACCTTTTCTTTTCTTTTCTTTTCTTTTTTCCATTTTTTAATTTTTTAAAAATTTTCACTTCTTTAAAAATAAGCTAAAAAATTATAATGAGAGGGAGAGAGAGAGATGAAGAGGGAACAGGCAACAAGGGCTTGCACCCTACCATCGCCGGGGCAGCAGTGACTAGGGCTTGCACAGCCCTCGCCCATGCCCTCACTATCTATTCAACCTTCATCTTCTTCTTCATCATCTTCTTCTTCATCATCTTCTTCTTCTTCTTCATCTTCTTCTTTCTCTTTTAGCTTATTTTCAAATAAAATATTTATTTTAAATTTATATTTGAATTTTTTTTTTTGTCTTTTTTATTGATGACTGGACCTCCAGCGAGCCACGTAGACCTAAATTATTAATTAAAAAAATGGCATATAGGATTTCCGGTCAAGTTCGCTGGAATTGACATTTAAGCGAGCGTTTTCAAAAAAGTTGGCACTTAAGTGAGCGCGTGGTAATTCTATTGTACTTTAACTCTAAGATTTAACCTGACTTCATCTTCTGTTCAAATACCACGAGCTTTATCGACCAAGATATGGTAGACATCTACTTCTACCCAAAATCTAATTTTTTCTGTGGAGTTTTTGTCAGAATGCACTCGACAATCTATTCAAGAGGAGCATTGTACCTGATCATTTATGTGATTAATGCCATTAGCAAGCCCTGACTATTGAGCATGTCCTTCTGCTTTGCCCCAGGACGATGAAGATTTGGTCCAACCCGGCCCTGAATATCATTGATTTTCAACACACCTCGGTGTCCTTCGACCTTCTCCGTGTGGTTCTCTGGTAGATCTGGACGGAGAAGAATAAATTTGTGCTTAGAGCACAGGCCCCAATCCTGGAAAGCTTGTGGAATCAGCTATGACCAAAGATGAAAGCATCGGGTGTTGGACAACAACAACTAAACGAGAAACAGAGCTTTGGACTGAGTAAGACCGAGCTTGGAGGCCACCAAAACAGGGTACAACGAAGCTAAACATCGACGGATTTTACCTTGAAGGAACGAACGAAGGATCCATAGCTTGTGTGCGTCGAGATAGCTTTGGCCTCCTCAGGGATGGCTTCGCGCAAACGGTGAGGGCTTCTTCTGTACCACAAACCGAAGCATTGGCTTTACTAGAAACCAGTAGTGTACTTCAACGCTCGATCTGAGGAGAGCTTTGACTTAGAATCAAACCACTTTGATCTGATAAGCAGCATAACAGGCGCAAATCGTGTTCAGGGGGAGGTAAATGTGCTTATCAGGAGGCCGGCCACTGGCCGGAGCCCGGCGACCCTCGCCGGCTCTTTTCAGTGATGGCCGGGCGGCGGCGGCAAGGGCTGCAAAGCCCTCGTTGTCTGGTTTCTTTTTTTATTTAATTTAAATAAAAATTTTATTAAAAATCAAATTTGGATCAAAACGACGTCTTTTTTATTTTACATTTCATGTTTTAGCCACATCATCCTCGCATAGGAAAGAGAAAATATAAAGAAAAGCCACGTTAGTATTTTTATTTGCTAAGTTGGATAGAGTTAATGGGAATGACTTGATTTTGTAAATTTAGGACTCAATTGTACTTTCGTAATAAGTTTTAAGACTTTTAATGCACGTATCCCTAAATAAATAAATAAATAAAAGGCGTTCTTGCTTTGGTGCTTATAACTTCCTCTAATGTGGGAATGATCATAGCATGAAAACAATGCATTTACATGTAAATGCAATCCAATGTGGTTAATCAAATAAACTTGCTTCCACATCAGGATGATTGATCTAGTGGTAAAAAGATCACATATCTCTCGTGAGATGGAGATCACTAGTTTGATTTGCGACCCGATTAAGCCATTGAATGACTCATGCTGCGATGCCTATCTATGGCATTGCTCGTGCAGAATGACTTCTTGTTTGATATCATGTTGATCAGATTGCACTAACGATCTCGTTAATTTTGAATCTTGAGGTTATGGACAGTAATTATGATTCAAATCGAACATCCCATGTAGAACCGTTATGATGCAGCCAAAAAAGAAACCGCCCGCGCCGATATTCCCTCCTCACCTTGCTCACCATTAAAAGAAAAAAAAGGAAAAAGTATCTCCTTTCAAAATTAGTTTAGGTCCTTGAAGAATAAACTATTTGCGAAATAACCCCTCCCTCCGTTAACGGAAAAAAAAAACCACGGCGGAAGCGAGCTCTCAAGTCAAGCAGACGGGGAAGATCACTGAAAACCAAAAGCAATGGAGGCATGGGACGAGCTCCAGCGAGTACAGACCCGAATACTCGAGCGCATTTCCAACCTCGAGCTCTCTCTCCTCTCCAGGACCTTCTCTTCTTCCTCCTTCTCCGTCTCTTCGCCTCCCGTCGCGAGCGGCAACGCCGTCTCGGCCCTCTCCGAGCAGCTCCCGTCCTCGCCCGGCGTCGCCGCTGCGGATTCCGTCTCCGGCACCGAAGCCCGCCTCTCGGCGATACTCAGGAGCAATGGCGTCGCGGACTTCGCTTTCAAAAGAGTTCCGGGGGATTATTACGATCGGTCGTACGAGGAGAGGCAGAGGATCCTCGGCGCGCACTCGATCGATCATCTGTGCAAAAGCATCGTCATGGTGAGTGACGTTTGATGATTTGTCAATACTCTTCGTGTTGCTTGAGCCTGTCGGAGGTCAGCACTATGTTGCTTGTGGTTTTGATTGCGTAGACGAGTAGAGTGGAAATGCGTAGGGGCTAGTCGGTTCGTTTTAGCATTTCGCTGTTGATTGTTTCGGCTTTTTGGGCCTTTGACTGAATCCGTGGACGACGATTATTGTCGTTAATTTTGATTTTGATTTTGATTTAAGGAAGTTAGGAAGTTTAAGAGGGATGGTGTTAGTAGATAAGAAAACTGAGCCGACTTTGATTTATGATTAGTAATGCAGACATTTTGAAAAACTTTGTAAGGTGGAGGAGACTACGGGGTGGTTAGAGGAGTTTCCGGAGTTGATATTGAATGACTGAAGAAAGCATTTCCAGCCATGGTCTTTGTTTTGCTGAATACTTAGTTAGATTCTTTGTTTCCTGGTTCTCCATTGGCAGTCAATGAACATGCCACTACATAACTTAGCCGGAATAAGTAGTTTGTGTATAAGCTGCGATGATGAGCGCGGACAAAGAAAGGGAGAACCATAGCTATAGATTGCATCTCCAGCCCTTCTCAGAAGCGATATAAAACACGACAGTACAGTTTAAGACACCCTATGGATGATATTGTAGTGCTAAGGTCCTCAGGAGAAGAATTATGGCCTTTGAGAATTGAGGAAGGTTAACATGTAGGGACTTGGTCACATACATTCATTTAAGCAACCTGCACATGTGTACAAATGCTTATACACACTTGATGGGTAATGTTGGTTTCTGCAAGTATAATCAAAACTGAATGTAAATGTAAGACTCAATATCCCCCAGAAATAGTTAACGACTCAAAATAAGGAGAAAATAGAAGGGAAAAGGAGCCATTGTCGGTGAAACATTAACTATTTGTGGTTCTTTTCTTTACACCGATTAATGGGCTACTTATTCTTTTGTCTCTATTTTTGTGGAAGATGTAAATGAACATGAAATGCATAGTCTGAAAGTATTTAATCTGGATGATCTCTATGCCTTGTCAATTGGTTTGTAGCTTTAGTGTGTTTAGACATGAAGCGTGGCTGATATCTTTCAGGGATAGGACAAATCTCTAGCCTTCCCAGAAATATACTCCCAATAGCTACTTCATGGACTACTGAGTAATCTTTTTCCAGCATATATGTGGTTTGCTGCTATTCTGTGATAAAGATTATGTCTTGCATAGTTGAAGGGCATGGGGATACACATAATGTGTTGGAATAGTTATCTCCATAATTCATCATAAGTAGTTATTCGATACATTTGTTGTCCATTGTTGGTAAAAACATTTTGGGATTATCTTGCATACGAAATTCTGCCTGCCCAAGATCTGAAGATTATCTTGCATGTGAAGTTCATGCCTTGCAATTGTTATGGTCGGAAAAATTCTTATAATTTATTTTCCAAATGGGCTCATTATAGTTTCTGGACATGAAAATTTTATGAAAATGAATGATAAGCTTGAGTCGAACTCGATTTTTGAGCTAATGTTGCCTCCTTGATTTCAGGTGAATACTCAAGCTCCATCTACTGTCATTGATTGCAAGGACCAAAACAATTCAAAGTATTATGTTGTGGTTGTTCAGGTATCTTGTTTTCTAGATCAGTTGGTATCCTGCTGAAGTACTAGCTACACTGACACTTTTACCTTGTCTCCTACAGTATACTGCTCGGCTAAATGCTGAAGCTCTAAAAAACTATCTTTATGCACTCAACGATGGCAAGGTGCCAAAAAAGAAATTTAATTGTAAGTTATCTCCGTTCACCATACTTCTTTAATTTCAAAGGTTACAGTTTAATCTGGATGTATGTGGAAATGTGGACTCATCTTTTAAAGCTGGACTTAATGGGGGCAACAGTCGACTGGCTAATGCTCTGGGGTAAAATAAGGTGACAAAAGAGCTTGCTATTCTCTGTAAACTCAACATGCTGTTGGAGTCTTTAGTTTAGTATCTTTATTTTGAGTGCAAATTGATTCGAGGATGAAGACCTAATGGCTGTAATCCATTATTGTTTGCAAAGGAGGCAAGCTCATAATGTAAACGGAAAATTGGTATAAAATGGCTTTCAAAGGAGGCAAGCCTTTGAATTTTTCAAATTTTGGAACCAATCGACAAAGTTTTGCTTTTGATGCCCTCATGTAACCAATCTATCCTATCTATGTATTTTATAGCTTAATAAATGGCGGCATACGGGGAGGTACTACTTTCAGTTTTGCCCTGAAATTAGGTCCCTTTGTGTAAAAACAGTTATTGAAAGCTGCTCCCTCTGCTAATGGTGTTCCTTTTTCCACAACTAGCTTGCTAGTTGATAACTGGAGTAGCTGGTTTAGAGCCTTTGGAATTCCTCCATATTTTTTTCTGGTTCTAGGTAGTCTGTGCTTTAGCATTGACCTCCTTCTTAGACTTAATATCAGAAGCGAGATTCATCATCGAAGCATGACAGTGCATAACTAATATCAGCATGGATAGCAACGAATTATCCTATGTTATTCTTTATCTATACATCATTAATGGGGTATTTTTTCTTTAGGAGCTGCTGGACTTCGAAAATCATGTAACTTTGCCTACTCAGCAGAAAGTCTCAGTTTGACAAGTGTCTTTTCTGTAGTAGGTTTGTCTGTATTTGAGACAAATTTGACGCCATTTAAGTTTCCAAGTCTTTGGAAATCTAACCCTTTGTTTGGAAAGATTTTTAAGTGTGCAAGGAAAATGAAGGTGAAAATTGGGAAGTGATGGAAAAAAAAGTGAGGAAAAGAATTCTTTAGGCATTTTTGGAAAAGATGGAAGGAAAGATGATATTTATATAAATGTCCATTTCCACCCGCTAACACTTGATGAAGAAAATGACAACAGGTTTCTTCTTTTTCTAAGATGAGTGTGCTTTAGGAAACTATATATATTGCAGTTTGCATGATATGGGAGTACTACAAAATGGTGGGTACTAGTGATTCCAATTCTGTACCTAATTCTACCCTCATTTCCAACATATATTAGACAAACAAATTTTTGAAGTCCTTATTAATTCTTTCCCTGAATCTTCCCTATTTCCAACAGGGGGTAAATGATTTACGATCTGCTGGTTCAGCAGTTTCTACTGCTAAAGAAATGGTTCTGGATTACATCTTAAAAAGATAACTGCCAAGTGTATACTTGGACCTAATCCTTGTTTATTAAAAGTTAGCTAATTTGGACCACATAACATGATTCTAGCTATATAATAGGAACTTTTCGAAAAGATGCCCTTCTTTTAATCTAAGCTTAACTTTTTTCGCTAGTATTTGGGTGCTCAAGTGACTTCTCTTATCGCCTTATCACATTCTGATAGTGGTTGTCGGCAGGAGGTTGAGGATTGTTGTGTTGGGGAGTGTTTGTTAGGATCATATGAAGTAAGTATCCATAATGTCTGTAACTCGTCTGATTAATTGGATTGGACAGCTTGTTGCTATTTATGAGATTCAGATTGGTCTTCCTCAATTAAGAAATTTGTGACTTTTCAGAGAGCGATTCCTCGTTGATCACTTGGAACAGCTTGTTACTATGGACGAGATTGCCCATCTTCTTGGAGAGTGATTTCCCACTTCCACCATGTTGACATGTCTTTTCAGGGTTGCATCAATGTCGAGTAATTTAGGGACATTTAGGCATGAGTGCACATGTATCTGCTGGGCTGAGTGATGACAGGTTGAACTATGACTGCTAGATTCACAATCAATATCTTGACACATTGTCCATGGGACATGATTTAGGTTGCTGCAGGCCTGTGTTAGCACATAAACGTGGCGGTTGTGCTGCTCAGGCATATGCATGACTGGCCATATGAGAACCATCATGTGATTATGCACTAGCTCAGGTACTTTAAATGGGTAGGGTGAAAATAAGGAGTCTATTCTCGTTTGAGAAAGAGATTATCTTGTTGCTATGAACATTAAGAGATATGGAACTGGCGACAAAGAAAAATTCTTCTTCCAGTCTTGAAAGTTAAAGCTCTTCTTTCATGCTTTTAATACTTGGCATATACTTCTTTTGACCTTGGTAGTTGTGAATATAATGTTATATTGACTGCCTCTGCTTTTAGTGCGGCTCGCCCCCGAGGAGACATCCCTGATGTTGACTGGATTTGAGCACAACGCAGTAACATGTATTGGCATGAAGACTGAGATTCCGGTATTGAACACCGTATCTGTGGCTATAATGATTGGGTTTCAATTTTTTTATTTGCATATGAATGAATATTCAATGTATCCTCTTTCTGTTACTTGCTTCAAGTTCGTTTATGCAAGCTTGGTTGTCTCATCAGGCCAAGTTGTTCTCAATTTCTGCACATGTCCACAACACGAAATAAGATGTTGTTTTGGCTGTAACAAGTTTTTATCTCTGTTTCATGGCACATGGACATTATATGACGTACTTGTTGCATTTGGTGTCACTCTATTGACCCGGGCTGCTTTGTTAGCTGCAACATGTGGGTCCTTGAGAGTTGATGGTCTATGAAGAAGTGCTTTCTTCCTAGGTTGTTGTTAGGGTGTCTGGCCCATAAACAAGTTCCAACTCTTTTGATTATCTTTAAAGAGAGGAAGTTGAATTCTTTCTCAATGGCTTTTGTCCTTCTCCTGCCAACGTCCGTGCCGAGCTGTTTAGGTGTTCCATTATCTTAAATATCTCGAAGGCCGGAAGTTGTTACCTATAAATGAAGTTTATGGCCATTAACTCTAGGATTGCCTAATGTCTTTGTGGTCCAGACCATTGTAGAGGTCTTAAGTTTCTTAACTTCTGAGGAACAAGTGGGATACAATCCGAGAAATTACTATCTTCATTTGTAAATTTTCCCTTTTTTCTTGCCCTGGTATTATTCAGATTACATGATTCTAAGTTTGGTCGAGCGTCTATAAAACATTCAAATTTAACAAATAATAACAGCTTCCTATTTTTTGCAATAGTGACCCTCTTTCATGGTACTCTTGACATTCTTGTATAAAAAAATATGTTCCTTGAGAGCGTTTATATACATATTTAAATTGCATAAGTGATAAAGACTGTATTTTTGCAAAAGTGACCTCTTTCATGGAACTCTTGACATTCTTATATGAAATATATGTTATTTCAGGTGATATTGGACGAAGCCATTGTGAAGCTTAATCCCGATTTCTTCTGGCTAGGAGGTGGGGAGGTTGATCTGAAGCTTGGAATACGGACTTCACAGTTCGTTGATTGCGTCAAACCTTTCATCGTTAGCTGCAGTATGTGATTACTCCAAAGGAAGCTCTATCGTATTTGCCGGAGAAAAAGTCCAATGAGGTTGCCAATCTGAGAAGGCAAGACGATCAACATTTGCTTTCCTGCGATGCGATATTCAGGTTGGGGAGATGATATTTTCAACACGTCTTAATTCACCAACAACCATTTTGTGGACTTATTCAGAGAAAGCAGTAACTTCAGCTGTGATGGTCTGTTAGGACCACCTGAACAGATTTATTGTTCTTCTAGATGGTCGGAATAATTTGTAGAAGAAAATTGCAGAAAGTTAAAAGCAGTGCTTATCAGAAACGCAGGACCCAATGGTGGTAATTTTATCTGACGCTCCGTTTGTTTCGCGAAAAATGAATAATTTGAAAAGATGCTTCGAACTCCATTTATTATACATCAAATTACATAGAGAAAGATCCCACCACCCCAGAGAAGCAAAAGAGTGAATAGCAGGAATGATATAGCTTGAGTCAGGGTTCTTCTTCGTTGTGAATGGGTGGTTTACGATGGGGCTGTGCATAGTCCATCACCACCACATCGCCCTTTGCGGCGTCGTTGTCTAATTCTCCAGAATTTATGGCTTCCTTGTTGCGATCGCTATTCGCAGATTCCACCATCAACCTGGCTTTCGAAATCCCGGATGCCTGCATTGATCGGAAAGGACCGAGATCAAATATCATATCAAATGTCCAGTATGTAAATTTAAAGTTAGGAGATACAGAGATATAAGAGCGGATCAAACTTAATGCTCCTGCTAAGCGCTCTCTCTCTCTCTCTCTCTCTCTCTCTATGACCTTGATCAAGTAGAGTTCATCAGTCCAATCACACCTCCAGCGTCAACCTAGAAATCCATATCTATTAGAAAGATTAATCGTATACCTCCAGCTCGGCATTGGCATCATGCTGATCACTCTTAAAGGGTCGTGCCATGCTGCCCTCATGTCCTGCAAAGGCATGACGGATTTTATTTCAGCGATAATACCGAAAAGAAAGCTTAATTAACACGCTGAAATTTTTAGAGAGGACATGGCTATCATACGGGGTGCATTTTCACATAACTCGTCCTGATTCTTCTACACAAAATCGATATCACAGAAACATATGACAACGAGATGGAAACTGAAAGAAGAATGCCAACAAAAGAAGCCCTAGGTCGATGAAGTATATATGGGTGAATATTGACATTTGCAATGTTATTTTTTGAGCTTCCTATGGCGCTACATCTACCATATACGAGATGGGAGTTATTATAAGCTAGTAATGACGATGAAACTGTGATAGAAACATCATAGAAAAAACTGGAGTTCATCCACATGAGATTGATTTTCGTGTCACCAAAAACAAATTTATATCTAATAAAACATAATAGGAAACGGTGAATACCTAGTGTTTTTTCATTGGCATGTGCGAAAGAAGAACTATCGCCGATGCCATGTACGTAAATAGTACAAATACAAGCAAACAATGAGAATTAAACTAAAGAAACATGAACGCGGAGATATGATGAGAGCCGATGAAATAAGCCGAAAGGTTTGGATATCTCATGTTATATAAAAAAAATGTTTAGCATTTATATATGATATGTGCGCTTGTTTTTTTAACCTGAATTCACTCCGTCTGTGACTTGTTGCTTTCTCAGATGACCCATTAAATCCTTAAGCTCTTCGTGATGAATGCTTGCCATGACGATCTCCGCGCTATTCTCCTTTCTGCGACCCAAATTCTGAATTTCTATATCCTGCACGGGACGGAAATCCACGAGGCTTATCATGACCAACTTCGTGCGATTTGACTAGTACTATTCTCTTTGAATTTGTGACATGAGTTTCGAGAGAACTAGTACGAGGAACACCAAACCGACCTTGCTGAGTTGATGTGTTCGGTTGCTAGGGTTTCGTCCACTGTTAGGGCCGAAACGACGAGCGTTGCATGCATGCACTGAGAAAAGACACAACGAGAGTAGGAAAAGAGCTACAGAACTAGACATGGCGCTGCGATTATCTTTCAGGAAGATCTTTTGCTTTGTGAAGAGCTGGAAAAAACGACTCGACAGCAGAGTGTCTGTCTGTGGGATGTTGCAGTTCTTGGTTGTGTAATGTGCGACCTTTCGATGGCCCTTCTGCCGTATAAGTAATGCCTGGAGGCATGTTGGTGAGAGGAAGCATTAAATGCTTGGTTTTGTACGCCATGAAGAGAGAACATGCAGGTGTTTGGAGATCATGACGAATTGCATTTGTTATGAAACACGAGACTGGAGATATTGAGGGGCCTCCTCTTGTCTCCCGACACTCGAATTTGTTTGCATTAATAACATGGATGATGAGCAAAGAAAATGACCTAGGTTTTCAGCCTGTTCGAGACCTGTACAAACCCTGTGTCTTAGGAAAGAAAACGACCTAGGTTTTCTTAATACAATTCTATATGCACGTAATTATTGTATGGATTCATGAACGATGTGAATGACTTAGCAAACGTATGAATTTAGAACATTTGGGCACGAATCTATCAATGTTCTTTCAGACCTCTTCTTTTTCGTTTTTGGGCCAAAATCTGTAGACTGTTAAAATTTAGGACTATCGATTGAAAAATCTCGGCTCAAAGTGGGGCAAAGCTTTGGAGGGAGACATGGTATCATGTGAAGAATAGTAAGAAATATTGCAATGTCTTAGGGCCTACCCACGTGGTTTGACACACTCTCGTGGTGCCAGAATTTATTACGTGCATGGCTCGATATGGCTTTTACGTACCGCCCTTTTTTCTAATTTGATTGAGAGAGAAAGTTCTTTTCAGTTAATGGTACAAAAGCATTCATAAGTAAATGAGCATGGCCCCCAACTTTTCTAGGGTTTTTCTTTTACATGACCATGAACAAATGTCGTTCCGACATGTAGGTTAAAGAGTTCCCATTGTATTTCTGAAAACAAGGGGCACGACCGAATCGGTCTATCGCAAACAAATTTCTACTCGAATTGTGTATGATAAGAAATCCGATTAT
This sequence comes from Metrosideros polymorpha var. glaberrima, assembly GCA_001662345.2. Taxonomy (NCBI): domain Eukaryota; kingdom Viridiplantae; phylum Streptophyta; class Magnoliopsida; order Myrtales; family Myrtaceae; genus Metrosideros; species Metrosideros polymorpha. The sequence continues at coordinate 138,481 of BCNH02000005.1, read as the reverse complement.
GAATGTCATTGGTGCCAAAAAACCCTACTGATGACATGCAACGTAGAAAAAATGATATCTAGACAACTAAATTGCTCTTCCGATGCACGATAGATCGAGGAAGGTCGCAAAAGCAAATGTAGCAACACAGGGAAACACATGGGGCCTCCGAAAGAATGGAAGGAGGAAACAGAGTTGCATGGCCAGACCGCCAGTTGCACTCTCTTCCACTACAGATGCGCCACACCCTTCACCATCGTCGGCATTGTCCATGCATGCCACGTCGCAGGACCTCCATGTGCCTTGGCGCATCCGAGAAAATACTTAGTGCATTAGATGTGCCACGTCATTTTTACGTGAGCCCATTCACTGAGCAACACGTGTCGCTCATGGCCCACCGCTATGGTCTCTATCTTTCCCTTGTCTTTTCACGAATTCGCTTTGCTCTTTCTCTCGGCTCCCCGCCTCCTCCCTCCCCTCCACCGCCTCCTTTTGCCGCCTCTAGTCCCACATCCTCGACCTCCCCCCCCTCTTCTTTGACCTCCATTGTCTCCACGGCCTCCTCTGCCCCACCATATTTTCCCTCTCTTCCCTGGACTCCGTCCTCCTCTCCGCCTCCCTCCACTCTGATTCCCTCTTGTGCGTCTCCCTCTTCCTCCCCAACGGTGGTGGATTCCTCTCCGCGAGCTTCCAAGGCCTCGTCCCCTAAGCGAGTCTAGCCACAATCGGCCCAAGGATCTACATCATCGGCCGGAATGCCGTCCCTCGCTACAACACCTATACGCAAGCTCGATGAACCTGTATGACGTGGAGGCCGTGGGGTGGCTGAGGAGCCGCACGGTGCCCGACAAGGGATGTGTGGTGGCAGCTTGTGCCGCCTTCGGCCATGTCTACGCCTTCGGCCATGTCTACGTCCTGGCGAACCACGCGCTCGAGCTTTCGTACTAGAGCTTCGATCGCACGCTACAAGAGCGGCGACTTCGGGGAGTGGAGCCAAGCAAAGAGCCCGCCGCTCCCGACACAGGTGTGGCTGGACAGGTGGGTGTCGGTGACAGGGTGGTGCTAGTCCAGGTAGCAGGCTACATCGACGACCTGCTGAGGAGGAGCAGGAGGAGCGAGAGAGGGCTGAGGGAGGAGCTGGTGTTGGCGTATAACACGGCGGCGGGAGAGTGGAGCAAAGGGGCAGATTTGCCAGAGGTAATACTATGTGCCATGTGCACGTGCGCGGAATGCTAGGAGCAATACATGAGAGAGAGACCAAAAGAGAGAGAGAGGGAGAGGTGGGCCCACGAGTGACGCGTGTCTCTCAGTGAATGGGCTCATGTAAAAATGACGTGACACATCTAATGCACCTAATATTTACTGGCCGCATCTTGCCCTTGCCATCTCATTAGTGCGCGGCCCCACAAACACACACATATGCGCCCGTATGTGGGTCCCACAGATCCTTAATTTGTAATTAATTAACTTGATCCAACAGGCTTTAGATTGGAGGAAAAACTCCACATGATAAAATTCTGGTGAGTCGATGTATTTCTTCTCTTGTACTCCGGTGGACACTACTGAAAAACTATAACTGCTGGCAATGAACTTCTAAGATGGCCATCGAATGCCCCCAGTGCCGGGAAAATGATTCAAAAAGTTCTAAACCTATTATACTTTTACTAATTTAGTCATAAACATTTTAATTGTGTCATTTTAGTCTTGAATCTTTTCACGTTTTGCCAAGTGAGTTCATTTGGCAAATTTTGGCTAAAAATCATTAACATAGACACTGGCCATCCTACATGGCATAACTGACGTTGACGTAAACAATTTTTAAACTTTTTATTAATTTTTTCCTTTTTTTCTTTTCTTTTTTTAATTATTTTTTCTTTTTTCTTTTTCTTTTCCCCAGCCATTGCAGGGCCTTGTCAATGGCCGTCAGAGGTCACCACCCTTAGTCGAGGGCCACCTTCATCGGCCTTGGACAAGGGATGCTTGGGCCTAGGCTACCAAGGGGCACCCCCACTAGCTTGGTGAGGGCTACCCAAGGCCGAGGGTTGCCCTCTCCTGGGCTAGCTAGGGTAAACCCCCACCCAATCTACAATGAGTCGCCTCCACCTAAGGTCGGCAACCTCCGCCAGCCATCAACAAGGCCCTACGATGGTCAACAGAGGGAAAAGAGAAAAAGAAAAATAAGGAAAATAAGGAAAATAAGAGAGAAGGAAAAAAAGAAAAAAGAACATAAGAGAAAAGGAAAGGAAAAAAAAAAGTAAAGAAGAAAAAGAGAAGAAAAGAAAAAAAAAAAGGAGAAATAATAAATTCATAAAATATTAAAAATTATCTATGTCAATGCTGGTTGTACCATGTATGATGTTGGGCATCCATATTAGCGATTTCCAGTCAAAATTGGCCGAATAGATTCAATTGATAAAATATGAAAATGTTTATGACTCAATTGATAAAATTAAACTCTTTAGAATTGAATTAGTAAAAGTATAATAAATTTAGAGCTTTTTGGACAATTTTCCCCCCACTGCAGCGAAAGGATAGCAATTGTCGCTATTGGGCTTGTCACTTCTATTGTTAATTTCTGATGGAGCTTTGAAATAATTGTGGGCCGTCCTCGTTAGGTCACAAAAATTTGAAGCCATCAAAATGGAAATTCCAAAAAGTAAAGCCTGTCCAAAGAGAGCCCACATATCTCTCTCTCTCTCTCTCTCTCTCTCTCTCTCTCGACAATCTTAAACATCTCCTTCCATGATCAATCGTACGACGATAGGCATGTGCTCTCTCTCCATCTCTATCTCTATCTCTATCACAACTACTCCACGTTATATTGCATCTTTAACAAGAGATTTCTTTCAACTTACAATAACACATACATTGTATCAAGTCTATTCCATCTTAATCTTGGCATCCTTCCGCACCACCACCATGTCAACTCAAATCTTTACTTTAGCCCAGCCTTTGGCAAGCAACAAAATCTACCCTTCAGACTCTATCTCAATCGCCTTGACCCAAAGTGGAGCAAAGGGGCGGATCGACCGGAGGTGGTAGTATGTGTCACGTGCATGTGCATGGAATGCTAGGAGCAATACAAATGAGAGAGAGCAGAGGAGAGAGAGAGCAAAGCAGAGCAGAGCAATGGGCCCGCGAGTGATGCATGTCTCTCAGTGAATGGGCTCACGTAAAAAGACATGGCACATGTAATGCACCTAATATTTTCTCGGCGCATCTTGCCCTTGCCATCTCATCAGTTCTGGGCCCCACACAGACACACACACACACATATATATATATATATGCGCGCGTATGTGGGTCCCACAGATCCTTAATCTGTAATTAATTAACTTGATCCGACAGGCTTTAGACTGGAGAAACAACTCCACAAGATAAAACTCTGGTGGGTCAATGTATTTCTTCTCTTGTACTCCGGTAGACACTACTGAAAAATTACAACTTCTGGCAACGAACTTTTAAGACGACCATCAAATGCCCCCAGTGCCGGAGAAAATTATTCTAAATGTTCTAAACCTATTATATTTTTATCAATTCAGTTATAAACATTTTAATTGTATCAATTGAGTCCTAAACCTTTTCATATTTTGCCAAGTAAGTTCATTTGGCCAAAAATCACTAACGTGTGTGTCGACTATCCTACATGGCACAATCAGTATTAATGTTGATAATTTTTAATAATATTTAATATTTTTTCAAACTTTTTATTAATTTTTTTCCTTTTTTTCTTTTCTTTTCTTTTTTCTTATTATAATTTTTCCTTTTTACCTTTTCCTTCGTCGGCCATCGCAAGGCCTCGTTGATAGCCGGCAGAGGTCACCCTCCTTCAGTGAGGGCCACCCTCATTGGTCTCAGGCGAGGGATGCCCGGGCTTGGGGTGCCGAGGGGCGCCCTCGCTAGCTTGGCAAGGGCCATCTGAGGCCAAGCAAGGTCAAGCCCTTGCCCGATCTGCAATGGGCAGCCCTCGCCTGAGGTTGACGGCATCAATGAGGTCCTACAATGGCCAGCAAAGGGAAAAGAGAAAAAGAAGAGAAGAGAAGA
>BCNH02000005.1:114459-134435 GCA_001662345.2 Metrosideros polymorpha var. glaberrima | reverse complement strand
AAAAAAAGTAAAGAAGGAATAGAGAAGAAAAGGAAAAATAATAAATTCATAATAAATTCATAAAATTATTAAAAATTATCCACGTCAATGCTAACTGTGCTATGTAGGATGGCCGGCATCCTTATTAGCGATTTTCAATCAAAGTTAACCAAATAAACTCAATTGACAAAAATGTAATAGGTTTTGAGCTTTTTGGACAATTTTCCTTGCTTGGAGCGAAAAGATAGTAGCCATCACTATTGGGCTTGTCACTTCTATTGTTAATTTCTGATGGAGCTTTTGAAATAAATGTGGGCCGTCCTCGTTAGGTCATGAAAATTTGAAACCATCAAAATGGAAATTTCAAAAAGTAAAGCCAGTCCAAAGAGAGCCCACATATCTCTCTCTCTCTCTCTCTCTCTCTCTCTCTCTCTCTCTCTCTCAAAAGCTTGATAGTCTGAAACATTTCATTCCATGATCAATCGTAAGCCGATAGGTATGCTCTGTCTCTCCATCTCTATCACAACTGCTCCACATTATACCGCATCTTTAACAAGAGATTTCTTTCGACTTACAATAACACCCTTATGTTGTATCAAGTCTATTCCATCTTAATCTTGGTGTATGCACCACCACCATCTCAAGTCAAATCTTTACCTTAGCCCAACCCCAGTTTGACAGACTTTGGCAAGCAACAAAATCTACCCTTCATACTCTACCTCAATCACCTTGACCCAGCCAAGTTTAGTAGGATGCAAAGAGACACTATATGCCACCTCGATTAGGGAGTCACATTCGAGATTCCTTCTATACATCGATACATATCAAGAGTGTTGCCACCAAGAGAAAGCATAAATAAGAGCTCGTCAACATGTCATGTTGGATTCATCCTTCGTTCATGAGCTTAAGCAAATGAGTTATGGCCAACTACGATAAAATTAAATACTCCATATTACCCCCACATCTCTAATGTAGGGCTCTTTTGCCTCACCCCCTCACACGTACACCTTAATAACGGTAATTGCGATTGACTTGCTTTAAGGAAGTGAAGCGATACTAAAATCTCTTGCAAATGAAGTTAGTGTGGAAATACATCTTGATATGCTCATTTATAAGGATGTGTGAAAACATTTGATGTAGCTTGGAGTGATGATTTCCCCTTTTTCTATTTGACTTATGTAAAACCAAATAATGGGATAATTCATTTTGTCAGATCATAGGGAAATTGAGAGGCTATGTACTTGGCAGACAGATTTCTGAATTGCGTCTCTTTCAATCATTTGTGCAACTTAACGAAAGAGATATATGATCCTCCAACATTTCATTTGCGACCACAAGTGTTCTTGCATGTTTTGTATCGTGCCAGCGGGTATGTCGATGGACAATGTGACAGCGTCTCATGCGCGGTTGTGTTTAAACTTAAGGGAGACGTGACCATTGTGCTACGTACGAGGGCCTGGCCTAATGCAGCCATTAACTAGGCTTCAACTTTGAAATAAATCAAACAAAGCGAAGGAAATTTTCCAAGTGACTATAAACCTATTGTCAGGGCGGCAATGACTAGGTCGCGTTAGGAATTTTTGACGAAAATTAACCGGAAGAGCTACATTGGAATTTCGCGCAAGAGTGTAGGACTAAATTGACAGAATCGAAAAGTTTACGACTGAATTGACATCCATACAATAGGTTCGGGACTAATCGGGTAAACTTCCCAACAAAATGATTGTCGCGTTATTATCCGTGAACGGAAAAATCAGATGCTCGTTTCGGTATCTCAACCAACCGAAAATCATCGACGACGTATCTCAGTTAGATCTATCGACGGCTGAAATTGATCGAGACATCGTGGGAAGTATCCCGCGTGATTTAGGATCTTTACCCGTGATTTGAAATCGAGCATGTCGCTCTCCCTCAAGTCCACTCCCGTCCAGCCCGGTCATTAGGCCCGAAAATTCTCGCTAAGCCCGGCCCGAGCCCGAGCGGCCCATCGAACAAACCAATGAGGGCAGTTCCCTTGGGAAACGGGTCAGGTCAAGCGCGTCGAATCCCGTGGGCAACAAGTCGCAACCACCATAAGAACCCCCTTCCGAATCGCTCTCCGTCGGATCGGACGCCGCCACATCCACCACCAGCGCCCGCCGCTCCTCCGTCGCACGGGGAGCCCGCACCGCCTTATAGAGGAAGCGTTTCGGTTCGCAGGCGAGATCTGCGAGCTGTGAGAGGATGGGATTGATCAGGAGCTGCTTCTCGTTCTTAGTGGGGACGGCCTTCGGCGTCTACGCGGCTCAGAACTACAACGTGCCCAACATCAAGAAGCTCACGGGGACCGGTCTTCTGATCGCGAAGCACATCGAGGAGACCTATCGGAAGCCCAGGAAGAGAGACGACGACGACGACGATTAGGATCGCGCGCCAAGACGACATGTCGTCCGAGGATTGCGGAGTTTTCCTTTCCTCCTCCTTTGTTTCCTTTTGGGTTCTTTAGGATAACTTTGATTTTGTCGTTTCGATTGACGACCGATAAGTGGTGAGAGAGTGTTACAGATTTCTTCCGTGCAAGCTTGGATTGAAATTGAGTGGGATATATGGAAATTTCTGAGTTCAGTACGCCTTGGGATTTCTCACTGGGTCCAGTGCAGTCTTTGCCCTGCAAACATGTTAAAAAGGCGAAACCTTTAAGAGATGTGGTGCTTCATGGGATTCTGCAAAAGGGTTTCGCAGAAATCATCAATTGGTCGGAAGATGCGGACGACAAGGAGGTGTTCGATCTGGTCCGATGAAATGGTTTTGTCAATGGGGAATGCTTGCTTTGTTCGCTATCTAATATTGCTGGCCGTCTTTATTATTTTCTTAGACTGGAATACAAAGTTCGGGCCATTACATTCAGACCTACCAACACACGCTTGCTCTCTCTTACTCCACCGGAACCTCCAACACATCCTTCCTCTCTCCTTCCTGCGCCTTGGGCACCACCACCTTCAGCACTCCGCTCCTCATCTCCGCCTTTATCTAGTCCAGCGCCGGAGTACCTCCGCCCGCCCTCCTCGTCGCCCGCCTCCTCCTGCTCCCCGCCGCTTTCTCCCCTGTTGATCAGGGTGTTCTGCTCCACCGCCACCTTCACGTCCTCCTTGCTCAGACCGGGCATGTCGATCCGGAGTTGAAGGGCCTTGTCGTCCTCCTTCACGTCCCACCCTCTCCTCAACCCGCCGCGGGATGCCTGGATCGGGTCCTCCATTAGCTGGTCCATGAGGTTCAGGACTTGGCTCAAGCTCCTCGAGGGAAAGAAGGGGTCGAACACATCTGGATCGCCATAATTGAACCGTTCATCGGCACAAATCAATTAGCGAAGTTTTGTTGATGGGCAACCATAGTTTTCCATGACGCTTAAATACTAAAATACTAGATTCCTGACGATTTGGGAAAGATATCACTCTCCCCCTGAAGCAACTACGTGAGGAAACAGAGTAAGAGCACCAAAACTTGAAGCACCAAGAAGGAGATAACTGGTAAGTGACAACGGAAATTGACCCCAGAATATTAACAGCAGAGAAAATGAAAACTATCAAATCAAACGACAAGTTGACGGAAATCAAATGAAAGCCAGCGAGAAAGAGAGGAGTTAATTTAGTACCAGAGAAAGGAGCGAGAGAGCGATCACGGCCACGGCCACGAGAGACAGAGCGGTCGGGGGCCCGGTCGACATCGACGGCTTTCCCCGCCACCGTCGACTCTGGTCATCTGAGTATTGGTGTTGAAGGGGCGTGACGCCGTCACAAACGGAGCCACCAACGCCAACCGGACTGGGCTTGCGAGCTTGTTACTGGAGATAGCGGAGGCAAGAGCTCTCCTGAGAGCGAGCGGGGACGCCATGGCTGCACAATTCGATGATCGCGGGGGTTTTGTTTCATGCGGTGGTTTTGCTTTTATGTAGAGATATTACGGTGGAAGGGAAGCGAGGTGAGACGTATAAATGCAGAGAGGTGGAGAAACTTCGAGAGCGAGGGAGCAGAGACACCGACGAATAATAAAGCAAATAAATAAACATAAGAATTCACTATTTTTCACTCTTATTTTCGAGGAAATTCATTTTGCATTTTCATTTTCCAACCGTAAATTCGCTTTTTTACCTGTACGATGAAAACGGGTCTAAAATCATGGTGCTTGATGGAATGCTCCTTTTCCTAGAATCGTCTCTCACGTTCGACAGATTCTGGAATTCAGTGCGCAGAGTCAGGACATTTCAATTGATGAGCAAATCTGATTGCGCTCAACATGAATATACAGGGCAATCCAGACTCGGGCAGAGAGTATCGAGAAAGCATAGATTTATTTAACAGTTACTAGTCAGGACATTTCACAGCTATCTCCGAACAGTTCTAAACCACCCAAAAGAAGATTCAAAAGAGAATGAGAAAAATAAACAGACTGATGAATCATCCCCTCTTCGAGTCACAGCAAAAAAGAATGCATTGACGACGAAAAAGAACTTGCTAACTACCGATCCCGAGTTCCAGCAGGTTCATATCCATGACACCACCTGAATTCAATTGGTTAAAACTTCACAACAGGGAAAAAACAAAATAAAAAGAGCACTAAAACCCCCCCTTGTTGTCCGTTGTTTCGTTTCCTTTCATCATTGCTTCCCTGAAGATCGGAAACAAAGAGGAACAACACCAGGAGAGAAAATATTGTGAGAATTTAATCAGGTACTTCTCCTTATGTCTTCTTCATGAAGTACCCCAAGATGATGCCGAGCAGACCGATAATAACAACAATCATAAATGAGATGCCGCCTTGGTTCCTGCTGCCCTCCCGCCTTAGCAGCTCCTGCCCAGAAAGAAAGATAATGAAGAAAAAGTAAGTAGAGGATGATGTTTTAGGGGACAGGAAGAAGGCCAGATAATTTAATGCAATGACAGGAAAGTTTCAGAGTTTTTATCTTTTACTATCAATGATTCTTGAGTGAAAAATGGCATGTATATGAAAAGTCACATGCCAAATTCATATAAATGTCCTAAAACCGCAGATGCAAGGCTCTTTCCTTTTTCGGATTAGAAAACAGAAGGCCAGATAATTTAATGCAATGACAGGAAAGTTTCAGAGTTTTTATCTTTTACTATCGATGATTCTTGAGTGAAAAATGGCATGTATATGAAAAGTCACATGCCAAATTCATATAAATGTCCTAAAACCGCAGATGCAAGGCTCTTTCCTTTTTCGGATTAGAAAACAGAGACAATGTCCCTTTGGGGGCATAGATCAAAACAGGTCAAGACAGTGGACCGTCACAAAAGATATAGACACAGCAGGACATTTAAGTGTAGGCTGTGTAGCCTTATGCGTGATCTCACTAATTGCTATACAAGGAGCTATGAATAAATAATATGCTTAACAGAGGGATGCAGCCTTAAGGAGCCCTGAAGCACCTATAAAAAAAGACTGCGCCGCCCATCATGTGAACTTCCTTATCATGGTCATTGGGATGCCACAATAACCATCAAACTAAGCACACAGATTAGCCTTAAAGAGCCCTCAAGCACCTATAAAAAAAAAGACTTGCGCTGCCAATGATGTTAACTTCCATATCATGGTCATTGGGATGCCACAATAACCATCAAACTAAGCACACAGATTAGCCGCATGTGTCATGTACGTGTATTCATCCATGGGTGTTCACATGTATGTGAGAGAGAGATTTAGGTTCATAATAGTGGCTGATGATCTTTAGGTAAATGTCCTATTTTCTCTTTCTCTAGTCTCGCTTGAGCGGGGGGAATTTGGAAGTGTTCACCATCACTAAAAACATACGGCATCAACCCAAACAAGCATTTGGCAAAGTGAAGCAAATTGCAGAGTCCCAGATAAAGTAACTTTACCAGTTCTTGACGAAGCTTGTTAGTTTGTTGAAGAGCATTATTCTTTTCCTCTGTCAACTTTTTTATGAGAGCTCTTGCCTGCCAATGGATCAAAATGTCAGACTTCCCGCAATCTAAGCACCATCGTGAAAAGGAAGGAATTAAAACAAAGACACAACCCTATATCCTTCTGCAAACCTCTTTCTATCTCTTTGTAGAATAAATCAACAAGCACAATATAAGCATGTGAGAACTAGATGGAGAGCAGTTCTGAGAACTTTTTAGTGCACGTATTCCCTTAGAAGCCAACACATCTTGTTCAGTGATCTACACTTGATGCTGAAGTTCATCTTTTTACTTCTTGACCCGAAAAATTTAGCTGGCCATCACTCAAATTTAACAGGAAAAACATAATTTCTTTGTTAATCTTCCATCTTATCTATTTATGTAACAAGGGATCTATCGCTCTTCATCCAAAACTGTTAACTGCTATCATGCTTATTCCTTTAGATATTTCTGGCAGATTGATAACATTATGGCATGCTTTGCCTCCTTAACGAGAAAGAAATAAACCAATGTCTCCCATCCAATAGCAGCATTATCATTCCTCACAGATCAAAATCAATGTATAGCTTCAAACAGGCATGCATTTTCCTTCTTTTGTTTTGTTTTGTTTTTTTTTTTTGGGCGAAGCAAACATGCACGGGTTATCTGTAAAAAGATGGACGGGTTATTGTATCAGTCACCATTGTATTAGAAGTCATATTACTTCTTCCCAGTTATTTTGCCTTGGCTACAAGTATGAAACAAAGAGAATGACTCACACTCTCAATGAATGAACATCATGTCATGTCGGCAACATTTGTCTGGAAAAGTTCATGTTAAAAAATATATCTTATTTGACATTTATGAACTAAAGCTGCAATTCAAACTGCTTTTTGCAATGTGTTTTTCAAAGTTTTGTGATAAATTCTCCTCAAAGCATGTCATGTACTATTAAATTGAGAATAGAACATAAACATGAATTAGAATGGAACAAGAGTGAGGACAACGAAAGATCAACCCCAAGAGTGTGATAAACAGACGAGGATAGGAACAGTGATCTCCGTGGTAAGGTCTGAGAAGTGACCTCTACGGGAAGCCATTGGGCAAAGGAGGAGGAAAGAGACGAATGGATTAAATCTCACACACAATTTCAAAGCAAACTCCTGAAACTCCACTCGAAACACTGATAGTTTCCACAGATAATAAAAAAGCTGCTTAATCTTATCTCACATGAAAATAAACAGGATAAAAGAGTGGGCAACAACTCGAAATGTGACCTATCAAATATGTATATCCAGAAAAGTAGATGCTTTATCAAGCCAATTAACATCAACAGCAATATACAATCCTGACTAATTCCAGACAAAATATGGGCACGATTGCCAGTTTGCATATGCAATGCACATAGCATTAGACACAATACCTCAACAGATTTATCTTGAGGCTCGTCAAACAATCTTGTAACCTGCAGTCACCAAGGATAACATCATAATCCAAACATTTTCTTATTCTGGGTGCAAAAATTTGCTAAGTTCAGCAGCCTAAACAGATAAGGTAACTATTCAACACTTACAGAAGCCACCTCAGAACCATTGATGTTGCCATTGTCGGACACAGAACCCCTTGGTGAAGAACCTTCTTCTGACCCTTCTGGAACTGGAGAAGGTGGTTGAGGAGGCGCAACGTAAACCACCCGCAATTTGCATTCCTCGACCACATTGCCCGACTCCTTGTTGAACTAAAGCAACCCCAATCCGTAATTTTAGCAGCTTGATCGTGAACATAGGAAACAAGTACAAATGCTACAATGAACTTACCATTTCAGCAGTAATATCCTTCGCAATTATGCCATCATTTACCTTCACGCTCTGTAGAAGAAATTTGTCTTTGCATTGCATGTCAGGAGGAGCCTCCTTTTGAGCTTGCATAGTAACTACATGAGGACACATTTCAAGAAAAGAAGAAGAGGTGACATACAACAATCCACCCACCTCGCAAATCCAAGCAAAGGGCGACACAAAATGGAGAATCCATAACAGCAAATAAACTTGGCCACGAAATGATGGTTGCGAGTACCTATTACATCACATGTCGACCGAGGCAAGACGACCCCCGTGTTCGGGCGAACACAGTATTTCTTCGGATTGGTCGTTTTCACCTAAAACCAAAGATCTTAACATTCAAAACATCGGTAATAAAGCCCCAGAAATCCAAATAAAAACCATTCCATCTGCACTCTCCCTGCTATTTCGCCTACGAAATACGTTAAACGGGCGAAACAAAATCCGAATTCGACAGCCAAATCTCACGCTTTCAAGCTGTTTTGCACGGGATCACGGGATAAAATAAATTCGTCTCCCAAGGTGATACCAAACAAATAACTACCGCTCCAAGATTCACAGAAAAGAAGGGGAAAAAAAAAACATACGACAAGGAATCAGAACACGCATACCTTGAAAGCGACGTAGCTGTCGGTCTCGTTCGACAACTGAAGAGAACACGAGATCTGCTTCTTCAGCTCAACTGATCAAACCGCAACAAAACAAGGACCCAAAAAAGAAAAAAGACACGGACAAAAAAACCTCAAAACACGAACGACAGAATCGCGAGAAGCCCAGATCGGGAAAGAGAAGCGCGGGAATCGGGAACGTACAGGGGAACTTCAGCTCCAAGGGCTCGATGTCGAGCAGCTCGCCGGTGCTCATCATCTCCTTCTTCGGGAGGAGGGCGAGACAGCTTGCGCAGGCAGAAATCAAGGGGGGAGGAAAGGCGAAATGGGGATGGAAAGATCCGGGGATCTTCTTCAGAGGAGCAACAATGGCGGAAGAATCAGGTCGCAAGAATTCTGGGTTTCTTTTTTTATTTTTATTTTCGTTTCTCCCTTTTCGAAGTTCTCGAAAGTTCGCTCCGTAAAAGAGAGAGAGAGAGAGAGAGAGAGAGAGCCGGAGAGATCGAGATGAAAAATGGCGACGGTGATGCTGTCCTTTTGTTGTTCTTGGCGAGATGAAAATGAAAATGAAAATGCAATTCTTTTTTTTTAATTATTTTATTGCTGGTTTTAGGTTAGATTGACAAAATAAAATAAGTGGCGAACGTGCGTGAATAATGAGGAAGGGATCGCTTTGCTGCGAAACCACTTCTTGGCCTGTTTAAGGATGTCCTTTTCTTGCATTTTTTGTTTTTGTTTGGTATAACTTACACAAATTTATCCCAAATTAATTTTTTTATCACAAATAATTCCAAATTAATACCTATGTGATAAATTTACCCTAAACTAGCTCCACTCGCAATAATACGTAAGTACAGGAGAATTCGATTCGATGGGTCTCATCCGTGACCCTTAGATATGAGTTTTTCAGCATTGTATTTACATTTTCTAATTTTTTAAGTCGGTTGTTTACAACTGGAGACAAGTGGATCTGACATCGACATATTTTTGCAGAGAAACAACACGCGTGCATATGTTCGTTTGTTGAAAATTCTAATTTTTTACATTTTCAGACTTTGAAATTAATTTTAAGGCACGAGCACCCAAAAAAAAAAAAAGGAGTTAGTAAAAGAAGAGGAAAACACGTTGGTCTTAACTGAGTTTTATTGCATAATAAGAGCAGAAAAAATCTGAAATTAATTTCAGACTTCCTTCCTGGTTTTCCTTGATCATACATGTTGGTCTTAACTGGCTTTTATTGCATAATAAGAGCAAAAAATGGAAAAGATAAATTAGTAAATGAAGAGGAATTGCGATTAAAGACAAAATAACGAGGAAAAGAAAAACGTTAACAAAATTTCCTCGGACATACGTTAAGGCTCCTTTTGCTGAACCCAAGATTTTTTAATTTCTAAAACGCTAGATTTTTTTTTGGGTGGGTCTAAATAAAACGCCAGAATTAATTAAGGATGAAATAGAGGTTGGAATTGAATGGCGCCGCCGCCCGCGTCCGTAACACGGCGGTTGGAGCGGAGCCTATCAAATGGGCCGGGGCCCACATTTCTCTCTCTCTCTCTCTCTCTCTCTCTCTCTCTCTCTCTCTCTCCATCCACACATCGTTTCGTTTTCAACTATAAAAACCGAAAAACGGGTGAGAGAGCTCCACGACACCAGATGTTTTCACTGTGGACGAGCATGGATGTTGCAGGATTTCTTTGAAAATGCGATTGATTTTGATCTAACGGGTTCGATTTTCCTCTGATTCCAAAGCGATTTCGAAAGAAAATCAATAGGCGGAAGGTGGGGAAGTGTTAAGCTCATCATGTGTACACATCATGGTTAGTTGGCAATATTCGATCCACCTTCCGCTTTTCCGCCTCGCCGACTTATTAAGCTTTCGTCGCAACTGACGTTCTCTCGAATGCTGCAAATCTGGTCTCTCTCTCTCTCTCTCTCTCTCTGTAGCTTCCCCTCCCTCCAAGTTTTGCAGGAATTTGAAATGGCTTTTGGTGGAAGAGACGAGCTGCATCAGAATTCTTCCCAAGAGAAGAACACTGGACTCAGATGTTAAAAAGTTTAAAGACAAGACTATTCAATCCGCATTTGAAGAGAGAAACAGAACCCAGGAAACAAACAGTCGTTGCTAAGGAAAAGATGAAGGAGAAATTGAGGGGACTTGACAAACTTGGAGCTCGCAGAAATGGCTTCTGAAGCCGATCCCTCGAGTTACTGGCCCGTTGTGTACACGTTAGAGAATCTGGGTTTCGATTACACTCGGGAATCATTGGCTACAACAGAACACGAAGAGATTAGTGTTATTACGACTTGAGAAATTCGTATTGGTAAACTCGCCGATTTTTTGAAGTCTACATTGTTCCTATTTCCCGTGAAAGTCCTTGCAGAACCTGTCAAAGGCGACATGGAAGATGAGAAAGAACACAAAGGACAAGAACTCGCCTGGGACAAAGAGGTTATGAATTAACAGGAGTCGTTACCGTCTTAGTGTTCTCGAGTGCAGCTTCCAGTGCTTGGATTTTCTGCCAAACAAAGATCAATACAAGTTTGGATATGTAAATGCTCGTTTTGTTTTGGCTTTTGCCAAAAGGAAGCGAAGGACTTTGACGAAAAGGAAAGTTTGCAGGCTGATTTCATGATGAGAAGGAGATTACAACTCACTGTCTTGGTGTCCCCCAGGACATTTTCCAGAGCTTGAATCTTCTGCAAGAGCATCCTGTTTGCGTGTTCTGTCCCCACATCCTCCTGAGAATTTCTCTTCATTGAGGAAAAGAGGTCTAATTATTACAGAGTTAACATCCAAACACAAGGTTCGAGCCTGAAGCAAAGTAAACTAGGTTTCATCGACAGCACTGTTGACAATGGAGTATCTTATTTCTCTGTCACTCAGCTGATGTTTGAGTAGGTGATGATGGAAATTGGAACTTCTGGAAAAGAAAGTTGCTTACAGAAACAGGAACCAAGTTATCTTCGGGAACTACACTTTGGATCCCATTGGTGTTCTCTTCTCCTGCAGATGAAAATTCCTGCACCTATCACGTTAGTCTTGTGGGGTCGAAACTTGTTGGAATTGAGAAGAGAAGTGGTTTTGAGATGTCCAAAGCTGACCTGAAGCATCTCTACAGTCTCTGGATTATGCCACGGTCCTTTGTCGCTAAACAAGCAACCGCCATAGTCAGAGCATGTGCAATTTCCACCCAGAAAACTCGGCAAGTTTCTGCACAACGTGTAGTGTACAAATAACAGGCTCTTCTTTCGCCATAATTTATTCGATGAATGGACCGCTAAGTATGCAGGATTATAATAATTGACCAATTCCTCCATCTACATGTAGCACCAATATGCAAGTACCAGAACATACATAGGATCAATAACTTCGAGGAGATTGTTGAGATAGTCACATCCCAGCACCTATAACAGAAAATCTGAGTGCTCAGGTTGTAGATTATACTGAATGTTTCGCTCGTGCAGTCTTTCGAGTCCTCCAGTCAGTGTAAACCAATGGGGACTAATGACACTCACTTTGATCTTAGCCAATGTACGCGCATCGAGAAAAGCCTTGAGGGCTTTCCACAGCATCTTGAACCCCGATCCAGCGTTGACAATGAAGAGCCTATGCAACATCTGCGTCGAAAAATTGTTATCTACTTAGAAAGGTGAAACCTTTGTCACTGTTACTCGAATATATTCCATTAGTGATGCATCTGCATCACAGTCAAATTTTTAAGGCCATATATAAGCACTTGATTACTATTGATCCATCGAACTGAATTGTTTTCATTTCACCCTGTATCAGATGCCCAAAGACAGCAACAAATCCATTGAAATAGCCACCGGCTTTTGGTTTTTAATGAACCCAGTGCCGGACATACCTCTGGGTAGTAATTACTATCGACTTTCTGAATCTCCATGAAGAGATACCTCGCGGGCTTTGAGAAATTTGACATCCCCTAAGAAAAATTCTTTAATCAGAAAGTTTGATTAACCCTTGCTGCTGCAAATTCTGCAAAATTTTCATTAAAAATCGGGTCCTTACCACTCCCTTAACGTCTAAAATACTTGTTGTAGATGCTACATGCCTCTTCGCTGCAATTGAACATGCGGGGTACCTCAGATTTTGTGTCTTCTCTTGTTCCGATACGTGATATCTAATCAACCGTTCTATAGTAGTCACTTGCAGCAGAGAATTGAGATCCACCATGCCAATCCTTTCGATATATATCGGCCTACCATATCTATCAACGCCATGATATCCATGAGGATGACACTTCTTTACCTCAGAGTACTCTTCAAACTGGAACTCCTGCAGTACCTCAAACAGATCAGTCCCTCGTGAGAGACGAACAAATAACTTGTAAGTCATATTAAATGTGGCATTTGGACCAAATTAAGCAGCACTGTTGCATCCTACGCTCTAAATAAGCTCAAGATTGAATTTGACTAGGCAAGCCAAATTAGTTTACTGTTGAGCGTGCTGCTTTAAACTAAGCCAAAGTCGAACATGTTCAAACAAAAATACGAGGACAGTTAAAGAGGATAGAAAGTGTCGCCTTTGAAATCGCCTCGACCCCGTAGTCTTCCCTCCACTTAAGATAGTTAAGAAAAACTTCTTTTGCTTTTGAAACATCGAAGTCCCTCATTCTTAGAAACCTGAAAACAGGAAAAGAAGATAACATAATACCATTAAAACCACGCAAATACCATCTTTAATAGCTATATCTAACACAAGTCTGCACTTGGTGACTAAATGACTGAAGTGATACTTCTATTGCCAACTCCACAGACGATTTATACTCACCGCAAAAGTGTGTGGTAGTTAATTTGTTTCCCTGGAGTATGGCCCTCGAGGAAGAGCAGTTCCCGAAAGGACTCGACAATTTGCACTTCCTTTGGATTATCGGGGACTCCCTCGAGGTACATTTTTATGCTTTGGCTCTTGGTGATCTTCTTCAACGACTCCCTAAACTTTAGCGGACGAGACGGTACAGACTTCATGCTTAAACTCGACAACCAGGACCCTTTTTTCTCTTTATTCCCCAACGCTCGAGAACACTGTGCCCCGCCTCGAGTGGAGGGCTGTTTCGCAGCGGTTGGCAGCTCTTCCCCTTCTCCATCTCCTCTTGTTATGTTTACGACTTTATCGCTTTCATCGAGTCCGTGCTTATCCATTCACTTACCTTAAGCCTTTTAGCAATCTCGGTTTCTAAAACTCAAACTTTAACCATTCGGCGACTGATGATAGAAAGGATCGAGACCCTCGTGCAGGATCACAGACCCAATCTGTAATCAGCTACGAACCCGGATCAAAGAAGGCTCTAACGAAACATATTGATGAGTCTATAAACTTTCCGAAGAGAGGAAAATTGCCAGGGAAGGCACGGTTGAGGATGAAAAGGTATCAGGTGCAATGCTTCGTTTGGGATTTTGGAATGTGTGGAAACCAAGAGAACCGTGAGGTAAGCAAGCAAATGCTATTCACAAATCACACCAGCAGTGTTCTAACTAGAGGCGCCAAAAGAATTAAAGCTAGCTTCATCTTTTCTAAATGTACAACTGTCAACCGAAGTACCTCTGATGGGCCCTATAATTTGGGCTCATGGGCCTTCAATACTAGCTAATGGGCTCATATTTTGGAAAGTGGCTTGGACAATCTGAAGTAAGAGAGGCTACTACTAGGAGATGTCTTGCAAATTGTGATGAAAAAGATGTTACTTTCCGGTGAAAGTCAAAGGCTTTTAAATAAAGGTGGGTCCAATTTTATATATATTAAGCTCGGATTTAAGCTCCTTTTTGGTGATTTTCCCAAGCGAAATATATCAGACTTCTACTACGTGCTCTTTAACAAATTGGCATTAGAGCCGATAGTTGATGAAATTAGGCGTAATTTTCAAGCAGTAGGCGTTATGGTGTAACAATGCAGGCGTAAGAGCGAACTTCATATCTTGATGTAGAATAATACCCAGATCAAGGGAGAGCAGATCTAACACTGAATTCACACGTGAGAATGAGATTGTTAGGATACACGTGCAAGTTATATTAGAGAAATCCTACATCGGAGAATTGATATGGTGTACAGCAGTTAATATATTCTAGTTGACCCATAACTCATTGGCTTAAGCTTTTGAACGAAAGTGAGTCCAACTAGATATATTAACAGGCTCGGACTTAGGCTCCCTCTTGATGATCTCCCTAGGCAAAATATATCGGACTTATATTGCGTGCTTCCTAATAAATTAGTTTTAGAGCTAATGGTCGATGAAGTTCGGCATAATTTCTAGACAGTGAGCGTTGTGGTGTAACAATACAGGCTCGGTGGCGAACTTTATATCTTGATGCAAAATAATATTTGGATTAAGGGAGAGTAAACTTAACACTAAATTCACACATGAGAAGGAGATTGTTAGGATGCACATGTGAGTTAGAGAAATAATGCAGAATAGTTAATATATTCTAGTTGACCCATAACTTAATGACTTAAGCTTTTGGATGAAGATGGGTTTAACTGAATATATTAACAGATTTAGGCTTAGGCTTCCTCTTAGTGGTCTTCTTAGATGAAAAATATTGTGGTTCTACTGCATGCTTCCTAACAAAAACAAAACAAAAAAAGAAAAAGAGAAACCCTCCTCCACATTCCCAATTAAAGCACAAAGACGAAATAATCATTCTATGCAAATCTTCAATCTCGAAGATGATGATTCCATTCAGAATTTCCAGGGTCAAAGATCACACACGTCTTGATGCTTCAGCACAAATCTCTCCTACTCCAAGATTGACCTGTCATTTCGTACACAATACTTTGATCTCTCCTGATGACATTCCTCTGTGTTTTATCCACCCAAAAAGAAAAAGTGAAAAAACAACACTCGGATTTCATACAGCCTGGGACATGGATAAGATGTGATTCTTCTGTCATGGTTCTTTTCCAACAGTCTGCACTGCTCTCTTGATCCTAGCCAAAAAGGCCAAGAAAGGTTAAATCATGCACTACCCATTCCTCTATTGCTATACAGGTGCTTTCGTTTCGCGAAAAATACTTTCTTAAAAACATTATATTTCCATTGTCAAAGAAAGTGTTTGCACCTAATATTTTCTGTTTATCGATATTTACAGTCGAATTTAGGGAAATATTTTCTGGATTATTCAGTTTCTACGAAGCAAAAATGGGGCATTGCTTGTTTTCGAATTGGAAGAAAGGCCAGATGGAGTGGTTTCTCAAAAAAGGGAATTCTGTCGTCCTGCTGTCTAGCGTTTGTACGTGCAGATGGTGGCGTGAGCAGAGAGATTGCCCCCGCTGGTTTCTGATTTTGTGGAAAAAGAGAAGAGAAGAGAAGAGGAATGAGCAGTGGAGGCCAAAGTGGGAGTGGGCCGAATTGACCCGACATGGGAACCCGGTTATGGGGAGGTCAGCTTTTTTATTAATCTTTTCATAAAAGGCCAAGCCTAAAATAATGGAGTGGAAAAATTGATTACAAAAAAAAAAGGGGGGGGAAAGATGAACGTATGCAATCATGTATCATTGTATATTGCCAAGACGACAATATCACTTGCAAATCTCCAAAATTGGAATACCCACCTTGTCAAATTTTCCCCTCTTTTAGCTTTTTCTCCTTTGTCCGCCTAATTATAGTTGTTGAAATTTCAATTCAATCTTACCAATTTGCCATCCGAAACTTCAAAACTTTTTCGGTAAGTAGATGTTTTGTATGTAGCTAGGAAATTGAAACATAGTTGATTAATCAACCGGCGGCGAGATTCGCCTGCTCGGTTCTCGTGTGAATTTGATGCGCCTCGGCTTTTCAAACTTTGAGGATATAGATTCCTGGATCTTCACAACATCGTTTTCTTGGAGGCTTGTCCCAATTTGAAAACACCATAAGCTCAATAATTTCACATATGAGCATAAGTATTATTCCGTGACCGCCGACTAGATTTGCATTATAACCTTATTGAAAAACTAACGTAGCGTACTTGGACAAAAGTTTTCTATCTCGAGCAAAACCTCGTTCGTCCGTTAATTAGGCATACGTGGGATTGCAATACTAATAACATTGCTCGAAATAAAATCACCATTCAAATTCTTAAGAAAATAAACGAAGCCACTTGCCTTAATGTAATTCCTTTTGTCCGGCAGAATACCTTCACATTGCATTATCGAAATGGCTGAGGGTTTTCTGTAAATATCCATGCGCCAACTGTCTGCCAACTTAAATCTTACGTTGATGTATTTTCGTGCTTCTAAATATTCGGGTTATTCGGCATTAACCAACAGATAAAAAAAAAAATTATATCTCGAATAAATAGAAGCTCCAAGTAATCATTACAGATGTCCTTAGTTTTTGTTTTTTTTTTCGAAATATACCATTTGTGGAATGGAGCATAAGAAATGTGCAGTTTTTGTAGAGAGAAGTAGAGGAGGAGGCCATTTGCAAAGGGGGAAAATGATAAATAACGCAGAAGGACCTTTTTCTTTGCCCGAAATCCAATAAAAACTAGGGCTGAGCATAATGGATCGCACGAATTGAGAATTGCTCGAATTGGACCGAACTAGCTGGTTGGGTCCGGTTCCCAAATCAATAAAATTGAAATCGGGGAAAATTTCAAATAAATGCCTTAAGTACCCTTATTTTATCAAATAAAGGTCCGAAGTGGACTTTGTTTTGAATAAGGACCTGAAGTGCCTTCATTTTTTCAAATAAGAGCCTG
The DNA here is from genome assembly GCA_001662345.2 of Metrosideros polymorpha var. glaberrima. Taxonomy (NCBI): domain Eukaryota; kingdom Viridiplantae; phylum Streptophyta; class Magnoliopsida; order Myrtales; family Myrtaceae; genus Metrosideros; species Metrosideros polymorpha. Next base: position 117,407 of record BCNH02000005.1, on the reverse strand, counting down.
AAGTGAATGTTGTTTCAAATAAAGACCTGAAGTGCCCTTTTTGTTTCAAATAAGGGTCTGATCTGAATGGTATTTTCGTCATTTTATAATTTAAATTTTTTTCTTAAAAAATAAGGAAAATTAAAAAAAAAAAAAGAAGATGAAGATGATGTGCAGGTGCAGGTGCCGGTGCAGGTGCTTGCCGCCGCCCCCACCATCGCCGGAAAGGGCCGGCGACCCTCGCCCAGCGGTAGCGGCCCTCGGCGAGGCTTGCCAGGCCCCGCTCAAGCTTCAGCGAGGGCTGGCAAGCCTCGCCGAAGGGCCGGCGACCCTCACCCAGCTTCAGGCGGAGGGCCACGACCCTCGCCCAGATCTAGGCGAGGTCGCTGGGCCCTCGGCGACCATCCCCCCCCGGTTGTCGGCTCTTTCCGGCGACGGTGGGGCGGCGGCAGCAGCGGCCAGTGCTTGCTTCATCTTCTTCTTCATCTTTTTTTTTTAAAAAACTTTCATTATTTTTTACAAAATAGAAAAGGAAAAAATATTTAAAATATAAAAAATGAAAGGACAAAAATACCTTTAATATCATACCATTGTTTGAGACAAAGAGGACACTTCAAGTCTTTATTTGAAACAAAAATGGCACTTCATGTCTTTATTTAAAACGACATCCACTTCGAGCCCTTAATTGAAAAAATTAAAGGCACTTCAGGTCCTTATTTGAAATTTTCTCAATAATTATGCCATCGAGAATCCAAGAAAATAGGTTATTTAATATTTGTTTCAAATTAAATACATTTCTCAGCAATATATGATAATTTCCTTTTCTCTAGCGAACGCTGTCGGAAAGTAGACGGGCATGACAAAGGGGGCAGGGGGAGTGGGGCCCAGGAAAGGAAAACGTGTGGAATGATCTAGAATCTCACGTGCGGGGACAGCCAGCTGTGTCCCGGGACCCTCGCGCTTCGGCCCACTTCGGGAACGGACGACGTGACGGGATTCACGAAGTCATCCTCCACTGGAAAACGACAAAATTCCGTATTGGCGGCTTCTGTCGTCGTCTCCTGCCACGTGTTCGGACACTGGCCGTACGGGACTCGCCGAAATGGGCTGTCTTAGGGAAGTTCTCAAATTAGCTTTAGATTGGAACGTTGCATTTGAAATTCCGGAAACTCTCGTTTATTAGCTCCGTTTATTTCGAAAAAGTAAATAATTTAAAAAATATATTTTCTTAAAACAACCGTTCATATATCATTAATTTAACAAATATCTCGAGAACACTTTTTCATTTCTCATATCACCATCCTCTTCATTTGATATGTACAATCACTCTTCATTTATTATTATTACTATTATTATAGTTATTATAATTAACAAGCTCTATGAGAATACTCGTCAAGAAGACCCGATTTTCAAATTCGACGATAAATACTATACTTCCGAGGAAATTCAATAAAATTAATGTGAGGACTCCATGGTCCAACCTCTAAAGCGGTATTAACGGATTCATAGATTCTCAAGGTTTTCAATAAGAAAGGGCACCCCACCAAAAAGCAGCAAAGCACCTACCCAAGTAATGATGCTCCTCCTTCTAATAATGTACATAATTGACAGCTAACAGACAAAAAAGTTTCAAACTCATTGGCGGCCGCAATTTGGCCCCCACCGAAGAATAAATTCTCTTTTTTTTTTTCATCAAAAACCAAAAAACCCCAAATTATATTCACTGCGATATATTTATGCTAAAATTTTTTCTATGACATTAAAAATTTCAAATTTATGCCTTTTTGACACATTTATTTTCCATCAAAGTTCCGTCAATAAGAATTGTTAAAAAATTTGCCTACATTAACGCCAGAAAACAAACATTATTAAAATGGAGTTCATGTGACTTAAGTGAAATAAAACGACGTTGTTTTAACTGAAAAATCATTTGAAAAAACCTTAATAGAGGAAAATGTGTCACGTGAGTACAAGTTTGAGAGTTTCTTACGTCACATAAAAAAATTTAGGGTAAATGTGTCACAATAGACAAAATTTAAAGTTTTTGATGTCACGAAAAAAATTCTGGATAAATATGTCACGTTGAGTATAGTTTTTGATTTTTTATGACTTTTTTTCTTTTTTCCCCCTTTTTTTTACGGGCAACCAACGAGCTCAAGACCCTTGTTAAGTCTAATTAATAAAAAAAGAAAAAATGACACAAATAATCTATGAACTGTGGCCTAATGTAAAATGTGGTCCATACATTTTTGATTTGGCACAAATGGTCAATGAACTTTAGTTTAATATTCAATGTAGTCCCTAAACTTTTGGTACATATTTAAATTAATTTCTGGACTATATAAAAATGTTTAATGTGGTCCTTATCAGTTACCATGAACATTGAGCTAAAGTTTAAGGATTATTCATGTCAAATTAAAAGTTCAAGGACCACATTACAGATTGGGCTAAAGTTCATGGATCATTTGTGTTATTATTCCATAAAAAAAAAACATACGATTTTCAATATAAATCATATGAATGCATCAAAATTGCAAAGACAAATTTTACAGAAGATTGTTTGGTAAAATCCTCTTATTTATATTCTGAAAGATTTAGAAGACCGCTGGTGAGCTGATTGAACTTCCACCTTCACTAAATTCTTTTACATTACATCATGAAAATGAAAAGAAGAACAGAACGTATGTACCACTGAATAGATGAGTAAGAATTGGCAGAAGTTTTTCTTAACAAAAGAAAAAGAAAATCAAAATTTAAGCCTTCATCATCTTGAGGACTGAAAGCAATCGCCTAGTCATGTAAACGTGCATGAGGACAAAAGAATTTTGTTGACAACTGATGGAATTAAGGAACTTCTCAATTTTGAAAACACTTCCTTTGCCTTTTGACATGCGTAACAGCTTCCAAGATTGAATCCTTAACACATTTCGTGGGTACCGCAGGAAATTTGCATTTCAAATAGGAAAAAA
>BCNH02000005.1:86523-114419 GCA_001662345.2 Metrosideros polymorpha var. glaberrima | reverse complement strand
CAAGCTAAGCTCGTTGTGACATATTTACTCTAAACTTTTTTATGACATTAAAAATCCTAAATTATGCCCATTGTGACACATTTATCCAAAACTTTTTTTTTACATAAAATGTCCCAAACTTATACTTATCTGACACATTTACCTTCGTCAATGTTTCGTTAAATGATTTTGCAGCTAAAATAATATTGTTCACTGTTTGCTTTCTCCATATAAGCAAAATTTTAATTATTTTTATTGACGAAGAGTAAATATGTCACATAAATATAATTTTAAAATTTTTGATATCATAGAAAAAGGTTCAACATAAATATATCCCAATACTTATCTAGAAATTATTGGTGACTTTTGTCCATTCAAACGGCCCACTTGCCGAGATGAATCAAACGTAGTAAATCCAACATGGAGCTTGTTCAATTTGATTGCTCTGACCGGCAATGCGTGCTCTTAAATGGTTGGGGCCAAGAAAAGAGGTGACAGAGCAATAATCATTCAAGCGAACACGAATAACGTTGACGCATTTGTGTAACATCTTTGTACGAAAGAATTTGACTTTTCAAAGTATCGATGGCATAATCGAGATCGGCCAACGTGTCGACATTTCTTCAACTAGTTATTTAACGAATGCCCTTCGAGATGCTTATCGTTAATAGAATCCTACATGGAGTGGGAGTAAAGACGAGCCATAGAAAAGAATTCCGACCTTCACGTGGAAAATGTTGAAAAGTGCCTCTAAAATGTTTTTAAACGGTCCCTAATTGTGCTATGAGAACATAATGATTTTTATTCGAAGTAAGTGAAACATGCATTACTCAATTTTCAAAGTGTATTAGTCCGCGGTATTAATATTATTACGTTTTCGTTAATAAAATCCTTATCATTATTTTTATTTTTTTCTTTAATACCTCTAAGGAATTATTAATTGATAGGTACGTAGGTGGTACTAACCCCTCGAAAGCCCACTCAAGAAGAGTAATTGCTGAACAGCTGGATTGGGCACGAGTCGAGCTCGACTCAGTACTGCCAGCTCTCTTCGCATTGGGATTCGTTCTCCATTTGAAAGGGAATTCAATTTGGGAAGATCCTCCCCAACGAAGACAACTTTTGACACAGATCTATCGTTGACCTTCTTGGGATTTACGGTTTAACCCATGATTTTGCTCGATAATTACGAATTAATTACGGTTTGGAACACTTGTTGACATGGCTCAAGAAAAGGAAACAGAGAAGTCAAAATTCGCCTGAGATCTTTCCCCTTCCACTTCACCACTGTCGTAGATTCGGTGCTTCCTCGTACGCAGGCACAATCCTAGCGTGCGCGCACTCCTGACTCGGTCGCGTAACCGTGGCCGGTAGAGACGAGCTTTCGCGTCCGAGGCGGCACGCGGTTCCGACACATCAGAGCGGTGCTGAAGAGGGTTCGAGTTTCTAAATCAGGAGGGTCTGCGCCGTGGAAATTCTTCATGATCAGATGGATCGTGTCCAGATTTCTTGCTGGATCGCCTGAGAGAAAGATGAAATTCTTCGCGCACGGCCAATCTCGTTCAACTCCCAACCTTCCAACATGACATGTTCATTCAATCGATTTTATTGCACTTCTGTGATTGATTCCAATATGAACATTATTAACAATTTGATTAACGATTCCTTCACTGCTGTACCAAAAGGAAGCTGTACACTAGGAAAAACTTCACAATTAACTTCACATTTCCCTCCCCCGGTTTGGAACGCTCGAAACGAGCTGAGTAATCTTATTCATCCGGGATCGAATGACCCCGAACGTCGATGCAGCTGCGCGCCTTAGTGTTGGTTGAGGCTGTCCCACAGGGACGCGCAGTGCCGTCGGGCGAACCCGACCCTCTGCTTCTCCAGGTCATAAACCACCTCAAAACCCTGCTGCTGATAATTCCCCAGGATCGCCACCGGCCCGCCTTCCGCCTCAGCCTCGTCCCCGCCATTCATCAGCATCAAGCACCCCACTCGTGACCGCCTCCCACTGCCATCGCCGCCGCCGTCCATGAAGTCGTAGAAGTAATTCCTCCTGGGAAGCACCACGTCGGACCCCTGCCCCACGAAATGCAATGTAACAGTAGGCACGCTGGCGATGGTGTCGTTGTCGAAGTAGTAGCACGGGCTCAGCCCCGTCTTGTCTTCTATTTCGGTTGCCCGCTTATGGACTTGGCCGAGCCGCCGCTCGAACTCAGCGACCACCGAGCCGTACAGGCCCGCAGGCAGCATGGTGAACGTTGTCCCCGAGTCGACCACCATCCCTCCGTTCCCGCGGCCGTCCACCGCCCTCAAATTCTCCGCTGCCCGGATATGCTTCCGGCCCACGGAGATCCCCTCCAGCCCGACGCAGTAGAAGTACGGATGCTTCGGGTTGTCGAGCATCTCAGTGTACACGAACTCCGCCTCCTCGTTGTTCCCGAACACTTTCTCCTTCCGCCCGAGGATGAGTGGGCTCGGCCGGCGAACTCGGTCCGGCTCGAAAGAGTGAGACACCAAACAATAAGAAAACCGGTTGCCCAACTGGGGCGACAAGCGAGCGAGCTGAGCTGGCAAAGAAAGGGAGCCGCGGCCGAACCCGGCGACTCCGACCGGCTCTCCAAGGGCCGAGTGGGCACACCCGAAGGTGAAATTACGAAGGACCAAGGCAGGAGGAGACGTCGGGATGGAAACGGAGTGGCGATACAGGGTGGCGATGAAGCTGCCATCGCCGTAGGCGTAGTAAAACGGCGGGCAAGAGAAGGAGGCGCAGTCGGAGATTTCGATGGACTCAAGAGGGCAGCGAGCAGCAGCGCAGAGGTCGGAGGAGGAGAGAGAGGAGTGAGCGGCCGCGCATGCAGGGGACTTGCAAGAGACGGTGGAGGTGGAGGAGAGGTTGAGGGCGACGACGGGGTTGCGGCGGTTGGGGTTCGGCTTGCCCTCGCAGAGTATGCAGTCGAAAGGAGCGCAGGGGAACCAGACGAGGTCGCTGCCGGTGTCCATGAAGAGAGAGATGGACTGGGGAGGGTGGGAGTCGAGGATGAAGCTGAGGGTGTAGTCGCTGCCCGGGGACAGAGGGAGGGAGACCTGGCGGCGGCCGAGGCGGTGGTGGCGGAAGCGGGCAGCGGAGCGGGCGGAGGCGGACTGTAGGAGGTGATGGGTGGTGTTGAATCGGGAGGTGGAGAGGGAGTGGGTGAGAGGGAGGAAGATAGTGGCGGAGGACGAGGTGGAGAAGTGGTGGGCTATGAAGAGGAGAAAAGCGAAGAGACAGAGAGAGGACGCCATTTTGGAAGGCCTTTGGAGAGAGGAAAACAGAGTGTTCTGTTTCTTGCTCTGTTTCTTTCGGTGTTGGTGTTACGCCACCGCAGAGAGAGAGAGGGAAGGGGGGGAGAATTGAGGAGAGAGTGTAAGAGTTTGAGAGGGTTTTAAAGGGGAGGGGGTGAGGATTGAACGAGGCTTGGCTTTGCTAGCTATGTTTTGGATTGGGTAGCTGTTGGGGATGGGAGAGGGAGGAAGATGTGCTAAATGTGCTACTGGCCGCCGAAGAAGAATAGGTTAAAAAGAGAGAAATTATCAGAGCTTTCGAGCTTTTTACTTCACTTCAGTAGCTGTTCTCCACAGAGAACTATGGATGAGCAAGCACTCGAGCGTTGACTAGTACTAATCATCGGAGTACTTCGGTTCATTTAAATATTTGAAATGATGGAGATGGGGACGACGCATCCGTGAGTTTGGTGGCAGTCAAAAATCAGCGGGCCAGCCATGGCTTTGCCGGCAAAGTTCTAACATCTAAGAGCTGTTTCGCCGGGTGAAAAAGGGAACCGATAAATCAAACCAAATCCAATTAAAATCGACATTGGCCATTGTAACAATGAATCGAAACGGCGAAAATTACAAAAGTTTCAATTGACAAATGTCACTAGACATTTGTGAATAAGAAAATTTTGAGAGTAAAAAAACATTGATTATACACTTATAAAAACATAATGCATTGAAAATTTCTCAATTAGTTACTTGGCAAATAGCCTAAGAGCACTCTTTAACAAATACCAATTTTTTTTTTAATAAAAAAACTAGAACAAAAGAAAAGAAAAATAGCAAATCTGTATAAAACCATTCCGGATCCCCATAGATACAATCAAAATAAGACAAATTGAGGGAGAGAGAGTAGAGGAGTTGCCTTGCCAGCTAAAAAGAGTTAGGAGTTTGAAACCTCGAGCAAAGGGTTTATTGTGGGAAGTCGAATGAACCAAACGCGGGATAAGTGTTAAAAAAGTCTTAAACCTATTGCATTGGTGCCAATTCAGTCATAAATCTTTTATTGGTGCCAATTTAGTCCTAAACCTTTTGCATTTGTACCAATTGAGTCCTTTCGGCCAATTTTGACCGAAAATTGATGACGTGGACACTGACCGTTCGCCAGCGCTGACATGGACATTTTAAATATTTTTTAAATATTTTTTTAGTTTTTTCTTTTCTTTTTCTTTTTCTTTTTTGTTTTTCTTAAGGGGGTCGGCGACCTTACCGACCGCTGGGCAAGGGCTCGCGGACCCTCGCTGTGGCCAGCGAGGGCCATGACGCCCTTGCCAGATTTGAGCCAGGCGAGGGCGCCGCAGCCCTCGCCTAGGGCCAGCGAGGGTCGGCCGGCGAGGTCACCAGCCCCCTTAAGAAAACAGCAAAGAAAAAGAAAAAGAAAAAGAAAAAAATTTAAAAAAAATTATTGAAAATTATTTAAAATGTCCACGTCAGCGCCGGCGTCCATGTCATCAATTTCCAGCCAAAATTGGCTGAAAAGACTTAATTGGCACAAATGTAAAAGGTTTAGGACTAAATTGGCACCAATAAAAGGTTTAAGACTGAATTGGCACCAATGCAATAGGTTTAGGACTTTTTAGACACTTTTCCCAACCAAACGCTTGCTTGCTCCTACTGCAAAGTGCGTAAAATTATAATAGACTGCTTAAATTTTCAATCACTTGTTAAGATAATCCTTCTATAATAATGAGAAGGCTATCCAAATCCAAGGTTGTTCTACGAGGTGGTAACATATTGCTGCCAACCCCATGCTTGGATTCACTGAATGGCATAAGCAAATAAGCCGGTGAGAAACATGTGAGTCTCGGGTTTCGGACCATGCGGGCGGGGCACGTGCTTGGCCTGAGACCCACGTGCATTACTACCAAGGAAAGAGAAGCGAAGGTTCATATTACGAGCTTCACTTCAGTGATCAGGAATTGAAACTGATGTCTGAGTTAAATCCCATAACGAGGATCAGTAATGAAGGTAGGGCCACAATGAGCAAACCCCCCTTCGAGAGTTTTGAGTGGAATACGAATTCTCAAGTTGAGCTACTATGGTCGCAACCAATCCAGTCAACCGATACCGTCCGCCCCCCTCAAGATTTCGTAATCCCGCTGAATATATTTTTAAAATGCATATAGACAGATCGACCAACGCACTGCACCTAGACGAATCAAGACATCATCTAAAGATACCGTGCCTTTTCCTTCATGCACTGAACTCCTAATTAGTGCCCGAAAGGGAGAGATTGCAGGTCTCTCACTATTTCTTCCCTTCGATTTTCAGAGGCGTTCCATGTGTCGATTAACTCACATTGATCATGTCCCTTCAAAGTATCGGTGTGGCCGAGACATTGTTTTGTTTCTGGTAAAGCACTTGCGAGCTTCGACGGTCACTCAATTTGGCTTCAGAAGAACCGGACCACCAAATTGGGAACCCTCTTATTCAATCATTTACCTGAATTCTCTCTCTGGTCATAACCAAAATCAAAGTATCAACCAGACTAGCCAACAGATGAAACGTACAAAACTTGTTGTCACTTTGGCCACACAGTAAGGGACAGCCTATTTGGGTTCCACCAACCAATACTATAAATGTCCCAAAAAAAGGATATATCAATTCAGGGATATCCACCTGCCTCCATCCATTCCCGCTGGCTAATAGAGCCTATGCTTTTCATATTTCAGGACATAAAACAAAATTTACCTAAATCACAAAAATTAAGATTAGACGGCTCACAAACCAAGAATCCAGCATCATCTATATATTATATGGCTCTATTTGAGAGCTCACAAATTTGGAGCGACACCAATCTAGTTTGAGCCACAACTTGCTCTGGATGATCTGGTAGAGCTGACAAAGAGATGGCAACCTATTTTTCTGGTGACAATAGATATGACAAATCAATTCAGTTCAATGCTAAGGGCCACTAAAAAATTGAGGGCTCTATGAAGCGATGTGTGACAATTCAAAGTGCCAATCAGCCAACCACTGTGGGAACCATATCTACAAAGTCCAACTCATTGATTGCTAATACCAGAAACCACAGCCTCTTGCTTGCGTCTGTGAAATCATTAATCTACTTCCCTTCAGTTATTGAATTTTCAAAGTCTTCATATACTCTCAAACGTGATATCTTTAAGGATAATTACTTTCACCTCGCGCATCCGAAAACTTCATGTTTGGACTTATTTCAATAACTTAATATGGTAAATGCTGGCTTCACAAGTTTCACAAGTCAATCATGTTGGCCTGCATCAGCAAATTTGCAGGGTGCATCACGTCCTTTACTATGCTTTGCATAAATAGGACAGGCCATCAAAGCATTGTTCAAGTGAGAACCACCGATAATTCAAATCAGCAAACCATTGCAGCTTCACTTCCAAGTTACCACCAGTCTAAAGTAATTCATAGATAGTGGAAAAGTTTGCATCTATCTACTGCTGCACAAGATACTGATAAACAACATTCTACAGACTTCACCAGGTGTACCCCAAACCAGCAGACAATTTTACAACATATGAACGGATTTTGATCCAATCTAGTGGCATTCAAGCGCATAATTACAGGAGATTCTGGAGACTTTTCTTAGACTAAAGCAGCAAACTGATGCCTATTCAGCTACTAAACTGATTCCTGTTTAGAAGTGACAGTGTCAAGCTAATCTCACAGCCATTTTCTTATGTAGTTTCCTAGCCAAACCATCGAAAGAAAAAAGGGCAAATAAGGAGCACAGGGTCAACAGTCCATTCTTCACTTTCAGACCCTTGCTCATAGGCAGTGATCGAAGAAAATCATAAAACTTTTATACATGGCTGCGTTGGAAAGCAACTCATTACTTAGTCATGGTAATATATGGGACTCACGAACACTTGGAGAATGTAAATGCAAGGGATGCTACAAACATCATCTTAAACTTTTCCCTTACCAACAATTTGCACCTCTAGTTTCAAAATCCCACACTTTGCATCCTGAAGACCTACAATTTGTATGTTGGAGTCTAACACCATCAGGAAAAGTTTGGAAAAATTATACAAACTAGAGGTGCAAAATAGAATTCCTTGAAATCTTAAGGTGTAAAGTCTGGGGTTTAAAAATAGAGGGTCAAACAGCAGGTTTCGAAATAGACGGTGCAATGTGTAACTAAGGAGAAAGTCGTGGATGGTTCTTATAAATATGCCCAATGTAAATTATTCTTGGGATGCAAACATTGGCTGAATCATTATCTGCATACGAATTGATTCAATTCAATCTATAAGATAAATGCACAAAGTGCTCCCTCCATAAAGACATCTTTACTTTGATTGCATTGACGAATAATCACGGAAAGTACAATAGCTTTTCGACATTCAGTTAAACTGAATAAATGAAGATTGCCAAACACCCAAAGAATGCAAAGATGGCCATATCAATTCTGCCATCTTCCGGAAGATTACAAAGCAAGCATGACAGGGTTAGGAAATAAATTATAGGAGGCCTTGCCAAAAAATGTACTCATTCATCTGAAATATCAACTACAGTACTTACTTCTGACAGTTTGGAAACAGCAATTAAAGGTAATCGTTTTGTTTCATTAAAAAAAGAAGTACAGAGCCATAGACACATGGATCTTGGATAATTCATCCTCAGATAAACCAATTGCACAGGGTATCATTTCTTAGAAGGAAACAATAAATTCGTCCAAAAAGAAAACAATTTACGTTTCCTTGAAGGGGACAAAAAGGAAACCAAATTGTCATGTGCATAGGACACAATGTACTATGTAATTCTTAGCCGATAGGCACAGAGAGAAATGCGTTTGAGCACGAATCAGTGCTTTTATAATTCCAAGCATATCAGACATATTAAACCACATTATATTTGCACCATCAGTAATATAAGAGAACTTGCAATTTCATAAATGAGGTTAACTATATCCCATTCCATATCAGAGAGTTGACAAAATGTGATTGAAGATTAAGGGTATGCATGATTTGGTCACTCCGGTTTCAGTTTGTCCAATAACTTCTCTGCTTCAATAAACCCACCGAGTGGTCCCAATGACAAGTACTTCATACGTTTCCATCTGTATAAGCTCTTCAATGGTTAAACTAGGTGTGTCTATAACTTCATTAAGTATGATGATGGTACTGAGAGTAACAATTGGCAAAACATATTCGAGCCTTTTGAGAGTGCAAAGAGGAAAAAGGTTACCTGGGTATGAAAGGTAGTGCCAAACAGTGAAGATGCAAATGGTTGACACTGTTCAACGGAGGCTGATGAAAGCCGAACCTGCTAACATAGATATCCAAGACAGGAAAAGGAAATTGGTCAAAACAGTTAAAGTAGCCACAAAATCTTCTCTCATTTGCAAGCAACGGAATCATTGACACAAAAATTGTGTTGCCAATTGGTGTTACTTCTGCAACCGACAACATTATTATGTTCATATCAGCTGCTCACTATGTGTCCTTCAGTATTGAAAGTATCAAACACGAAAGCATTGTCCCAAGCCCTACATTGAAGTTGAATGTCAACCAGACCAGAAAAACAAATGTATGCCCAGGGACCAACAAATCTAACAAGTTGATTAACAAGGATTACATTTATATTGATCGGGTCATGATAATTAACACAAATTGAGATAGTTTCGTCATATATCATTCCAAAGTGAGTAAATATAAATAAATAAATAAGTAAATAAAAGTTAGTATGTGTAATGAGATAGGATAAGCACCTAAACACGTACGAGGCTTTTGACAAAATATTCCACGTAAGGATTGAAAAATATATAAATAAATAAGTAAATAAACGTAAGTTTGTGTAAAGATATAGGATAAGCACCTAAACACATATGAAGCTTTTGGCAAAATATTCCACGTAAGGATTGAAAAATATATACATGAATAAGTAAATAAACGTAAGTACGTGTAAAGAGATAGCATAAGCACCTAAACACATACGAAGCTTAAAGAAACATAAGTATGTGTAAAGAGATAAGATATGCACCTAAACACGTACGAAGCTTTTGACAAAATATTCCACATAAGGATCGACTGTCAATCACTCTATTCATCTTCCACAAAGACATTAAGGATAGAGGGCGGGGACACAGTTTAGCACTTGTGACAATGACATTATTAACGATTCCCATTCACATGAAGTTTACAGAAAGTAAAAGATCCTAGCATGAGCTAGACAACTTAACAAGGACAACTAAGTGACAAGCTATTTATTACTTTCACAGGATACCAACCAGCAAATCTATATCTCCAGCACATTCTTCCAGTTCCTCCAAACACATTGCGAAGTCTCTAATATCTAGAGGATTGAGTGCCAATAAGCATGTCTTCCACGTCAGTTTAATTGCGGGGATGCATAATAACATGGTCACATGAAATCAAGGGGACCGAAACTCCATGTGGCTGAAGGATATGAAAAGGTACCTGTATTGCTTTGACTGAGGCACTTCTCTCTGTAAAAGCATTCTCCCCACATCCAGCATGTGACTCACTGGACGAATAGAAAACGAGAGTGCGGATAAATAACAAGAGGTCCCGTGCTCTCAAATAAGTCGAGAACAACGAATATAATTACCTAACGTATAATCTTCAGCTCTCCTTTTGAGGTCTCTCACAGTCGAAATGTGCTCCACCGGAATCACCAAATAATGCCTGTTGATCAGGCATTGAGCTTAAGATTTTCAGTCATCCAGAGAGTAGCAGCGAAAGAGCTGCAAATCGAAGAGCGAAATCATTTCAAGTAATGCTGCGATCCGTGCCGTGGCATCACATCTTAAATTCCACAATATCTGCAGCACGTCTCTTAGAGGTTAGTCACCACCAACTCGCGCGATGAGACTAATACAAAAGCTATAAGAAAAGCATGAGAGGAAAGTGATCAACAGCCCAATCACATTGAAAACCACCAGGACCACAAAAGGAAGAGAACAGATCAATATTTTATCACACGAACCCCCCGAATTAAACCAGGCAATCTCTTCGACCAAAAAAAAAACAGGCAATCTCCATAAGACCGACTCTACTCTTGGCAGTCTGCTGTGTAGATTGACAAATTCGATCATTCAGTAACTCGAAGCAACGATTCGGTCAAAACTAAAAGAAGAAATCCGAAGCATCCAAAGAATATGCGCTACGCTGATCGCCTAAAACATCGAATTGCCTTGGAATCAACGGAATCGTGATCCACATCACTCGTCCGAAAATTTTTCCATCGAGTCGAGCCACAGCGTAGATCGACAAGTCCAAATTCAGAGCAACTCGTACACTTAAAGGCATCCATTACAGCTATTCCCAAACCAAGAGCTCAAAGCGCGATCTAGAGAGAGCACTGATCAGACTTTTCCTTCCACGAGGCAATGCGTAACCCCATCAGATCAACCAGCTGGAACCGGATCACAATTTCCCCGCGCATCCGATGATTAGGCACTTACCTCAAGGCGGAGGGATTGATGTCTTCGAACGCGACCACTCGATCGTCCTGCAAGCGCGAGAGCGAGCCTCGATGAGCTTCAGGTGCCCTCGAAACGCGCACAGAGAGAGAGAGAGAGAGAGAGAGAGAGGGACGAACGGAGTGGAGGAGAGAAGTGGAGGTGGAAGAGCGGGCGATTTGGCAGAAGATGCAAGCCGACGTCGCTCCCGCCATTTCCTCTTCCCCTTCTTCCTTCTCTTCTCCGTCTTGCCTGACCGAGGAAAGCCTTTTTCTTTCTTTTGGCTCCGGAAAGAGAAGGCGGCGAACACGCGGTCGCGTGTTATTCCTCGAAAGGAGAGAGCAGACGCAGAGTATGCCGATTGCTGACGACAGAAATAATCCATTTTCCATCGAAGTTGGCTTGGAAAAGGAGAGACGAAACAAATAAAGGGAAAATAACACAAATGATTCTTGTACTTTGATAAGCGATCTCTGAATTTTTAATTTGTTCAATGTGGTTAATGCACTTTAACCCAATGTGCAATGTGATCCCCGAACTTTTAATTTATTTAATGTGGCCCTTGAACTTTTGGTGCGTGCTCAAATTAACCCATGAATTATATAAATGTGTTTAATGTTGCCCCTAAACTTAAGTTAATGGAAGAATAGCATTAGTCATTTTCATATAATTTAGAGATTAATTTGAATATTTACCAAAAAGTTTATGAATCACATTGAATAAATTGAAAATTTTAAGAATCACATTGGGCCAAAGTTCATAGACAATTTATGCCATTATCCCTTCCTCAATTAGAAGAGAAGATGCAAATTATCCTAATGACAAAAATAATGCAATTTCAAGAGAAAATGACACATGATTCTTGTATTTTGATCCGATGTGTAAAGCGATTTTTTAATTTTTAATTTGTTCAATGTGGTTAATGTACTTTAACCCAATGTGTAATGTGATCCTCGAATATTTAATTTATTTGATGTAGTCCTTGAACTTTTAGTGCGTGCTCAAATTAACCCATGACTTATATAAATGTGTTTAATTTTGTCCTCGAATTTAAGTTAATTAAAGGATAGCGTTGGACATTTTCATATAGTTTATGAATTAATTTAATTATTTACCAAAAAGTTTATGGACCACATCGAATAAATTAAAAATTTTAGAGATCACATTGGGTCAAAGTTCATGAACCATTTATGCCATTATCCCTTTCTCAATTAGAAGAGAAGACACAAATTATGCTAATGACAAAAATAATGCATTTTCATCTTAATTCGCTTGAAAAGGGGAGATGGAAAAAAAGAAGATCACGCGTTTTACTTTAGATTAATTTAAATATTTCAATTCACACATTTTTATTATTTTTTTTTAACTTAGAGCAATTGAAATTTTCACGGTATATAAATATCAACACGTAAATTAACAAACAATTCTTAATAATTTCTGAAGTCTATATTGGACTTTATATTTTCGTGGGAAAGTTGAAAGAACTACTTCTTGGTTATATTAAAGCATAATGAAAAACAAACAAGGCCTCACGAGTAGTTTTAGCGATCTCTTGAGCTTTCTGATCTAGAGTCTGTCCCTTATATCTGTGAGCTAAAGTTTCACAATCTTAGGTATAAAAACGAAAGGTAAAGTACTAAAATGCTAAAATGAAACGTAGCTTTTTTCTTCTTCTTTTTCACAAAATATTCCTTTATCTCTATTATGAAAATCATTTTACAAGAAAACCAATCGAGGCTTTCTGGATACTAGAGATCAAGCTGAATAATGAACTCAAGTAGAACTTTCAAACTTCAATTATCTAAAGAGGGGCATGGCAAAGCAGGAAAAGAAAAAAATTTGCTAGATAAACAGGTTGTTGTTCAAATTCGGTGCTCTTCACGGGGTATAAACAGCTCCTCGTAATCGTCCACCGTCACCTGTATCACCACGGAATTATGGAACACAGGTTATGAACCGAGCCGGTTTTGCTTGAAGAGGGATCGCAAAGAAGCACTACCTCGTATCTTTTGCCACCATAAGTATACTCCATGCGCAATCCTTTTGGCTCTCCAGGATAGGGATCGCAAAATCCCATTATTCCCGATTTCTTTACGCCTTCGTGAAGCTGCAAATATCGAATTGGCAAGTGAGAACAAATGGCCGACACGGGCAGATAATGAAAACCCCCCAAGATTGCAGATGTGTCTGTTGGCCTATTGCTATTAACACCAAGCGTCACCTTGACGAGAGGGGCCTTGATCTGGTTCATTTTCAATGTTCATGCGAAGAAACACAGGCATTCGAAAGCCTAAATAAGTAACGTTGCATATGCAAGAATTACTTCTGCATACTGGTGCCACCACCTGCCAAGCTTCTACTTCCAATAAATGTATGGATCACTCTGACTGAGAGTACATGATCGGACCTTTGACGCTAAGTTAAAAATACCCTAAAGGCGTAAGTCCAGGCTCCTCTGCCTCGTGAGAGCATACTCATATGTTTTAGTGTAAAACTGAAGGGCATCACGTAGATTTCAGACAAAGGTGTCCAAATCTGGGGAGATGTGCGCAGCTTGACACCTACTTTGGGGCAGAGGTTTCCGTGACTCAAACCTATGACCTCTAAGTCATAATAAAGTAACCTTATGTCACACCAAGGCCTCGCCCATTACGGAACTCTTACTTTCGGTTAATAAAACTGTCTGAGAAATAACAATAGAAAGGCAAGTTCTAAGCTGTTAATTAAGGATGGCTGAAGTCAATGCTAGGTCAAAGAACAGTAACGCTGAAGAATTTGACAAGAAAGAAAGTACATGGAGCGCAAATATGGCACAAGATAGGAGTAGCATACCTTGAGCTGCCCTGAATCAGTAACAAGGAAATTTAGAGGCAAAGTGACATCTATAACTTGGGAAGCCGATTCAGTGACTCCTCCTGATTGATCAGATCTCTTCACATTTTTAAGATTCCCATATTTCGCTTCAGTGATAACTAGTCCACCAACTTCCATTTGTTTGTTTCTTTTTCGATTTGCCACGTTTTCTAACAACTTCTGAGCTCTCTGAGCTGCTGCCATTGCTTCTTGTACCTACATGTCACAAATATTCACTTAAATATTTCCAATGAATACAACGTACACTGTAGAGCAGTAAATGTTTTACACATACCTGCGTTGAAGTTTTCTCTAAATTCTCCAAAGCCTTCTGCCTCTCTCTCTTAAGGTAATAAGGCTTGACAACAAACTTCTGCAATCATGGAAGATGTAGGTTGCATCAACTAATGACTTTTCTATCAGCAGTATGTCTAAATAATCAAACAGGTAAGCATGGGCCTTGTCAATTGGAAAGATGCTCGTTAGAACACTGTGCATTGTCTGAGAATAATCAGAGTGAATGACTAGTCGTAGTAACTAGTAAGTCAACATTTAGCCAGATGCAAAGAATGCCATCACGACTTCGTCCAATAAATCTACTAGTTACAATTGCCAATAAAAGTTAAGAGCTAGATTGAAGCCAATCGTTGAATGCGAATAGAAACACGATCTTCCAAGCCAGCATAACATTTACGTATAACCACCAAACAACTGAAATAAAAGGCCTACGATGGAGCCCAACATGAAGGTCTTTCCACCTAATAAACGAGAATCATACAGTCAAATTCTGTAACAAGTAGGTTCGGGAAACTGATTTCTTCCTAAAAAACTAAGATATGAAATGCCAAGTATAAAAGTCGGAAGACATACTTCCCATTACCATTAAGGTTACAAAACTAAATTCAGTGCCAAATGCAAAAATAATCGCAATAAGTAAACACCATTCACGACAAAATTCTCCATAAGGTGATTCAGATAAGAACCTTGAGTATGAAGTAAGCAGAAGTTGGAAATATAAATGCCCCGGCAGCAAACAAAGGATTTAGATGCCTTGACAGCAAAATCTGCACACAAACAGCCAAAAGCAAACATCTCAGAGTAAAACGAGGCATAAAATGGAAAGCCTTCCCAATTTTCTCCACTAACTACTAGATCATATTTTAGACCACAAGAGAGAGTACATGAGGAAAGCAAACAGAATGGAAGTACCTTAAACGTTCCGAAAAGCTTTCTTATGACAATGCTCTCAAGTCCTTTTTTAGTTTTGAAAAATACAGTCCATCCTCCATAACAACTTATCAAGGTGGTCTCCAATTATTTAAGCCTCTTCACATTTTCATACATCGAAATCTATTCGACTTCTACAACTAATGAAGATAACCACTTTAAGCACCCATATTGTGCCTCTAATGGAAGAAAACAAATGAAAATGCTAAATCCAGCTTACAGGAACAATTATCTTTTGGCCACCACGACGCCACTCAAATTTCCAAAATATACCCTGCCAAGAAAATAACACGCAGAGAAGGGGTAAGCCAACACACAAATTAAAGAAGCAATATAAGTGTCAATGATGCAGACACAATAATAACTAAGGAGCCTGCACACAACTGTGTGAATTTAGAGTGAAACGACAAATCCACTAATGGATATGTCTTAAACTCAATCCACCCTAAATGTAATAAGACGTAATGTAATATTTTTAGACATTCGGCATAAGACCCATATTCTAGCCAGGCGAAATGTAACAAAACCTAAAAAAAAAAACCCAAGGGACTGGACCCCCTTAACAATTCAAGGGTGCTGGACCCCTTGAGATACGATATACGGATGACCATGCCATTGATGGTGTGGCCTTCTGTTCCCATTATCAAGTTTCTACATAATCTCATCTTTTTCTCAATATAAACTTGAACATTAAAATCTTATGTTAAATAAATAGTATTGTAATAGTCAGTTTTTTTGCCTTTTAAAAGATGAAAAGCACTAGAAGATCTAAAGATTTCTCAAATTACATTTCACGAGGGAAAAACATAAGTACACCAATAATCATCTAGTCATCACTCTTAAGAAGCATTTAATACCTGTATCCCAATTGTATACAGCATGCGGACAGTGCTAAAGTTAGATAATTTTCTTCTACCACCAACTTCGATCTCTAGAGCAGTGCTGTGCAACAAGTAAAGTTGTTGAAAAAACAATGTAGCATAACTTTAAACAGAAAGTGCGTCAGCATATATTAAAATCTTGAAGTATCTATAGGTTTGACGTCCAACTTCAAGAATTCATTCATCTTACAAAATTGTTGGCCAACCATAACATAAAAATCAATGTAGCACCCTTCCTCACTGTCACATTCAGATAAATATTAGTTCCTCCTAAGCAACATACATAATCATATAACAAGATATGAGAAAGTTTATAGCAAGTCATTGAGGCAGGCATGATGCAATATCTACAAATGTTAGCACAAAGAACCTGATTGTAAGGGCCTCTCATCTTTATACTGGGTTTCTCCATTCCGTAAGTTGCTCAACAAAACTTCTCCAGCATCAAAAACCATGATTTGGAAACTTTAAGATATATCACATGCTACAGAATTTTATTAATGGGAGGGCAATGTCTCATAAGAGCTTGAAATGTGACAAATAATTAACTCAATCAGAAATGCTATGAAAACACTTGAAATGTGATGGATGATTAATACAAGGAGAAGTGATTGCTAAAGTCCAAATAAATATAGTCACAGTCAATTTGCAATATCAATGCACAAATTCATCTACTGCGTGTACCTTCCGAATCTGCCTGCAATACGGCCATGAGATTTTGAAGAAAAACGCCTAGTGTAATGAGCTGATACCCCAAAAGAACTTGTTCCAAGCTGTAGAAATTGCAGAAGGTTGAAATAAACACAAATGAACATGGTTAGGCATAATAAAAGAGAAACTTGGCTTAGGGAGGTTCTTTGGGGAAAGGAGCATAGCAAGAAGGACCATGCGAAACAAATGTTAAATCACTTAAGCATATGTGAACAAGTTATGAGAATGCCTTTCATCATATTATCTCCAAAACTCGGAGATGAAACTTGAGCGTGACTGAAGTGCAAATTTGGACATACTTTCAACTCTCCAGCAGCAGACATTTTCTCTTCTCTCTTTTGCCATCCAACCGCTATAGATGATTCTGGTCCTAATACAAGCTGTATCTGCAAAAAGATGAAGAGCAAAAAATTAGAGAAATATTTGATGCAAGGAAAAGACACAGTGAAGTATAGCACAAGATTTACTGTGTCGACAGCTAAGAAAATGCCCCAATTTTATAAAGATTTCCCATTACCATTGCCATTGCCATGTATTGATGTCTTCCGTGGATACTGCAAATGATATGCCCTCTATGAATGTTTTATCATTTATGAAACCAATCGAATTACCAACATTAAGCCACAGACGAGTTATCTTTAAACCTTCAAGAATGTGTTGCTAAGAACCTTTATAAGTCAATCCTGATATAGTTTTCTGATTGCAATAGGTAAACAGCACACGGCAAATAACAGTTCGGCAGAGAAAGAGAGAAACTTGATGCAGCTAGAATACATTTCCATTTGCTGTTTCTGAGAATTGGCGGGTCCACGCATTTGACAGATTTATTGACCCATCTTGCAAAGACATTGCTAAGCCCATTGTCGCTGATGAGTGTTGTGATAAATGCCTATCACCAAACAAAAGTGACAATAAGTAGTATCATTTGCATAAAACTAATATAAATAGCTAGTAAATGCTCTACCTTGTCGTTTGCACGCCAACGAGGGCCTGTAGACCAAATGAGACCATAAATTCTGCTGAAGCAGCAGGAGAAATCTGATGTCCAAGCACAAGAGAAGCAGCTCGGCCGCCAGAACTTTCACTAACTGCCAAATTTCCACCAAGAGCTAGGGTATTCTTTTTGGATATTTGAGACTGGAATTGACTTGCCATTTGCATTCTGAGATACATGAATACATAAACTCAGCAGATACCATTGAGCAGCAGAATATTACATGGCAAAAAATTGTCAAAGTGGAGAAAGTATCGAATCAAATTTTCCCATTTCTTATAAGAATCACAAACCTAGGTAACAGGGTTTACTGTGATCATGCAGTGGTACATATCAATATTAGTCAGCCTCACAGCTGAATACCATAAATTTGATCTGACAGAACCATGAGAACATCTAACTCCACAGAATTTAATTTGTAAGTGTCAAAAATAATTAAGGAGGATGGGGATCATGTTGACATCATAGGTAAACAGCCATCAGCTTGGTCGTCATTCAGCTATCATGAAACCATTTCATTCTGCAACGTCTTTGCTCATATCGTGCAGTTGTGCAACTTGTTATTTATTGTCAATCGTAGCGTCCTGTAGTCACACTCAATACGACAATCTCATCCAACTTGATTTTCATGAAAATCAGAACTCTATTCACTGTTGGCAACAAAAAAAAAAAAGCATTAAAATCAATGTCTGGTCAAGTGCTCCTGTATCATCATGCATCGGGCAGAATCCATCTTTACATAGGATCCTCAAATGAATTGGCAGATACATAAATCGAGTCCTACCCTCTCACGAAGCTGTCACCATCCAAAAAGTGTGGCACTGACAATTCTGTCATTATCGTACCAGATGGTCGGAAATGTGCTAAACTCTTTTCTTGCTCCTTCATTCGCCTTAACCTTTCAAGTTCTTCCTTTATTTCGTCAACTTTACTCAGCCTTGGACCAAGTTCTAAACCTGAAGTTAACCCCTCCATACCATATATATCATATATTTGCCTTTTATTCTCATCGGACAATATTTCATATGCTTCACATATCCGCTGAAAGTTCTGTGTAGCAACTTCCTTCATCTGAAAATCAGACACTGGTTCCATATTAATAGGACTTCTGATCATCAATAATCATGCTGAGAAAAGGACAGCATCGGAATTGAAAATGAAGACGAACAAACTTATAAATGGGGCCAGGGCCGAAGCAACTGAAAAATGTTAGAAGAAAATTCATTCATTCATAATATTACCATAAGATACACTGAGCAGCACTAACAACTACCAATCGTATGCAAAGAAGAGTTGAGCGAAGCCATCATGAAAAGAGCAAAGACATGCTGCACTTAGATGATAAATCTTCAACCGAAATTAGAAGAAAATTAAGTGTCTATTGCAAACATAAATATTTCCAATTCCTTCTCTCCCTCATTTCTAGTCCAACCATTAGACATCTTGGCGAGAGGCGAAGGCATGGGCTTGCTATTAATGCTTAATGGACTATTACAGCATCTAGTTTTGAACATTGGACAGATTATAGACTGAGAAGGAACAGTTGAATCATCTTTGAAATGATGTTAATTTTTTTATATCACTCACAATGAATTAGGCCTCCCCACTTCTATCAAAAGCAATGGGACAATCGAAAGGACACTAAAAAGCTTGTTATTGCCATGAAACAAGATAAAAACTGCCATTTTCAGCAGTTAACATTTTATATCAACCAAACATATCCCCCTTAGATAGAAACAAGATTTTTGGTAGACGGACCAATGATAACCATGTTACGGCGTGAATCAAGACGGAATAGATATTCATTTATGGGATAGTCGCATAATCTTCTAGTGATAGAAGTAATTCTGCATTGGAGCGATTACATTTTCCAAAGAAAAGGGAAAGAACAGCGGAACAGAGTTCTCCCGAGTTCACAATGGGCATCAATACTCAGTTAAACACACGAGCAGCACCGCGCACGCAACTGAGGCAAACTCGATTCAGCCACAAACACGAACGAAACAATCAAAGAAAAATGCTAACAAAATCAAACTGGCCACAACCCAACAGCCCAAAAAACCTCAGGCACCATCCCAAGAAACTGTCCACGAATCAACCGATAGACGCCACCACGAATCCAATTCCCCGCGGCGCTAATCAAATTCTAACCGAAGGCACCTAAATCTTCGCAGCCAACAAATAAAAGCGCGCGAAGTGGAACGAGCATAAAAGCATACATGAAGGTCCTGGTACTTGTCGGGGTGATAGACTTGAGCCCATTGGCGGTAGGCCCTCCTGATTTCCTCGTCCGAAGCGTCCGGGGACACGTGGAGCAGCGCATACAGCTCCTTGTGTGGGGGTCCGGTGATGTCCTCTTCCTCGTTCATCTTTACAGGGCTCCCAATTCGAGAGCTGCGAAGCGAATCACAGCTTCGACGGGCGCGGAAATTGAAAGGAACGCGAGGTGTTCGCTGTAATGTCGCAGAGAGGGAGGGAGGGAGGAGGGAGGGAGAGAGGGAGCATCTCTTTGTGCTTGGTGAAGGGTTTAAGGGTTTTCAACCGAACCGGGACGTGTGACGACCACCCCGTCGTGTATTTGGGCACGGTTAGCAGTGAAATTTGATTAAAGCTAATCCCGATCGACTTTGGCCCGAGTCCATGATTCCTGCCTCTGTCGGTCATCCAATATCGTGCCGAATCAAGCTCGAGCCGAGACTATTCAAGTATTTTGTCAAGCAAACTCAAACTCGTAAAGACTCAATTTAACAGGATCACGATTTTAGTCAGATTGGTATTACTTTTTCATCATCGTATTTAAATAATTAAACATCATTGGTCTCACTTACGAAGTCTTCCCCTAATGCCCCTCCATTAAATAATAGAAAGTTGAAAATGAGGGCCTAATTATAAGTAAGCACGCCTTTAAAATTACCAACTGCTTCAAAAGGTAACTATTGAGAGAGACCGAAAGGAAAACTCATTTTGGTAGGATTTAATATACAATAATTATAAATAAGGAACTTCAAAAAATAATCGCAGCACATAGTGACACTATAATAGTGTACACCCACGTTAATAAATGCAAAGAAAAAAAATTCGAGGTTAATAAGCACGTGCTTAAGTTTCTGACAATAGCTTAGTTACAAATAAGTTAGGTCGAGGTCGAGTATTTAGATCTTATGTTAGAGTCGATCTCAATCGAACTCTAGTCGAGTTTTGACTATCAAGCATGTGAGTCAACTATCAAGTTTTTTTTTTTTGGCCACATAGTCAACTATCAAGTTTGTTTGGCACTATATTGACTCGATTTGACTATATTAACCCTTAGGAAGGACTCCAATTTACAAGAGCGAGAAAAGGATTTTGGTTGTTTTTTTTTTCCTATTCTATCCTTAACTTTAATTTTTTTATTTTGAGAATAAATCACAAAAAATCTTAAACTATACTTATTGTGACACATTAACCTAAATTTTTTTTTTTGTGATATAAAAATTCCAAAACTATGTCTACTGCGACATTTATCCTAAATTTTTTCTTGTGATATAAAAAATCCCAAATTGATACCTATGTGACACATTTACCTTCTGTAAAAAATTCGTCATATGATTTTTTTTAGCCAAAACAATGTTCACGTGAAGGCTATGTCAACATTATTTATTTTCTAACATTAATGTAGGTAGATTTTTACGGTTCTCATTAACATAAATTTGACAGGGTAATTGTATCACATATGCACAAGTTTATGGTTTTTAGTGTTACAGAAAAAAAATTTAGGGTAAATATGTCATAGTGGGTATAGTTTCGATTCTTTTGTTTTTTGTTTTTATATTTTTAGTTAATATTTATTTAATGGAACGCGCGTTCTTCTTTTTGGTTCTATTATTTGAGCAGCTAACTAGTTCTCAGAGGATGGTGGGCATCTCATATTTCACGAAGCACTTGAAGCCCCATCTTAAAAGGGCCAAATAGCGTCCGCGGAACAACAAAAACGGGCCTCTGAGTAAAGGATAGCCCAAAAGGGCCGGGGAGGGTTATACAACCAGCACCAGAAAGGGTTTTTGCTTTTTGGGCCTTGGTGGTCCAGTCCGCCAACTGATTGGCATCGCAGCGCCAGCGATGGTGTAACTCAACCGCCACGTCAGCGATTTCCAGCGAAAATTGATCGAAATAACTACATGGGAATTTTTTTACAAAGTTGGTAAAATTGAAAAGTTTATGACCCACTTGACATTCATACAATATATTTAAGACTGATTTGGTAATTTTTCGGTGCTTATAAGTTATCGACATTACTCACACGCAAACTCTATCAAAAGTGAATGTTGGTGACGTCGCCGTTTGCAAAATCAATCAAAACACCGATTCAAGGAAAACACGACAAAAAAAATTAAAACATTTGCCTCTAATTTGAAAAGGAGCTATTTAACTCAAAACTTGTTCATGACCAATTTTCTTGTATAAACGCCCACTTACTGTCCGTCTTTGTCACTGTCACCTAACCATATGTTGAACTTGTAGACATGGTTTTACCAATAAGAGAAATAATTTAATGACTGTATTTAATCCACTGTGAGATTTCTGACTAAAAAATAAATTCACCGTAAGATCAACAGCTTGTTCTGAGCCATAAAAAATAAAAATGCATATAATTATAAATTATTATGCGATTTATTCTTTCAAGAATTTGTAGGTTCATAACATATTGTTATTCTCATAGTGAGCCAAAGGCTGTTATACTAGCAAAGTCCTACCAATAATTTGCTCATTTTCGTTAGAAATGGGGACTCAGGCTCCAAAAACCATTTTGGTTCACACGGGAAGATGGGTCTCTGCCCTGGCCAACCCATCAATTCATGTGGATCATCTTGTCTGCATTACCTGCAATTATCTGCTCTTTATAAGGGTCAATTTCACAAATTTTCTGTGGGGAAAAACAATTGGAGCTATGATCTTTTGGCCCATGCAAGTGCCAAGCACGAAGCTTCATGGAAGTTTCCTTCGAGAATTATAAGGCACCGCATCGCTCGACCCATAATGCAGAACATGACAAACGGCCTTTCTCTGCAAATTGCCTGAACATGTAACGACCCAAGAAAAGAATGCTATTGCATCCACCTATGTAGCTCCAAAAAATTCCCGTAGATCAAATAAGAATACTGTCCCCTCTATACACCAAGGTTTGTCTTTCCATAATACTTTCTTCTTAATGGTCTGTAGAATGAAAAAACAAAAAAAAAGGCGTTCAATCCTAAACTTTACAATTTTGTCAATTTAGGATGTGTTTATTTCAAGGAAAACTCAAGATTTGGAAAACATTTTCCGAAAAGTAATTGGTTATATCACTTAGAAAAATCAGTTGACAGAAAATATTTTCATCACACGACGCACCCTTGTTCCAAATCTTTGCGTGAAATTCCAAAGTAGTTGACTTAACATGCTGTCATCGCCAGCCATCCCATGCGGCACACTGCCACGTAGGTGGTTTTTTGTGAAAATTGGCCGGAAGAACTACATTAGAATTTCGCGCGGGGATTTAGAACTGAATTGTTGAAATTGAAAAAGTTTAAAAACGAATTAACATTCATATAAAGAGTGTAAGACTAATTTGGCAATTTTCCTCTAATTTTCCCCCACTAATCGATAAACTTATAAATAAGAAAGCTATATTTGCATTCTCTATGATTGGTGCGTGCGTGTATGAATAATGTCTAAGTTCGTGCATGTGCCAAAATTCATTCTATAGAAAATAAAGTAGGTATTTGCCTCAAGGCTTGATTTTGTTGCATTATTTCAATAGCGTACGATAACGAAACCGTCACATGGATCCATGAGGCCATGTCGATGTGTCACGACATGACATGGACCATCTTATCTTTCCCCCCCCCCCTTCCTTTTTCGCAAACGAAATTAAGGAGAAATTAGGAGGAATTGGCCGAATTCGCAAAAATCAAAATGCAAAAATTAGGAGAAACTTTTCGGGTGCGCTAGATATAAATGAGCCCAGTGCATCCCCGTGATTAAATCACGCAGAGTCGCATGTGGGACCCATCACTAATAACAAGGGTTCGAATGAGTTGAATTACACGTACCCGGATCACCTACTAATTTTTCGAAAATTAGAGCATCGGAAATTTATTATTATTATTATTATTATTATTATTATTATTATTTTCGCGACAATTGCGCTTTCCTAATTTCTCCTGCAAAACAAGGTGAAATGGTAAAAAAGAACTTTCACGTAGCGTGGGATGAAGCCAAGCCGATGACAGCAACTCCTACCGGTCACCCGAAAGTACAATATGAAAAGATTGATTGGAATTGCTTTACAAAGTGAATTATGGAAATCCACTTCCATTTTGGCCTGATGGAGAAGAAAAAACCCAATTGAATAACTAATAGGATTAATATTACGAAAAATTCTAAATTGGTACATTCATGATAAATTTATCCTAAATTATTTTTTTGATCATGAAAAATTCAAAATTGATATATCTGTGACAAATTTATCATAAACTGGTACACATGTGATAAATTTACTCTCAATTAGTTTTCGTCAAATTTTGTCGTTAAATTACTGAGTTTGATGATATATAACAGTTGACAGGGTCTATCAGTTTGGGGTTTTACTTTTTGTTTATCACAGGTGTGCCAGTTTGAGATTTTTTGCGTTATTAACTCAATTTAACGGAAATTAATGGAGGGTAAATTTATCGCATATGTATCAGTTTGGGATAAATTTGTTACAGATGTACCAGTTTGGAGTTTTTTGTGGTAAAAAAATTAGTTCGGGGTAAATTTGTTATAGATGTACCAGTTTAGGATTTTTCGTGATCAAAAAAATAATTCGAGGTAAATTTGTTATAAATGTACTAGTTTTGAATTTTTCATGGTATTAACCCTAATTAATATTACTCGTTACACATTCAAAATATGTATCCATTTCAAACTAGATCGCGTTGCTTTCGCGAATACATTGGGTAAATCGATTTTTTAGGGTGCGTTTTAGGTTTAAGTAGCAAATAGCTAAATCATAGGATAAATGTAGATCATAATTCGCATAAGACAACGCAGAAGGCCCCATTATTCTTATTTATTACATTATCTCCACTGCGATCCATTCTCTCTCCTTACGTCCATCTTCAGCCAAATTCTCTCTCTCTCTCTCTCTCTCTAAAATGGGGATGCACTTGGTGGCATTGGCAAAGCTCAAGCTCACATTGGTCGCTTCCCACAGCCTAGCCCCGATTCTCGCCGGCGGCCTGATCTGGCCGTTCTTGCTCAAGCTCTCGCTCGGCCTCCGGCTCTTCCGGAGAAGCGACCACGCCAGCATGGTGCAAGCGTCGAGCCTCTTCTTCTTCCAGCTGAGGCAGATTGCAGCTGGCTCCGAGCGACCGGTGAGTCCCGGCGGCGAATGCCGGTTGAGGAGAGCCGTCCGTCTGGTGTGCCGGAGCATGGCAAGTGTGCGACAATCGGCGGAAGTCCAAGGCGGCGCCGGTGACGCCGATAGCTTGCACACGCTCTCGATGATCGCGCTTTAACTCATTCGGCGGCACGCGCGTACGTTCGCGGTCTCTCTCGCCTATTCATTCTCTGGTTACAACGTGTCTCCTCAAGTTGGTGAGTGGTTTGATTTCTTGAAGCTTGAGGATTCTCCATGTCATTTTCGAAAGCGAAAGCGAGAACATTGCTTGTCCGAGAACGAAAGAGGCCACAGTAAATGAAGTGAAGCGTGTTATAATTTGTTGGTGATTTCTTGAAGCAAGAGTCTCTGTTAATGTTAAGGAAACGAAACCCTACTTCATTTCTATAATCTCAATGCTATCAAGCTCCCCCCCCAAAAAAAAAAAAAAAAACTCCGACGTTCGTAGACTTTTGCTCGAACGAGGATATTTTTTATTCCCAAGCAAAGATCGACCAAAAGAAGTCACATCCCCGTGTGAGAAATCAGAATTGAGGCCTTACCTAATTGCAATGGCGACGCAACGCATCGTGCTCTAGAATCGTGGGTAACTGATGGCGATTATGTAACGACCGTATCGGTTTTACGTGGAGACGCAAAGAGGGAAGAAAGTGAAGGGAATGAAAGTTAGGAAAGGAGAGAATTAGAAAGAGGAGAATAGTTTTCATTTGTTGATGATTTATTTTATATTGGAGCGCCTCGATTCATCTCCAATCAATGTTTTGTGATCGAACAATAGGAAAAACATCGAAGTTAAACAGTTAAACCCATCCGCTGAGTGAGCAAAACACTTGGCATGGATGCGACAGATCCGGTATTCAAGTCTCGGTGTTTCCCACTTAGAGTAACCCGGGGAACTTGCTACCCGGCAGAGGAGTTCTTGCCTGATACACATGGACGGAGTGATTCATGTGCATTATACGAATTAATCAAGTCGGAAAGTCTATCATGTAAGTAGTAAAGTCAAAGTGCACGTTTGGTTTTTATTTATTTATCAAACTTGGAAATTCAACATCTAAAATCTACCATGAAATACCTTAAATCTTGCAAGTATTGTGCCAAATTTGTTAGAGGAACTATCTAATTACCATCGAGTCATATGAATATGAGAATAAAGAGGCGAATCCAAAGGAGCTATTTGAGTTATTAAGTATTTGGCTTGGATGTAATAAATCACAATAATTTTAATCCCAATTTCTCAAGATGATTGTCCAACAAGTCATAAACATATTGTATGGTCGCTAATTCAGTCATAATCTTTTTAATTTAGTCAATTTAGTCTTAAACCTTTTAGCCGAAACCACTGACGGGGTAGTCTAGTCAGCAGCTATTGTCTACATAGCATATTCGGCGTTGACGTTGATGATTTTTGCATTTTTTTAGATTTTCAAAAAAATTATGTCTTTTTACCTCTTCTTTTCCCTTTTGCCTATGGCCAATCTTAGTGATGGTCGCCCTCGCCTTGGTCACCGGCCATCGCCATGACCAGCCACAAGCAAAAAGAAAACGAAGAGGAAAAAAAAACAAGAAAATTTTAAAAAATTACAATTTTTTTTTGGGGTCAAATAACGGACCTTCATTACTAGAACTTTGAAGAAACATAATTAGGTTCAGAATCCAAACATAATAAAATCCACAGGGTAAGGGGGATTACATAGCCAATCGCTAGGTAGAGAGTTATCCCGATAGGCCTTGGCGATCCAGTCTGTTGGCTTGTTAATTTCACAGAGTGCACAAGAAACCGAAACTCTTGTGAGCTAGTCCAACATGGTTTTGCAGTCATCAAAGATAGTCTTCACAACCCATGGGCTTTGAGCCCGGTTTGATAAACACTCCATGGCTAAAAGACAGTCAGAGATCACTTTCACTTCCATTCCCACGTACAGATCAGATGAAGTGGAAGACTTCAGTTGCTTTGTCTCCACCAATCGCAACAACACCATTCGGAGAGCTAGGGCTTCAACTTTAAGGGTGGAATCAGTGTGAATCTTCAAGGCAAATCCGTCGTAATGGTAAAAATGCTTCCTTTACTCATATGGTATTTGCTTTTGCTTTCCATTTCTTGAAAAGCTGAAGTTTTGCATATGCTTCCTCAACAATCGTGTGTGGTCTTGGATTTTTGCCTTTGAAAACCCGTGAGTTACGCTCTCTCCATATTTGCCAAAGGAATCCAGCAAGCAGTTCAGTCGATGGTGTTTTGCCGTCTGAGGTAAGGATATCAAGAACCCATTTGTCAATTCCGATGATCTTTCGGGAAGATGCATAAAAAACCGTTGATGTTAGCAATTTTTTGCCAAAATTGACTGAAAGGACATTGAAAAATCATTGGAAGGGCGCCGTACGAGGTTTAGAATTGAATAGGCCACCGTATATTTGACGAGTCAGTAGGTTCTGATGCCGTCCTAAAGTATTAGTAGATGATCTGGCAAAATATATTTGGAAATGATATTAGAATTTATCTTATCAAAGTACCTTTCTGTAGTTCGAGACCACAGTGAGAAGCATCGCCTGTGAGCAGTGGGGATTCAATACCCGAGATATATAATTCGAAGAAGAAAGAAGAAACTAAGATCATAATCTAATTGCCTTTTCAAGATTTCCAAGCCACAATCCCAAAACAATAGATGGAGCAGCTGCATGGAAATCATGAAGCAGCAAGCCAATACGAGATACGCCACGGCGAGCAAACATGAAATACGAAGGGGAGAAGCCAAAAAGCATGGCAAAAGATGCATCCTTGCTTTTGCTCGTTGATGCCATTTAGTAAGTGGCTGCAATACGTGCATACTGGTTTCATACAACGACCATTACATAGCGTCCGTTTCTTTTTTTAAATTTTTATAAGGAATATGTTTACTACAAACCCTAAGACTTGTCGCGAAAGTGCAACTGAGTTTTAAAACTTACAAAAAAAATGCAATTAAGTCATGAAACTTGTCAATTTGGTACAATCGAGTCATTTCGTTAGCTCCGTCCAACTTAGTGGATGGATAATGCTAATGTGGGTTTTTATTATTATTATTTTCTCTCGCCTACATGGTGCTATCATGGCTAAAATAACGTCGTTTTGGTATGAAT
>BCNH02000005.1:58664-83731 GCA_001662345.2 Metrosideros polymorpha var. glaberrima | reverse complement strand
CCCCCCCCCCCCCAACGGTTCAAAAGAATGGCAGCGCCCGCTCTCAGAATGGTGCGGTTCCACGTGGTCCAAAGAAACTAATTAGGCCATGCCCTGGACCGTCGCCGTCGGTCTGTCGAGCAGCACGAGCAGGTCTAGCGATTTCTTTTTTCGATACATCGTATCTGGTCTCACTGATTCATAGTCGTGTCATGTGTGCGCATCACGTACCTCAGCTTTTCATGGGAATTGAATTCGCACGCCTGACACAGGAAAGGGGACGGAATGTGCTCCTCACTAAACGGTTCTTTTCCTCTTTCCTTTTCAGTTTCTGGGTACGTGCATATGTGTAGATTAGGCGTGCGATGCGGCATTCGAGATGTGAAATCATCAGATGTAAACGGTTTCGACTTCATGTACATAAACGCGTTCGAGTTCCGGTTCGAGCCATCGCCGCTGCACGATTGTAAAATCAAAACGGGTGTGATTTTTATAAGCCTAAAGTTTACCTGTTTGCGATGGACTGACATGATCAACGATCGGAAGCCTTTGGGGCATGTAGCTTGAGTCGGTTTAACGAGTCCTGTCTTTGGTCCACATATGGATCAGAAGCAATCTCCAGGGATTTGGAATGCGATTGCAAATGGTGGAGGCAGCTAGCGATGGACAAGAGCCCGGGCATTGTTCGCGACCCAATTCGCGGGATCCGATGATTTGGTATGTTGTTCTTTTTGGGATACTCGAGCACATGCTCTCAACTGGTTCGCTTCGATGCAACTCTAAAACATCCCGGTTCCATCCATATGCTTCTGACTAGATGACCGAGAATTTATTGCTGGCTAAACAAATAGAGTAGTGCATTTCCTTGTCCCACATAGGAAATTTTGACAGTTTATTGGTCAATTTTATAAGTGTGAAAGTCTTCTAATCTTGCAAATGAAGATAATTGGTCAGTGGGCTAGACCCTACATGTGCAAATAACCGCATTGTCCTATTGAAAAAGTGTGACTATCCACAAAAGGAGCTACGGTTAATTCATTATTATTTAATTTTGAATTTATTTATTTAATTTCTTGCCTAACGATTATTAGGCGCTATTGCCACCTTTGGAAGGTTGTGTCTGTTCGAACATAACTTCTGAACCATTGAGTGGTTGTATCTATTGAGACATAAGTTTCGCCTTTTTATATATTCAATGTTATTAGTTCGTTTTCAATAACTTCCATTTTTCGTTTTCTTTCAAAAAATATATAGTAATCTTTCCGATTGTTTTCATTGAGAGTTCTTGGAGAAATATTAGAAATGCCATATAATATTATCAATTGAGACTTTGTTATATTCTAGAGGATTTTTGCTAGTAACCATTGGGCAAAAAATTCCTTAAAGAGAGTGTTATCACGCCTAAAAGTCTGATTTGAGTGTTAGAGCAATTAAATATTAAATCATGCCTTAATCTAATAGCTTAATCTTTTAGAACAGTTGGCAGTGGTCCCACAAAATCTCACATGGTATCAAGGTAGAAGGTCCTGAGTTCAAATTTATTTTAGGCCCTATTTGTCTCTCCAATAAAATATTTCCACGCTTAGTACTAAACAAAAAAGACTAGACTAAGCGTGGTGGGAGTATAAATTCGGACTTTGAGCTAATTCTAGGATCTCCCCAATAACGAAGTGGTAAATTGCAAATGAATGATTATATAAGCAGGGTTGCGTTCAACACCCAATGTAAATAACATTCCGCCGCATCGCTAATCGGTAATATAAATGGAGCTCGACACTATGCGCGCTCGTGCGCGCGCCACACATAAACATGAATCGAGGGGATCTTAATCTTCACGAAATACTTCACCAATCTCAAATGAAAACGAAACCGGGACGATACACACAGACATATAATTACCGTTGGAGGGAGACAACGAGGCGAACAAGTCCTCGGAGGCTCTGTCAAAAGCAGGAGGGGCAGTTTGTCTTTGCGGCCCGTGAGTATCATCTTTGCATGCAAGACATACTACGTACGACGACGAGCTTCGATCGCTGTCGTCTCCTCCTCATCGCTCACGGGTTTCGCAAAAAGTCAACGACGAGAGGAGAGATCGATGGACCCCCGGCTAATCAGACAATTTGATTTAACTGACTAATCAGAGATTAATTAATGTAATCGGGTATTGGAGATGCGAGTTAAAACGACAAGCGAGGGAGAGTATCTGAGTAGAGAGGTGCGAGGCCAAGAGGATAACGACCACACCTTTGAAATTAGAGACCGCAGCCAAAAGCTAACGCCAGCCCTACGCATTTGACCGTTGGAGACGTATATATTCTTCATATTCATTCCATCCTCTCGTATTCCTCCGCATTCCCAAGCTCCGAAACAACAAGACATTCTCTCTCTCTCTCTCTCTCTCTCTCTCTGTGAAACATTTTAATGGCTGATTCTACGAGTTCTTCCTTCTTTGCTTTCTGTTCCTTAGCCTTCTTCTTACTCTTTTACTCTCGTGCGCCATTGCAGGTCGCGGGCGGCCCTGACACCGCCGTCGTCGCTTCCTCCAACTCTACCAAGCACCACCACAGGTGGATCGGCCCGGTCGGGCACCGCCTCATCACTGTCGATGTCAACGGGTCCGCCGACTTCAAGTCGGTCCAGGCTGCCGTCGACTCGATTCTGGAGAACAATAGGAAGAACGTCACCGTTCGAATCAGCGCCGGATTTTACATGTAACTGACTTCGCATGCTTTCGCGTTTGAACTTGTTCCGTTCGTGCTGTTTTTGGGAGTGTTAGCAAGCTTGGTGAAGCTGAGAATTTTCATGGAAATGCAAGTTTCCATGCTCGAGCTCGACTCAAGCTTATCTTGATAAGACACGTTACGCGATTGAGCTCGGTTTATATTATCAGAACATGTAATAATTACTGTGTAGAACCAAATGAGCTTAGGCCGGAGCAATTGGTTTAGTACTTGAGTTGTGTATTCATGTCGAACGCAAGCTTGAAAACGAATCGAAAGGAAGCTTGAGTAGCTAACAAACCGAACTCAACCGAGCATTTTTTGTTAGTGTAACTTGACCGCAACAACAATTTCGTCGGTTTGAATTGTGGTTAATTACAGCGAGAAGGTGGTTGTCCCGGCGACCAAGCCGTTCATCACGTTTCAAGGCGAGGGAAGAGACGTGACGGTGATCGAGTGGCACGACAGAGCAAGCGATCGCGGCGCCAATGGCCAACAGCTCCGTACTTACCGAACGGCTTCCGTCTCCGTTTTCGCCAACTATTTCTCGGCCAGGAATATTAGCTTCAAGGTATATAAATGTTTCACGCTCTCCTTCTAGGTTATGATAGGTTTCATCTCACCGACCGAAGCACGAGAGTAACGGAAGTCATTTTCGTGTAGCTTCTCTACTTGTGAGATTCCCGCAGACTCGTTCATTTCCAGAAAAACAAATAAGAGTGCAAAATATATCTATACTGAATTTAATTTACGTAACATGCAAATCCAAGTGGCTTAGGTTCGTTTTTTCCCCCTTCATGTTCTTGTTTTTTTTTTTCAAATGATATAATGCAGAACACAGCGCCGGCGCCAATGCCGGGGATGCAAGGGTGGCAAGCGGTGGCGTTCCGGATATCGGGGGACAAGGCGTACTTCTCGGGGTGCGGATTCTACGGCGCGCAGGACACGCTGTGCGATGACGCTGGCCGGCACTACTTCAGGGAGTGCTACATCGAGGGGTCCATCGACTTCATCTTCGGAAATGGCCGGTCCATGTACAAAGTAAGCAACGCCCTCGGTCTAGTTCTAGGCACGATGGGTTATTAGATCATGCGGGTCTCGATTTTCAAGTAAGGACCGCACGATTTAGCTACCGAGATCAATTGGACTCATCAGGAGCACCCTATGCATGCAGTGAATGAAGCCTTTTTTCACTTTGTTCACGCAATTTTGCATAGTGTCCTCCTCTCTATTAGTAATTAGATGAAGCAGAAGACAGACCACCCTGATATTATTTTTAAAAAGACAAAACTAGAAGACCATATTTTCATGTTCATCATTTTGGGGAGCAGTAAAAAGTTCTTAAACAAAGAGAAACAAC
Source organism: Metrosideros polymorpha var. glaberrima (assembly GCA_001662345.2). NCBI lineage: Eukaryota > Viridiplantae > Streptophyta > Magnoliopsida > Myrtales > Myrtaceae > Metrosideros > Metrosideros polymorpha. The sequence goes on along the minus strand of BCNH02000005.1, from coordinate 79,672 downwards.
AAAAAGCTGATGGTGACAGCCATGTGTGGAGTGGCGAGAAAGATGCCACGGCGTGACACAGAGAAAAGGAAACGACGAACCTTTCTATCTGGAAAAGCTCCCCGGTCTGGATTATGTGTCGGCAATGGCGGCTTTGCTCTTGATTTTCTTGGTCTTTCTCCACATTGGCTTTACTTGGGCTGGAGGACTGTGAATTGGTTTTGGGTGTCGGATTGATTGGGGGAACGTGCGCATGCAGGATTGCCAGCTCCACTCAATAGCGTCGAGATTCGGGTCGATAGCGGCGCACGGCAGGAAGTCGCCGGAGGAGAAGACGGGGTTCGCCTTTGTACGGTGCACGGTCACGGGGACGGGCCCGCTCTACGTCGGCCGGGCCTTGGGCCAGTACTCCCGGATCGTCTACTCCTTCACTTACTTCGACGACCTCGTCGCCAACGGCGGGTGGGACGACTGGGACCACGTCAGCAACAAGAACAAGTAAACCGATATCAACTCCCCTTTTTTTTTTCCCTTACTCCCTATATTCTCCAATGACATATGACACGAAATTACAACAAACATGAAGTACATGATAACGTAGACTTTTTGTCCTATTAGAGATATGATTGCTAATGATGTCCCAAAGATTAACCTAGGCCGACAAAAGTTCACCGGTAGAGAGGCGCCTCTCGCCTTTTGAGGCCTAGGCGACTAGTTAATTATGTGCAATTAGCCAAGTTAGTCAAAGAACAAACTGTTATTAGTCATTACTAAATTGGACCCATCATCACATGCCCATGATTAGGCCTTGATAATAGAGCCGAATGTCGCCTTTAACGCGCATGGTGAAGGCAAAAAAACAAGGAGAGAGAGAGAGAGAAAGGTGATGCTTGAATTTTACCGGGAGTTAGAATTTTGTCGACAATAACTAATGTGAAGTGCTTTAATTTCCTGGAATTTCCGCGACTGATGTAACATGAAGCAATTTCTTCCTTCTCTTTACGTTCGAACTGCAGGACTGCGTTTTTCGGAGTTTACCAGTGCTTTGGTCCGGGGGCCGCCGCGACACGTGGTGTTTCATGGGCTCGAGAGCTCGATTATGACGCGGCCCATCGGTTCCTCGTCAAGAGCTTCGTCAATGGAAGACATTGGATCGCACCTTACGATGCCTGAATGGTATGGCTTCGGCTATCGAACCGCAAATCTGCCGTCGAAACAACTGACGATTCTTTGAGTCTTACGTGTGTTTTTAGGAGAGTATTCTTTGATTTGTTCATTTGATTCGTAGATAAAGGTCCGAATTCATGTCCATTATGGCTCATACAAGTCGCCTGTTCTCCGAACTGAAATATCAATAAATTCCAGTGCATTCGCTACTTGATTTATTCGCGTAATATGTTGTCCAAATTTGTTTACAATTTGACAAAACCACTAGCAGAATAGCATACCGAAACTACTTGCTTCTCATGTTCTTTCCACTGACAATGAACTACTTCAGAAGTACTGACCGAATACATCCACTCTCATGCGAACAAAGTATCACAAGATATTGCGAAATGGACAGAGCTCGGGTATGTTGACAAGGAGTGCTTGCGCTTACCGACGAAAAGCCACTCCAACGACCGGCAGCAATGTCTACCAAACAACAGAGCCAAAAACATTCCAGGGCTTGAATTTAACGTAATGTACAAATTCTTCGCAGGAACGTGACATGAGTCACACAAGCCAGTCCTATGTTAACTTGAGAAGAATTTACAAGTCAGTCAGAACACAAAACCATCGCGGCCATGGCATTGGAAACATGATCCATGATTATGCATTCCTACAAAAGCAAACTATCCTGCTAACTACGACCTTAATATAACCAGGTGGATGCAGTAACTGACACATCCGACAAAATTAGCAGCTAATTAACAAATTCAATCCTAATTCTTGAAATTACTCATAAAAGAAAAAACCAGAACTAAATGTTCATTTTGCACCTCCATTAGTTGCATACTGTTGGCTTTGCAGGAACAAAACATAGTTGCCGAATGGAGCAGTAGCATCTTCCTGCGACAAGGACATTGTCAGCTGTAGAGGTATTGCCTATCGGGAAAGTCCCATCTTTAGTTCATGAAGAGGTTCTAGCAATTAAACATGCCTGTGGCCACCAAAACTCAAAAAATTTATGTACCATCTAGATCTTGATCTTATGGTTGAGCTCCAGCTACCGTTGGAGCCACATTTCTGTCGACAGCGGCGGGACCCAATTCTGAAGCTTAACAAGAACCGTGGGCTGCAGTTCCATCTGACGCAGCAGCATTGTGATTCTGAATTGGCGTTGCGCCAGGAAGGGCATTGAGAATTTGTGGTTCCAGTGGGTGTGAAACAAGAGGTGTTGCGGCAGGATTTGGAGGGTAGAGAGCCTGCAGTCCCAGTGCTCCATACTGAGCTCGGTGCCCTTCAAAGCGTATACGCCTAGCAATGTGCTTCTTACCAGAAAGATGGCGGTCAAACACTTCCCTTGTGTCGCACCTAACATTGCACAGATCGCATACTACTGGACCAACCGCCTTAGAATGAGGAGGTTTAACTGGGTGCGAAGTGGCTTCCAACTTCTGGCGTTTCCCTTCTCCACCCCCCTTAATCTTTCGTTTCTTGCCAGACTTCCTATTCTCAACTTGATTCTGGACAAGCAAGTTCTGCGATGACTCTGTGGGGTTGTCCGACTGTCCTACTGTATTTATTTGCACATCTGTGATTGCACCACTGCAATTGCCATCAATTTTAGCAAGTAAGTCTCCTTGCGGAGCATTGTTGCACAGTTGGGAACTGTCTGGACCAGGCCCAGCTTCAGGGTTCTGGTGATTTTGTGATGGGGCCTCTAGTTTATTCGCAGCGTTCTTCAGTTGTTCAGCTGTCAGCATGTTCTTCTTATGCCGCTTTCCGTTCTTATGCTGCTCAAGTATTTCTAAGCTGGTGCACTCAACTCTACAGAGTTCACACCAAGCAGCTTTTCCTCCTTGAGTTGGAGCTTTATGGACAGCATTATCGGAAGCCTGACATGCGGCTGTACCTTCCATCGCGTGTGCATCTACAGATGGTTTCCCGCCGTTGTTAGAGGATTTTGTGCCCTTGTTTATCTTATGGCCACCCTTGTGCTTCTTGCGTTTGTGTACTCTCCCATTAATTGTTGGACCTCCTAAACTAGCATGATGGTGGGCAAAGTGTCCATGGTTGGACCCCCTAAATGGCTGGTTACCAACACTGAATGGAGAGTGACTAACCTGCATATAGATCACAAAGGTTTAATACAATACTTATAAAAAGAATATGAAAAGTAAACAGCCATTTCTGCACATATAACACACAACAATGTGGTCTTTTTATTTCATATGGTATGAGCAAATTGTATAAGAAAATAAAGCACAAGGCCTTAGTATAACAAAGCTTTCATCCTTTGAGACCCCCATCGGTCCTTGAAATCCTACAAGAACTTAGCAGAAAATTGAATAGATGAGTGAGAATGTGAAATCAGAGAAGATGATTGAGTTAAGGACTGTAAAGATCCAAACAAGTAAAATCAATCGTCTTCTAACTTTGTTTCTAAGGTCTGGGCATTGCAAAGAGCCTCTGGTTTTACATCCTGGAAACTAATCTAAAGTAATTCCAACTTGTAGTGAATATAGTGCCCTGTTCCAAGCACTGGCTTTTGCTCTTCAGGTCATTCATTTTATCCAAGATTTTTTTCTTGATCCAGCTTATGCTCTCTTTGTACTGACATTTATATACTGTAGCGTGTAGTCGCATTAAACTAAGAAAAGTAAAATGCCTCGTTGATGACAATTAGTGGTATAAGATATCATGTCATCCAATAGTATAGACCGAGCGACGTCACTCACATAATTATGTAATTAATTAAGTTCCTAAAGCTACTTCTAGTGTTTTCATGTAGGTATGTATACAAACATCTGCTGATATTATCTTTCTATGATTTAACTCCGCATGATGCATAGGATTATGACTATAATATGCTACAGCAAATGACATGAAGAGCAAAAGTCTGTCAGCACCCCGCTCTGCATAATCTCACAAACACAATCTTTCCATCAAGACATGCTCTGATCCTCTTGCAGCCAAAATGGGAGAAAAGAAGCACTGCTACAGGGAACTACTCGAACAAACGATTCCTCCACTCAAAGGTGCACACTGCTCGGCATTATCATTCTAATCAAGAGATCCCTCTCCTGACGTTTGAACACAGAATAGCTCAACCTCCCAAAGCAGTAAGTCGTCTTATATACAATCATAAGAAAATTTCATTTAGCAAGAAAGTATCTTTATAGAGGCAGCAGCGAACTATCACATTAAGATGTTTATATATGCGGCCACAGAAAGTACCATAAACAAGACCACGGCAATTCATCAAACAGTTAAAATGCAATAGCAATCTACACCAACCAGACACCCAGCCAAAAGCTAAACCAAACATCATACCTGCGGCTGGCCATACCCGGAAACCACCCTTTCCGCCATGCTCATCGCGCCCGCGAACTGACTCAGCTGCGACAACGCCACCACGGCAGCCGACGTGGCCGCGCTCAATCCGGGCGTTCCCGAGACCTGCGGCACTCCGCCTCCACCGGCGGCAGCGGCGCATTGTTGGAGCAGATTATACAGATGGTGCGGGAGCTGAACCTGGACCTGACCGCTCACCGGATCGGCCCGACCCGAGCCCGCCACAGATTGCTGCGCCGGCCCCGATTCGTGCGGGGGCTGTAGCGCCTGATGAGAGGTCGACGGGTATGGGTACTGATTGTAGGGGTAGTACTGCTGGTCCCGGTAACTTTGCGGGTATTGAGGATAATAGCTGTAACCGGACGAGGCGGATTGGTCGAATGATTGAGACAGCGAATACCCTTCTCGTTGTCGATGGTGATGATGATGTTGTTGTTGGGGGTCTGTGTGAGAGGAGGGGAGATCCATTTCGTCGATTCTCCTGAGGGCGGGTGTGGGGATTTGCAGAGCTAGGGTTTCTGAATCGGAAGCTAGGAAGAAGAAGAAGATGATGGTGATGATTCACGGCATCTTCTCGTTGATGCGCGTTTCATTTGCAATTTTCCGTTTTGGATGTTTCCCTTTTTCGGAGAAAAAATAGGAAATTAAGGGGACCAGATTAATAATATGTTTTTTTCTTAGATTAATAATATGTTCAAACTATGAAAATATTGTGTTTTAAGGTGCTTTTATGTCATTAGCAATCGACTTTTTTGCACAAAAACTTAACTTCCTTACAGACCTTATTTTACGTTGGATTAGCCTTTAGGCTCTTATCAGCAACGTTTCTATTCCTTTGTTTATTTATTTTTGTCCTCGAAATAGACAAAAAAACAAAACTTGTTCAGTAACATCACTTAAAATTTTTGTTTCTCGAAACAAAAAATGTTCTCGAAAATAGATTTGGAATAGATATAAGAAGTAAAAAAAATTATTTTTTTGTTCTTGGGAAAGAAATGAAAAACAATATCATTTTAAAGAATCAAGCTCAGCGTAACTTCATACCTGTCTTTACATTCACAAGTCCACTTGCCACTGGCCACTGTTGCCCCCACCGGTCGCTACTAGTCATCGACCACCGTCGTCGCCGCTACCTTCGATGATCAGTCCCCGCCTTCGATCGCTGCTCATCGCCACCGCCACCTCCGATCTTCGATCGTTGATCACCAACACTCATGGCCGGCGGTTGCCAGCCACCACCCATCATCAGTCACCATTTGCTGGCTACCACTCATCGTTGCCACATCCCCCCCCCCCTCCCCGATCACCACGACCGCATGTTGTCGGTTACTAGCCACCACCCATCACCTCCAGTGGCCGGTCACCGTGGCTCCCAATTGTCGTTGATCAAAATCACTAAATTAGAAATTTTAAAATATAAATTTTTAGAGTCGTACCAAATGCATTTATATATTTTTTTCTATTTCAGAAATATAAATTTTGCACAATGCGTTTTATACTTAGAAACTCATTTAGGGATTAAAAAAAACTATTTGTGAATAGAAATTGTTCCCGTGAATACAAACGTTACCAAACGCACCCTTAGTATATACCCTTCCGATCAATCGAGTACGGCCCGTCGACCAGAGCGTTGATCGAGTGAGCGAGCGGGTAGAATTGCGATTTTACACCTCAGGGCGGCGCTTGGATTTGATTCTTTCACCAAATATATAGGCGACCGCGTTAAATTTGTAAGCACGACCATTTCTTCTGAATTCGTGCGGTGGAGATATTCGGTTAGAAAGGTGATAGAGTTTAAAATATAATTAACTCAAATCGTGTCGGAAAAATAGAGCGAGAAAGTAAGCATGGATTGGATTGGCGACTGTTGTGTAAGAATGTTAAATTATTGGAAATTTTGTTTTTAGGGGTCACGATATTATATTAGTAGCCGTAAGATTTTACCATAACAAAGCAAATCAGTAGTGCATTACATTTTTGGGTTGGATTTCAGGTTTGGTGATCCCCAAAGCTGTCCCTAATTCCATAAATAATTGTTAATAAAATCACAAACTCGATCCGTGACTCCTAACTCAAAACCCATTTAAGACGATTTAATAGGGCTAGTAATTTTTTACACGAATTGACAAGCATCGTTATTCGATAGAATCGGAAAATGGTGCTTGCAAAGTCCAATGATGTCTGACGTCGGGAGAGAGTGTAGAGAATTAGGAGGTAACACAAATGAAAACTTAAACGGATAGAACACTTGCTATTCCTAGAAATCAAGAGCAAAATAAGAAATCATTCTTGTTCTCAAGCCAAAGGTTTAAATATATTATCAATCAACGAGTCTTATCCCTTTGATTCATCATAACATGCTTATATAGACAAGCATGGAACAACCCTCCACGCATGAGTAATTAATAAGACTCATTGGAAAGACTTAAAGACTCTTAGGAAAGGTAAAACTAGTTTTTCTAGACAACTATAATTAATAAGGACTCAAAAATCCCAAACGACATTTACTATACCTTGAAAACATAAATAAATATATTTGGTTGTCAATCTTCATCTGTCGATTATTTCCAAAGTTGTCGAATTAATATCCTTAAATGAATGTGACCAACTATCAATGCGGAGTGATCGGAAGAGAAGACTCGGTATCAACAGTAGGTTCGTGATTCGGTAACGCGGAAGTCAATCGGTAGCCAGAAAATCGACAACTTCAAAAAATACTCCGGCATCAATGCCACGTGAACTCGCACTGTCAACCTTACATTTTAGGGTCATAAAGGGTGCATTTGGTAATGTTTTTGTTCCTGTGAACAATTTCTATTTAGAAATAGTTTTTTTCATTTCTATTTTTGGATGAGTTTTTAGGCATAGGAATGCATTTAGTAACTGCACAAAATTTCTATTTTTGAAATAGAAAAGGAATAGAAATGCATTTGGTACGACTCTAAAAATTTATATTCCAAATTTTCTAATTTAGCAATTTTGATCGGTGGCGACAATTGGTAGCTATGGTGACCGGAGGTGGCGGGTGGTGATTGACGGTGGTGGCTGGCAATCGGAGATTGGAGGTGACAACGATCGGCGACTGCGGTAATCGGCTACCGGAGGTGGTGGCAGTGGGTGGTGGTCGGCAACTGGCGGCCACGGGCAGTGGTAATATGCAATCGGAGGCGGCGGCGATGAGAGGCGATGGGGACCAATGACCGATGGCCGCGGTGATCAATCATCGGAGGCAGCAGTAGCGATGGTGGCCGGTGGTAGGTGGATTCGTGAGTGTAAAGATGAGCATTAGATTATGCTAAGCTTATTTTTCTAAAATGACATTGTTTCTCATTTTGTTCTCAAGAACAAAAAAGTAATTTTGTTTGCTTCTTATTTCTGTTCGAAATCTATTCCTGAGTTTTTGATTTATTTCTGTTCCGAGGAACAAAAAAAGAAACATTACCAAATAGAGCCAAAGAGATGTGAACTCTATTAGTTCCATTCCTCAATTGATGGGATTATGCAATCGATGGTTCACACACCCTGTCTTACAGGAAGTAAATTTTTCGCTGTCATTAGCAACATTTTGTATCATAAAAGTAACTAATCTTGCAGGTAATTAGCATTTTCGGTATTTTTTTTGGTTAGTTTTCATTTTCGACTTATTCATAATGGGTGATTTCTCGAGCTTCAGTAATTCTTCTTATAGAAAAAAGTCTATCGTGTCGTGTCATACCTGAATTCTTTCAATGTTTCCACATTTTGCCGCTGTGTTCGGTTCATTTCTCCTGCCGAAGTCACAAAGAGAATAGAAGTATCATTAAGCAACCGTCTTGTTCATTTACACGATGCCAATCCGGAAGGGAAAAAGTTCCCCGCCCTAGAATTCTCATGCCAGAAATCATTTTTCTTTTCCCTAGGGAGGCAGCACCCCTCCCTCATAAACATGACATGCCTCCTCCCTTGGACCCAAAACTTCAAAAAAAATTGATTTCCTTCATCTATGTCAGCAAATTAGGACAATGACTCAAGAACCAAAAAGAATAAATAAAATGAATGAATGAAAAGTAGCATAAATTTCAAGTTGCTCTCCAGAAAGCCCCTCAAAATTATTAAATTTTCTGTCAGGATCCTATGTTGCGGTGAATTTGTACAGCTGCAATACTTCCACTTCCCCTAAACATCTAGTTTAAGCTGCTTCTTTTTTTTTTACCACAAGAGATTCTTTCTTAGTATAGTCTTGAGTTGACCAACTCCAAGTCAGTTGTCCTGGCAAGAAAGCTGCTCTCATCTCTTGTCAAGTATTTGCTTAGAAGAATGTCAGTAGGAGAAGTAGCAGTAGATGAGAGAACTGCAACACTGAGCAGCAGGATCATATCTCTGCAAAACACAGTCAGCTTCAAGAACTCGTACATGATTAAACCACAATTTAAAATCACACGAATCTTTCGCCATCCATAAATTCCTTTGGCTCGAGACGTACATGCAAATATTCATCGCCCGAATCGTTTCGTTATGCATTCTGACTAAGTGCAAGCGATGGACTGTTTCATCTGCCTAACATCCACATTGACAGTCGCCAATTTGCACGACAAACTACTCGGTCATGGATCGGGATCGGTGCACTAACATGAATCGATCGCTGGACTGCCCGATGGTTTATTTCCATTCGAGGCTCCTTTTTCTTCGAGGGGGTCTAACTATAGGCCAGGGCATGAATGGGAGTTTATAATACAAATCATGAAGGAAGGCATCAAGTTAAAAGCGGCTTCTCTGCGTCAGACTCACTTTCTAAGCCATTTCCAGGTGAGTAACCTTCTTTCCCTTTAGCCCACAGTACGAAGTAGAGCCCGGTGAACATAAGGAACATACCCCCGAGGCTGCAATAGAGGAGCCACATCAGATGTTTGTGTTTTATTTCAATGTTGTACTTGCAACAAACAGAATAAGTCGTTCCTCGGAATTGCAGAATCACAGCAAAACAAGTACACTCTTTGAGAACACTGATAAGTTAGAGATTACCTTCCTAGTTTAATGGGGTCGCCAATGGTGAAAACGGAGAGAACAACCGAGCACACCGTTCCAATGGGGCTAAACATTGATACCAGGACCGGCCCTCTTTTCTTCATCGCCCATCCATTGAAGCTCACCGTTAGTCCGCTAACGACACCTGCCTGTTCGCAAAAGGTACTTTCATGAAGCTCAAAATGGCTGAGCAGATGTATCACAGGCAGTCAAGGGTCCTTGATCAGTTAAACTATGTGGAAGGGGGAACTGCAGTTCTCATTAAAAACACTGCAAACATTCAGTATTTTCAACGAGGGACTAATCCTGATGGGCAGGATCCAAAAAGTCGACCCTCAAGAACTTTAAAACAGGTTTTCAACTTTAAGTCAGTAGTGTAAAAGATAAATGTACAACTGCAAAGAAAGGTAGTGAGGCAATATAGTAAACACGAGGAGCAAACACATTGCCACTCACCAATACTGAAAATCCGACTAGGTTTCCGAAGCTCACAAGTGGCAAACCAAACACCAACTTGTGATCTTCAACTAACTGCACAGCTGCAGTTGTGAACACCCCGATAAAGGATGTTATCGCGCACAAGGACATCGGTGCAGGAAAATGGCCCAAAGTCACGGCCTGTCGAAGATTACCCAAATAGATAAGTCTCCAAGAATCCAAACACAGTAAACAATAAATCTTTCTTGCTCTATCGAGGCATACCTGCAGAACGATGTTGCTCGACAGTACAAAAACCGCCCCCATGAGATACAAGCATCCTATGATCTTTTCTTTGTCGAAGACGACGTCCGTGGAGGCAGAGGTAAGTTTAGCCTCCTTCTTCCCCGCACTGTGCATTAGGCTCATTGTGAGAGCACCAGCCACACACAAAAGGGTGCCTACCATCTTGACTTTGCTGTACATGCAACTCATCTTAACTTTCTCTAATCTGCAATACCAGAGAATTTCAGAAGGCTCAGACAAGAAGATTGGAGCAAGAATCGTCAAATGTGGAGCAATACACAAGTAGTACCTTACGGCCCAAGCGATCACGAAGATCATCCCCGGAGCGAGGTTCGGCATGGCTGTGCCCATGGCCGGCGATGTCATCTTGATTCCCTTCAGGAACAGGGATTGAAACAGAGTCACGCTGAAAATCAAAATCAAGGAACAGACAAAAGAAACTGTCATGCTCAAGCTCAAGCTCAACCTGTGAACTGTGAATTTATCTTAGCCAAGACTTTCGAAGGCTTTCAAACTAAATGCCAGACAAGTAATTATTGCCCTTTTTTTTATTATCTTAATCAATTCCCCGGACAACCTGCAGAACATAGCTTGATTCAAGAACTCCAAACCCAGCAGCTAAAACACACCACGTGTTTGAATTGATGTTAATCAATTTCCATATACATGTCGATTAAATCCAAAGAAAAAAGTAAACGCATGTGACGTAAAAGTTGAATTGGTTAGTGAGCGATGGCGATACGCATTCTATATCTTAACAAAATTAACAAAAGAAAAAAAAAATATATATCGAAATTGCGCGTTTACCCGGTGAAGGAAATCAAAACAAGCTGGAGCATCAGCTTCAAGCTGATCTTTTTAGGCCACAAACTCCTGCAAACCACACGAAAACCAACATAATCAAACGCCGCACGCGCCAATGCGCAAGGGGAAGAGAGAGAGAGAGACCTTTCGAAGACGACGGCGACCGGGGAGAGGATGCAGAAGGTGGCGAGAGCAGAGAGGATGACGAGCGTGAGGGGGTTGAAGCCGAGCGTCATGAGGTAACTCAGGAGCACCGAGTTCCCGGCGTAAACGACTTGGATGCCGATCAATCCTCCGATGACCGCCGCGTCCTCCACCGCCTCCTTCTTCAAAAGCCACGCCATTTCTCGGTTCCCTCTCTTCACGCTCTCTCTCTCTCTCTCTCTCCTCCCTTCCCTTGGGTTCGAGAGGGAGCCAGAGACGGAAATGTGGCCGTGAATATCTCTCGCTGTGGCTAGCCTTTCAAATGCCGTCGCCCCGGGAGACGGTAACAGCAGCAGCGACGAAGCTCGATTACGTCCCTGACTCTCTCTCTCCCTCCCTCTGTTTGTATCGTGTTGTTTTGAGATTTGTTTCTATTGAATCTGACTTTTGGGTGTCGTCGTTGTTGCCGTTGCTGTGGAGTATGGATCCATGCTCGTCAAACTCTTTCTTCTACGTCTGACATTTCCCCATTCCTTGGGTTTGTTGTCTTGTCGTAGATTCTGGTTTATCTGCCCGTCTGTTGAGGCCGAGCTCAGCTAACGTTCGCGGTGTTCCTCTACCGGTCGTCTCCGGTCAATGGTTGAAGGTGAGAGAGAGAGGGAGAGGCTTTATTTTTATTTTTGGCAACCTCTTGGGGGGGCGAAAATGAAAAGTTAGGTAATTTCGCTTCTCTCCCTCAAAAAAATCACAAAATTTGAATACACGTGTCAATTAAAAATTAAATAAAAATAAGGAAACGGAGTTTATAAAGTAACTTACCAGACATTTAAGTGGACATGTTTGATCCGCATACGGTCAGGAGCCGCTCTCTTTATTCGAACGGTTATTCTTTTCGGTATTTCGCGTATCGTATTGCTCATTGTCAACACGTACCGATTTCATTTCCCTCTAATTTTTCGAAAATTTCTTATATAAATAGATAGGGCGCTAGAATCCCATATGTGACGATGAACCTCTTTGTAACCAGGCTAAATTCTTTTAGAAGAAGAATCCGATCTTATATCTTACGGGGAAAAAATGAGACTGGCTTTATAATACCATATGCTGTGTTCAATAAGATGTAATGATTCTTTAGGTAATTAGAAAAAAAAATTCCAACCTTGGAGCATTAAATTCACCACCAATTTAGACGTTTAACAAGCGCCCTGTGTTGATGAAATTTCGATGATAATTATCCAATTTTCGAGCTGTTCTTTTAGTGAAAGTGCCCACGACGTAGGCGCAATATTGAATAAGATTTAAAGATCAGTTCAGTTCATCCTTATCAAGCACAATTAGATAACTGCCGGTTGATTTTGTGATTTATAAGCTCAATGCCAGCTAAGCTTGCGAGTTTATTTGATTTTTCTAACAGTAATCCAAAAAAAGAAATAGAACGTTCTCTTTATAAAGCCTCATTATTATCCTCTGAAAATAAAGAAAAAGAAAAAAAGGCTTTCATTGTCCAACTGTCGTCGAAAATCACGCTTCTACCGCCAAATCAAGAACGCCCCCCACCCACCACTCCTCAATTAAAACTGGCAAGTTCAACTAAATTTACTCCACGCATTGTCAAGTTCGTTCCGTCGACTTCTAATTCTATCTTGGCTCGAGAAAAGGCAAATCACTCTCTAAAGTATCTAATCTCTTTCTCATTTCTTTTCAATATATTGTTTTAATTGAACATATCTCGCACGCGGTATGAATGATCATACCCAATAGAAAAATAATTAAATAATTGTCATTAATTTACTGTGAAATTATAAAATAATAAATCATTATGAATTGTTATAGGGTCTATTATTTCAAGAATTTGTGGCTCACAACATACAGTTACTCTTATAGTAGTCCAAAGACTATTATGCTAACAAAACCCCACAGAATATAATTTATATGAAGCATGAAAAAACTTAAGCATTAAGGTAAGGTTTGATCAAATAACAAAAATGATATACATATAATTGAATATTTAAAAATAGGGATAAGTTTATTAGAAGTTCTAAAACTTATTGTGAAAGTGCAATTGAGTCCTAAAACTTTCAAAAAATGCAATCGAATTTTAAAACTTGTTAATTTGGTATAATCAAGTCCTTTCGTTAACACCGTCAATTTAGTTAACAGAAAATGCTTATGTGACATTTTAAAAATATTTTTCTCTCTCTTAAGTGGCTTTTTAATTAATTATTTGAATTTTTATTAAATAAGATTAAAAAACTAAAAAAAAGCTAAAATTTTATTTTAAAAAATTGAAAAAAAAAGTGAGAGAAAACATGGTTGTGGGTGTCACCGCCCATCACCGGCAGCGACAGCAGCACCCACAGTTAGGCCGTTCTCTCTTTTCTTTTTATGTTTTTTTTTTAATTTTCCTATTTTTTAAATAAAATTTTAGCTATTTTAGCTTTTAGTCTAATTTAATAAAAATTTAAATAAAAAACCACCTAGGGGAGAGAAAAGAAATTTAAAAAATGCCACATTAGCATTTTATGTTAACTAAATTGACGGTGTTAACGGAATGACTTGATTGCACCAATTTGACAGTTTTTAAGACTCGATTGTAACTTTTGAAAGTTTTATAATTCAATTACATATTTGCGACAAGTTTTAGGACTTTTAGTGAACATATCCCTTGACAGCTTTGTCTCTCATGTATGTTATGTTATTTCTTAAACATAAGGAGTTATGATTTAATAGCAAAATAATGAAGAGAGACGAGAAGGGAGAGGGGTATTGTATGTGAAGTGACTTGGAGATAAGACCTTTAAGATTGCCAATAAATCAAAGGGGTAAGAAGCAACACCAAAGCTCTTAAGATTACTCTGGTTTGCTCACCTTTCGTATTAGACTAGCTATATGCTCGCGTTACGCAAGTTTTTATGCTATACAATATATATATATAAACTAATGTATATTTGAATACTAAAGTATATTTCAATTGAAGCTTTTGATCATGGGAAAAATATCAAAACAGTCATAAATTTATTGCAATTGTGTCAATTTAATCCTAAATTTTTTTGTCAATTTAGTCCATTTGGCCAACTAGCATTGATGTTGTGGGTCGGCCGACCAAAATAATAATATTTTAATATTTTAAGTATTTTTTGAAAATTTTTAATGTTTATATAGTTTTCTTCCTTCATGGATTTCTGCTTGTGGTTGGCGAGGGCTGCTGGCGCTTGTCGAACGCTGACAGCCCTTGCCCACGACTTGCTAGCTGTTGGTGAAGGTCACCATGGCCTCGCTAGTCACTAGCGAGGCCAGGTAAGGGCCATCAGCGTCCGGCAACCCTCGCTGGCCATAATAGAAATCCAAGAAGGAAGAAAAATTCAAAAAAATAAAATTCAAAAAAATTAAAATATTATTATTTTGGCCTGTCAGCATGCCACGTCAGTGTTGGCTGGCTAAATAGACCAAATTGACACAAATACAAAAGATTTAAGACTTAATTTTTTTTTTTTTCTGAATTTCTAACATTTTTTTTTCTTTCCTATTATTCCATTTTTTTACCTACGAAGACCGGCGAGGGCCAAACCGACCCTTGCTAGCCACAGGGTGAGGGCGCAAGGCCTTGGTTGGTTGTGGTGGAGGGCTGCGAAGCCCTCACCAACACCAAGCAAGGCCGTTTGGGCGAAGGCTGCGACCCTTGCCTACAATTGGTGAGGGTTAGCCGGCCCTTGAATCACTTAAAACAAATAGGCTATTTGTGACTCATTTAAATGCTTGTAGGTTATTAAATGAGTTTTGGATCAATTTTGACAAGTCTAGCGGATACTAAAGATATGGAATGTGAGCATTATGATACATGAAAACACACACACACACACTTCATGTCAGCTTTCTTTTTTTTAAAAAAATCTACATAAAATTTTTAATGGCATCATGTCTATGTCAACAATTTTTAACTACGTCAAATTCACATCAGCAAAATCCATCATAGGAGTGGCGCAGGAACAAACCATTGACACTTTTTTTAAAGGTACAAAGACCACGTTGAAGGAAAAAAAAAAAAAAATAGAGGGACAACTTTAAATTTCGAGTAAAAGTGGAGGGACCACTCGTGACATTATATCTAGAACTCATTAGAAAGTCCTCATAGTCAAATATCCAAATTGACTCATGACGCTAATATCACAAACTTGAGTAAAAAAAGACATAAAAATCTCGTACATGGTACCGATGGATTTCTTGATGTTGTCAAGAACAGAGATATGTCAAAAAAGTTCCATAGGTCTAAATCGATCGGAGGTAAAAATAAATTCGTCACGAGAAACATCCGGTTATAATTTGTCACACTGCTTGTTGTGAAGTAAACCAATTTTATCGATAGACTAACAAAATTAACACTGTCATTCTCATATATGACAAAATCAAATCGACAAAATACCGATTTGCGGTGGACGGAACATTTGTTTTTCCTTCACTCCCATGTCCCCATTCCCCATATGTTACTCTTAATGCTGAGGCATGCGACGGTCCTTCCTGAACTGGGTACGAGGTTGCCACGCCCGCCTCCCACATCGACGCACTCTTTGACCTCCCTTACCTTCTCCGTTCGAGAAGATCATGGGGTCGTCGCAGCCATTGCCCAAAGAGAAGAATTTGAAGCCCGGGCCGGACTCGATTCGTCGATGGCAGCTCAAATGCTCCAATCCTGTACCAGACCGTGCGGGTATGATTTGGTTCGGCTCATTCGCGCCGTGACGTCGCGAGGTTCCGAATCACATGGCCTACAGCTTCAGAGTCATGCTCTGAAACGTGGGTTCGGCTCCGATGTCTTCGTGACGACTGCCCTGATGGGCTTCTACGTGGGACAGTGGTCATTGCCCGGCGCCCACAACCTGTTCGACGAAATTCCCGAGCCGACCGTAGTTTCTTGGAATACGTTGATTTCTGGGTATCTGCGCTTCGGGCTGTTTCGGAAAGCTTTAAGCTTGTTTGTTCAGCTGAACAAGTCCGAAACTTGCGTCGCCGATGCGTTCTCTGTGACAGCTGCATTGGCCGCGTGCGGTCGGTCAAGCTTGTTGCAGCTCGGAAGGTCTATCCACTCCAGGATTGTAAAAGTTGGTATGCGATGCAGTGTCTTCGTTTCTAATTGCTTGATCGACATGTATGGTAAATGCGGGTGTGTTCAAGAGGCGGTACGTGTGTTTGGAGCAATGTGTTATAAGGATACTATTTCGTGGAATTCAGTTTTGTCAGCTTGCGCTAGAAACCAAAACCTTGAAGAGGCATTGAGTTTTTTGCAGGAGATGCCCAATCCCGACACAATCTCTTACAATGAGGTAATTAACGGTTTTGCCCAGTTCGGAAACATGGAAGATGCCGTACAGATCCTTCTGTACATGCCGAAACCAAATTCATCTTCATGGAATTCGATAATTACTGGTTACGTGAACCGAAATCGGTCACGAGAAGCTCTTGATTTCTTTACGAGAATGCACTCGGAAGGCATGGAGATGGATCAATTCACATTTTCAAGCATTCTGAGTGGAATTGGATCTTTAGCAGCACTGAGTTGGGGAACTGCAATCCACTGCTGCACGACGAAGTGCGGTGTTGACTCATCTGTGGCTGTCGGCAGTGCCCTTGTCGACATGTACTCAAAGTGCGGTCGAGTGAAAGATGCTGAATTGACGTTTGACTCTCTACCTCAGAGGAACTTGATAACATGGAATGCAATGATATCTGGTTTTGCCCACAATGGTTACTGTGCCAAGGTAGTGCACTACTTCGAGCAACTTCTTATCGATGGTACAGAACCAGATGAGATCACATTTCTCAATTTTTTATCTGCGTTTTCCCATGGTGGAGTCCCATCCGACCTCGCAACGAAGTACTTGGAACTGATGATCGATGACTACAGGATTCATCCGACAGCCGAGCACGGCTGTTCGATAATAAGGTTAATGGGGCAAAGAGGAGAAGTTCGGAGGGCGGGAACGATGATTCACAAGCTTGGGTTCGGTGCATGGGGCCCAATTTGGAGGGCTTTACTTGGCGCCTGCGCATCTTGTCGAGATTTGGAGATTGCGAAAATCGCAGCGGCGAAGCTGATCCAACTGGAAGGCGATGAAGATTACGTTTATGTCGCGATGTCCAACGTATATGCGTCTCACGGGCAGTGGAGCGAAGCGGGCGTGGTTAGGGAGCTGATGAGGTCGAGAGGTGTGAGGAAAGGAGCTGGTTTTAGTTGGATACAAGTGGAGAATGCCGTCTCGAATTCAGATTGTGGCTCAGGCAAGACTCGCACTCAGCAGATGGTGCATGCAAACCAGAGGCGATCATGGGCCAGCGATCCGTGAAGGGAAGCATGGGCAGATCTGAATAGGCAAATTTCCTTTCTTGGCCTGCCTACGTCCGTCCAATTCCAATCAATTTTGTAGAAAAAAAATTGATTTTTTCTAAGGACAAGGACTCGCTACCGTGGCGAGTTCATGCTGAAGTTTGCATGAAACCACCCGAACGAAACAGAATTTCAACTAATGAAGAACAAGAAACCGCTACTCCCTTCTCTACCAAGACAATCAGAACCCTTTTCTTTGTGAATCGATGAAGGCCAATGAAGTTCCTTCTGGCCGAACCGTGTCTTGAATCAGTATCAGTAAGTCGAATAGTATCTACAATTGCTGGTGTTTTCTCTCTAAAGTTTAAACCCAAAAGGAAAAAAGCTAGACTAAAGTCTATGTCATCAGTCATGGTCCCAACCACAAAGGCAACATCAAATTCACCAGAGCCACTAACCAAGTGGACCACGCAAACCACCTCCACTCCAATCCGCCGCCGCCACCAACGCCTCCGTTCTTATAGCTCTCCGACTCCAACAGTGAGCTCAGCCTGAAATTCGGGTTCGACCCGTACAACACCTGAACCCCCTCCACGTCGTCGATCCTCAGCTCCACCTTCCTCGTCCTCGGCTTCAGGCTCGGGTACATCACCGCCTCCCTGACCGAGCTGTGGCCCAGCCCTAGCACGTGGCCGATCTCGTGCGTCGCGACCGACTCCAGATCGACTGCCACCTTCGCCCTTTCAGACTTGAAATCCACCGCCCACCTCTCCGCCGCGTCGAAGTGGACCCTCCCGTCCTCCGGCGAGAATGCGTGTGCCAGCACCCCGAGCACCCCATCAAAGGGCTGCCCGTCTCCATGGTCCCCCCGGTAGAAACCAATCCGGATGTCTGCTTCCCTGTACACCTCCGCCTCGATGAAGCTCACCGGGATCACTGCCGACCACCGTGCGAACGAGCGCCGGAACACCGCCCTCAGGTCCTCTGGGCTCAGGTATCCAACCGTGTACTCCGGCGAGAGCGCGTAGCTGAGCGTCGCTGGCGCCACCCGGTCCCACCGTGGCCTCCCAGTGAAGTATGCATAGCGCTGCAGCGACTGCGTGCCGTCGCCGGTAGTGTCCTCGACACCGCACCGAGGCGACACGATGGCTGATATGGTCTTGGAGTCAAGTTTGCCGGTGACCGCAAGCCCGAGGTTGGTCTGGTACGCGATGATCGCAGACTCGAAATCGTTATCAAATACGTCGGTGAAGTCGGCGTCAGGCACGGGGAGGTAGCCGAATTGGTTGAAGTACCTCTTGAGCCCCGACATGCCGTCCACGTGGCTCCCCCTGCCGGCGTTGAGGAACCTCGAGAAGTCCCGCCACGTGGCGTTCCGGGCGTCGACAGTTATTACAGTTACGGATCCCGGCACGCTCCTGGCGGGAAAGCACGGCCGACAAAGGAGGAGGAGGACCGACAAGAGGAGCCACCATGCGGGCATGGTTTACTTTGATGTTTGGTCTCCAAAAATTGTTTTCTAAACCAAAAAGGGAGTATTTATCTGTCTTTGGGGATCGAAGGAGATTTAATTTTTACCTCTTTTTCTCACACGGGTAAGGTAAATCGATCGTCGTTTTGCTTAGATGAGGTCGAGGCCGAGGCTCGATGGCAAGGAATAACGAGGGAGATTGAAAAGCAAACGAAGATTCCGAACTTGTGCGGGCTATTCATTGGAGATTCTGAACTTGGGAGGGCGTTTACTGTCTATTGCTTTGGTGGGTTAAACAGGGTTTTCGTCTATTTAAAATTAATTTATTCAATTCGGATGTCGATTGGGGAGAGAAATTTTGGTATGCAAATCGACACGTACTTTCTTTCCTCTTTTTTAACAAACAAATCAATTGGGCAAATTAGTGGCGTTAAGATATTATTATCGTTTCGGTTTCTTCTCTAACTCGACTTAGGATTAGGAATTTCCTTTGTTATATCGCTTTCAAGATTCTTTTGCTTGTGGAGATAGAAAACCCGCTTGATGATCTTCGACCTGCCTTTCCCAATGTTGCGTTCCACGGGACGACTTCTCTCATTCACCAACCCAAAGCGCACCAGAAAGAAAAATCCTCGTTGCTTGACTTGCCCAATGTCGTGCATCGTATCCGTTCATGCTGTACATAAATTGGATTCCCTTCCTCGGCTTTCGTGCACCTTTTGAAGCCGAAGATCGCGCGGCTCAATCCTAATAAACGCGAAAATTTCGGATCGCGGGTTATAGATATTGAAGAATGAAACGAAGCATTGTCAAGTAAACGATAGTACCATATTGGGTCGGCAAAAAGGACAAGCGACTGATGTATTCTATCGACTAATCCATCGCAACAACTGATTTTGGAAAAACGAGGGAGTAAAATTGAGGCATCGTCCCAGAACAAGAGAGTTGAATATGCGATCTTCTTAGCAAGGCTTGCCAATATCTGGGTCAAAAGCATCCCCAATTTGTAGCGCACCACGTTGGAAAGATGTCATATAGACACACATAGGATCGATCAAATGGACGGCTGATATTTTGTATTATCTTATATTTTCTAGATTGAGGATGCTTTCTTAGTGGAGGGGCATGTCGCGGAATCTTCCGCCCCCAAGAATATTTTCATATTCGCCCCACCCTCATCCGAAATTTTTTTTAAAAAAAGGGGAAAATTGGGACCAATGAGGTCAATTTCGGGACCCAATTGATTATAACGGGATTAAGGATGTGTTTGTTTTACGAAAAATGAATGATTTAGAAATTATTTTCATAAAAATGGTCACTTACAAAAAAAAAAACTTCTTCTTTATCACCGTTATCTGATTAAATAAATAAAAAATATTTTCATCGTTCGTGAAAATGTTTAAACGTAATTGTTGTCAATAATGAAAAAGATTTCATCGACTAATTATTTCAAGCAATACAAATGATCATATTTTAAAAAACATTTTTTAAATTATTTATTTTTTGTAAAATAATATGGCGATAGAAATCAGATGGCAAAATTAATTTAAGCGGCGGCTGTGGTTCTTGTGGGTGTTATTGCAAACTTCGCCTTCGAATTGAAAGGCTAATAGGGCTAAAATCTGGATGACGCATGCTTTTGTATTGTTTTGGGTCCATGAAAGAATCATTCCTTTCCTTTTGATTGGTCTTGGTCGTCCTTTCTCTCTCTCTCTCTCTCTCTCTTCCTCACGTACACGGCACGCACGCAACATCAGTTGATGTGCGACACTATGTGAGCAGGTTTCGACCTTTTTTTTTTTTTTTAAATAAGAAAATTGGACCTAAACAACTCTTTAAAAGGCTAGAAATGGTTCACCCTCTGGAAGAAATATTTGGAAAGAATTGGAGATACAGGGTGTGCGGGCATTGACACGTTAAAATAAAGAACGCATCTAGATAGTCCGCTAGGTTATTAAAGAGCTCTTGGAGTGGAAACACGACTTGGTTATCATGTAACCAGGTCCAAGTCCTCCGACGAGCCCAAAAAGAGCCTCGGGTTTCAACCTTTTTTTTTTTTTTTTT
>BCNH02000005.1:30551-46394 GCA_001662345.2 Metrosideros polymorpha var. glaberrima | reverse complement strand
TAAAAAATTGTTTTAAAAAAATTATTTAAAAAAATTATTAAAAAATATTTAAAATGTCCACGTCGGGCGGGCGGCGGATGGCCGGTGGCAACCGGTAGTAGCAAGCGGCGATGACGGGGAGCCGAGAGAGAAAATTTCTGATTTCTGTTCCAGAAATTAAGAAGTTGAAAATTTTAACTTCTGATTTCTGTTTCAGAATGATTTCTGGAACAAAAAGTTGTTCCAGAAATAGAAAAATGAAATTGCGTTACCAAATGGATTTCTGTTCCAAACCTGTTTCAGAATGATTTCTGGAACAGAAATTGAGAAATAGAAACGTTGTCATGCAGGCCCAATTAACCTTGTAATCTTGCCGAGTTCCTTCTGGTGTTGCTCTTGCAGTAAGTTAAAATCTATTTCAGCCAAGGTGAGCAAGACTTCGTCATGTGAAGGCTCTTCTTTGTAGAGTGGAATGTAATACCTCGCCTCTAGCCTCGGTATCCCCTTGTGAAGTGGCTGCTTTAGGGCACGCTTCACTTGTTTCGCAATACTAGTGCTTACTTTGTTTTCATCGATTGATTCAAGGTGAGTCATAGCAAAAGGAAGTGCTTCTTCCAAAATAGCATTGCCATGGCACCTTAAATGCCAAGCTTCATATAGGCCCAGCAGTCCGCGTGCATCGGTTACGAGCAATTCCCTAAAGTTCCCTTCACCGTCCTTGAATTTGTCAAAAACCTCTATGCAACCAAAACCGACGTGGGGAAAAAAAAGATGTAGTCTATTAGAAATTAGGAAGACGATATGCCTAGTCTTGTTTCTACTAAAATTTGACCGAGCAATAGTAAACTTTGCGGCATTAATTTTCCAAAAGAGGATTTCTCTGGGTATCTTATTGGTTTGGTTAACTTAATCTAAAACATACCTGATGAAACATTGTAACCTTGATGTCGCAGCAATTGAAAGATAAGAGCAATCATGTGAAGGTTGTCGACCTTAAAAACTCCATGTACAAGTTGAGGGTAACTTTTGTAGATTTGTTCTAATCGCTCGTCTATTTCTCGTTCGAAATGATAGACAATTCCCAAGCGTTGGATTTGATCGATCAAGTGCAGCATTTGTGAGGGCTTATCCACGACATCAGTCAGCATCTTCCTCACCTCTCCTTTCAATCCCTCAATTTGTTCCTCCACTCTTCCAAGGTATTTGAACTCCTGCATATATGTTATACGCTACTTTCAATCAAAGCAAGCATGATACATGTATATTTATGTTAGGGTGTGGTTCATACTCCTAATCGACAGGAAGATACGGGGATCTTGCTCCCCAATGAGCTGGCGGACGTCTGGAGGGCCGCCCCGATGGGGTCGGGGACAGCGCCCCTGAACCACTAGAGGGCTTTTATAGTTTAGACCCGTATGTTGTTGGTAGTTTAGACTTTGACCCATGAATAGCTACTGTTATATATAATCTATTTCTCTTGTAATTGAGTAATGTAACAGAGAAATGTAATGTGCCAATTATAGTAAAATCCTTTGTTAGATGTAGTCATAGTTTAATGGTAAACCAGGATAAAACATTATGTCTTGATTTATCTTTCTCGTCTCTATTCTCTATTTCGTTGTGATTGTGCACCTAGTCCTAACAATTTATACGCTCATTCACATGACCATATGAGAAATTGCTAACCATGGAGTTGGTGGGAGAAGCATATACGAGGAAGTAATTGCCCCAAATGCTCGGATAATAATCCGCCGACCGGCGATCGACCCCATGGCTTGTTCCTTTGTTTGGAGAAGAAGATGGAATTACCGAAACCGGAACCGACATATCTCCCTTTTTCTGTATGTTTCGTTCGTGGATATCAGACTATTGCACAAAGTGAAGACCAAGTAACGGCTCTTTGCATTGCAAAACATCACTTACTTGATGGGTATTTATAGACAATTGGGTTCATAACCACCTTGTTAGTTGGACTAGTTTGGAGACAAAACCAATCACATTTGAATTAATATTACAAGTGTGAGATTTTTTCATTAAAAAAGAAGATATTCTCCTTATAATATAATTGATCTTATCCATCCTATCCTTGATAAGATGGTTAGATTGGAATTACTTATAAAAACTTATTGCTTCCAAACTAGACCAAAGGGTCCTCTTTTAGGAAATTTGGATATGTTCATATATGCCGCGCGATGATTATCTCTTTGTAGCAAGCTAAGTCTAATCATAAAGTGTACAAAGTATATGGTTTTTGACTTACAATTTGAGTTGCCTACTAGGTTGGCGGTTGTTTTGCCAGAATTGAATCAATGACGATATACCTATCAATACATCCAAAAAAATGTTTTGTCGGAATTTAATTGACGATGAAGTATCTTACAAATATATATGGATCGATGCGTGAATCGGCAAAGGTTTCAAATTGCACATTATTGATTTTGAATTGGAAAGTAAAAGACAAGAAATTTAAAGGTACAACTAGCAAGAAAAAGATAAAGATAACCTTGAGTTCTAACTAGTGAGTAAGAATACGATGTGGTTATTTAAAGCCTATAATCGATGGTTACAAATGGTTATTTCATTCAAAATAAATGACTTCCCCATCCTATTTGTGGTTACAAGAAATTACACTTATCCACAAGACGTTACATAAATCTTTAAATAGCGTCACTAAGCATAACCACTCAACAGCTACCTATATTCTAGCAACACTTCTCTAAAAGAAGTTACATATCTGAATATATCGCCACTCAGCAGTTACATGTTGATGTCCATGACTTCATCCCCAGGGAAGGTTCTTGTTGATAACTAATGTTTGCTGTCGATAATCTTTTTTTTTGGCAAGTCGTTAACATTCTTCAAGTTGTCCATTGTTCTTTTCGTTGATATTTTCTGTTATTCACTAAAGTCTGTTATTGTCGACTAAGTATGTCACTGGTTGATTATACCTAAAAGTTTGTCATTTTTTGGCGTCAATAGTGGTGGAGCTCGATTGGCTCTGTCACAGTCTTGGATTCATTCGTCGACTCAATCATTCCTATAGGCACTATTCTTGCAATTTAGTGGAAAGAGTTCCACCTGTACCGATGATAATAATTGAAATAGTAAGAAGCAGGACAATAAACGTTATTTGCATTTTTTGTGTCGTCAGGTAAACTAGCAATACTAAAATGAGGAGTCCCATCACTTTTACCAACATTAAACGTGACAAAATCCAATGCGTGTTTGTCCATGAATGTTGGTTAGTGATGGTGACGTCAAATCTTATTACGTTTTAAAAAGTAGACCTCCTTACTCCAGCCGTCGAAAGTTTAATCGCTAGTTTAATGATGATATGCAAAATTAAAATAATGTTTATTGTCCCGCTTCTTACTATTTCGATTATTATCATTGGTATAGGTGGAACTCTTCCCGCTAAATTGCAAGAAGAAGCATATGTTATATTCTTATTATTTAGCTTGATTTAGCCAACCTTGCTTGTTGATGTAAAGAAATGTTAAAAATTACAGGACAATTACTTCTATGATAAGAGATGACTCTCATTTGTCGATTTTCAAACAATCGCTTTACTATTTTGGAATAAATGAAAAATACATAGATTTTCACTTAATTGATGTTGTACCCTTGGTTATTTTTTGTCCCCTTGGCATAGCTCGGGTAGTATTCTAGTTTTCTCTTATAAGTTCGCATTCCCTGTTGAGATTATGAAATAGCCTATCTGTTTCTACTGCATAAGAAAATTCATAGGTATTGAATACTAAACATTAGCAAAAGGACACCAGAAGTGCCAAAACTTATATATACTTTGGTGCTAAAACTTTTTTTTCGGATCACTTAAGTGCTAACTTTTTTTAAAAACGATCACTTAAAAGCTAATTCCAATCTGCTTGGCCGGAAATTTTACGTGGCATTTTTTTTTTTTATTATCTAAAGCCAACGTGGCTCGCCGAAAGTAAACAGCTAAAAATTCAAAAACCAAAAAAAACAAACTCAGGCTGCTTTTATTTTCTTTTTTATTTTTTATTTCTCTGGTTCTTCTTCCCCTTCGAACGTCTTTCAGACCAAGACGTTGTTTTTCCCTCGGACGAGCTCGCCGAAGCTCTTTACTGAGAACCAAACTTTCGCACTGGCCACCACGGCCATCGCCAGACCACCACCACCACCACCACCAATTCACCTTCATCGTCGGCCATCACAGCCGTTACCGGACCGTTGCCGGCGGCCAATTTTAATGTCAACTAATACTTCCCAACTAATCCAGTGAAGGAAGACATACACATATGCACAGTAAAGTAAGGAGATAGGGAGTTGACGGTGACAGGCTTTAATTGTAGGCTTCGCCGGTAAAGGACCGGCCTCTCCAGCTCAAAGGTTCATCCATGGCCGACGCCGGAAACCAAAATAATATGCCAATAAAAAACACACATGTCAGATGAAATTCTAGAACTAACTTGGATAATTGTACATCAAACCAAGCTCTAGACACTGATTTTATGAAAACAGTTTTGACGTTTCATTCTAGCAAAACATCAAACAGTTGATGTGCGACTTAGAATGCGAGTTCCAGATTCAAATCCAGTATAGTTCACGGCCTAAACATAGTGTATAGAGCTCTAAATTGACATCACGCCACACAAATCGGTCTTGATTTTGAGTAATTAAACCATGATTTCATCAATTAAGCGCCATGCCTCAAGCTCAACAAAAACGAGGAAAAAAAGCCGAGAAAGAAAGAGAAAATTACTTGACCAAGCTTATGCAAGGCAGTTGGCGTTAACGTCAACGGAAAGGGCGGCTGTGGCGGCACGGGCTTGGCCACAGCACCTTTCTGTGATTTTTTTTTTTTCTTTTGCTTGCTTTTGTTGGAACGACATCGCTTTTGCCATGATGGCAGAAGCGACGTTGCTCAGCCACGTGAGCGACGTCGTTCTAAACTCCACGTGGACTGATTTTTATTTAGTTATTTCAAGATGTCATTCACTTAAATATTTTAATTATAAATGCTACGATTTGACATTTAAGTGAGTCGGCAAAAAATTTTAACACTAAAGTGATCTCCATACATAAGTTTTGGTACTTCTGATATTCTTTTTTCCTAAAAAAAAAATGGGCCGTCAAATGCCAACAAAGCCACAAACCAGTGTAAACATGAGTTTAGAAGTAGATCTTTTGAAACTCCACTCTAGCAAAATATGAAGTAAAATAGAAGAAATATTATATTTTAAATCATGGATGGTAAAAAGAAATTGCCAAAAATTATCAAAAAAATCCTAAATTTATTGCAATTGTGCCAATTCAATTTTTAATTTTTAATTTTTTTGCTAATTGAGCTCTAAACATTTTGTATTTGTGCCAATTCAATCAATTTGACCAATTTTGGCGGGCCGGTGCTGACACGGACGCCAGTTGTCCTACATGACACGGCCGGCGCTGACGTGGACAATTTTTAATAATATTTTAATATTTTTAGAATATTCTTATTAATTTTTTTCTTTCTTTCTTTCTTTTCCTTCCTTCTTTTGTTTCTCACTATGGCAGAGAGGGTTGCCGGAGCTCACTCATCCTTGCCCAGATCTGGCAAACTCAAATAAGGAATATTAGCACATGATACTATGGGCCAGATACATTTGCACTATAATAATTGAGAATTCTATACTTTTGGACATGGCAAACTTTCATGATACTAATTCAAGTAAAACCCAACCCTCACATATTGACCTGTATTTGTCTCACCATCAAAAGAAGGTCAATTACAACATTTCGATTGTCTATTTGCATATGATCATTTAGTTTAGAAACAAATGACACTGATAATCCCTGAATTCTGACTCAATGTATAATATCATTCTTGGACATTTAATTTATTCGATGTAATCCCTGAACTTATGTTGAATGTTTAATATAGTCTTTCTGTTTGATCAAACCGGATGGCTGCGACAATGGAATGTGGGACAAAGGACAACAAATCAGATGTTATTTGATGACATGAAATATTATATGCTGAGTTGGACATTTAAAATAATGACTCGGCACATCGTTCTTTTTATCCATCTAATTAGAAAAGGAAGAAAAAAGGGGCTTCAAATAAACCTCTTCCTCAACATCAACGTTTCATCTTCTTCCCCAAAATCAAACTTCTGACACGATCCGCTTGGAGCCTCAGGTACGAAGATGGTTTGATGGATTGAGGTCGACGCCAATGATGATGCAAAATTTGGGGTCGTGGAGGATATGCCACCTATAAATGGTAACAAGCTCGCTTGTGCCATGGGGCTCGTCTTTGTTGTAAAGGAGCTGGTGTTGTCAGTGTGCAGATCACACTGAGGTCTCGAAAATGCCAAATTAAATAGCAGAACCGATTGGAAAGTTATTGAAGAAATGATGTAAATTTTCACTTTTTTTTTGGGGGTTCTTATTTGGATGAGAGTGATACTCCACGACCGAAACTGCCGGATAGTTGGAGTCCAATTTTACTAGTGATGATGTGTGTGAAATTGCCGGTGTTTTGGAATGAGAAATCGTTTCCTAGAATGAAAATGTTAGATTCTCTCGCTGCTGGTGTTTTGCGATGAAAGTCGATGTTTTCAGAACGAGAAATTGCTGAAATTGATAAGAAAGAAAATTCATGGCCTAGCTCTAGACAAGCTTGGCTTCTTATTGTGGACAGAGAGAGCCTTACCATAATGATCATTAATATACTCGTAAAAGGTGCAAGACAGAAGCGAGAGATATGTAAGCGACATGCATATGGCTATCAGTCTTCTTAGGTACTAGAACACATCAGAATTCCAACTCTTTAAACAGCTACTTATGGTCGATTGTCCTCCTCCTTGAAGATCTTGTTAAAACCAACGCTTCCAATGTCTCGTTCAAATGCTACATTGCTTGTTTCCATTTCTCTTGCTTCTTTCTCACGACGTCTTCCTCTTGCCGCTGGACGAAAGAAATGCACGCCATCGATCTGATTTCAAATCTTTACATAACGAAAAGGGACGTCGTGTGATCATCGAGAGAAGTTACTTGTAATCTTGGCGAGTTCCTTTTTGTGTTCCTCTCGAGAGACGGGACACTGGTAAGGGGCTAACGAAGAGAGATGTCACATGATCTTTGACCAAGGTTTGGGAGTGGGTGTAATTATCTCCATCGCTGTACATCACATGAATCACCCGCGAGAGATTAAGAATTCGCGTCAGAATCGGCACTTGGACTTCGGTCGGACGAAGAAACGCTTCGTTAATGTCCTTCCAAGCATCGACCACTCCTTTCCGCAGTTCCTTTTTGGTTTCCTGCTCCGAAACGCCGTGTTCTTTCATGAACAACTCCACTGCAGATGCTACGTGCCCCCTCTTTTGCTCAAACTGCATGTCGAATGAGATCGGTGTTATTAGATCTAGACATTGTTTCCGACTAAGTGGTGGTCGATCCGATCTTATTATATTATTGGAGGATGATAATGTCTTTATCATACCTGGTGAGAGGTAATGTCATCCATGAGCCGACATATGATTTGCGAAGCCTTCAAGATCTTGCAGTCACCAAGCAACCATTCAAAAGCATGTTTTGTGACCACATCGCCCATTCCCACAAGCGATGTGATCGCTAACATTTCATAGCCAGTTGTCAATAGTGCAAGGGGCATGTACTCCTCCAGAGTTGGTGTGTAGTTGGTATGGAACCATTTGGCTTCGTCAAAGTACACTCTCGCTTGCTTCTTCATCTGTGAAATTACATATAAACAAGAATGTTCGGGTTTCTACGTATAAGTCGTCTTTGATGAATGCAAAGTGTATTGATGATGCTTACCGCTTCTTTTGCATAGATGAGGCGGTACGATCTTTCCTTCATGGCCACTTCATTCCCTACTGCATCATAGTGATCGAGAAGCACCTTATACCAAGCTTGCATATACTCTGGTAGTCCATTCATGGCATCAACATCCCACCTGCATTCGATCCCGAAATAATGACACACTCTACTCTTTATGAAATCGATTAAATTCATAAGTTTGAGAAAGAGAATGTGGATTACGAACTTCTTGATTGCTTCAGTGAGGATTACGAGTTCTTCCAATGTGCCATAGACGTCGTACATATCGTCTAGAATGGAAGTTAGGGCGATCACTTTGGTTAGTATATCTCTGGCCATGGCAAACTCCGGCTCAAAATATGCTCCCGAGATCCAGAAGAACAACTCCACAATCCTGTCTCTAGCAAATGGGAACTTCCTCGGAACATCTATGTCCTTCCACCACCTATGATTAAACAAATGAAAGCAAAATTGAAAGTACTTTGGCTCAACGAATTCACATGATTTAAACTCCTTTTTCTTCTCTTGTAAAAGAATTTCAAAAACATTATTTCGAAGGGTAAATTGAAATTAGACAAGTAAACCTTTGGGAAACGCATCAAAGAAAAACCGGTAGTTTAGGTGTTGTTAAAACATAATCTAGAAGCTAATCTTAAATTATGCCGTCACATGAAGTTGTTTAACCTTGTAATCTTGCCGATTTCCTTCTGGTGTTGCTCTTGCAGTAAGTTGAAATCTAGTTCAGCCAAGGCGAGCAAGACTTCGTCATGTGAAGGCTCTTCTTGGTAGAGTGGAATGTAATATCTCGCCTCGAGCCTTGGCAACCCCTTGCGAAGTGGCTGCTTTAGGGCACGCTTCACTTGTTTTGCAAGACTAGTGCTTACTTTCCTTCCATCGATCGATTCAAGGTGAGTTACAGCAAAAGGAAGCGCTTCTTCCAAAACAGCATCGCCATGGCACCTTAAATGGCAAGCTTCATATAGGCTCAGCAGTCCACGCACATCGGTGACGAGTGATTCCCTAAAGTTTCCTTCACCGTCCTTGAATTTGTTAAAAACCTCTGTGCGACCAAAATCAATGTGAGAAAAAATATGTAATCTATTAGAAACTAGGAAGACGATATGCCTAGTCTTGTTTCTACTAAAATTTTACCGAGCAATAGTAAACTTTGTGGCATTAATTCTTCAAAAAAGGATTTCTCTAGGTACCTTATCGGATTGGTTAACTAAGTCCAAAACATACCCGATGAAACATTGTAACCTTGTTGTCGCAACAATCGAAAGATAAGAGCAACCATGTGAAGGTCGTCGCCCTTAAAAAATCCATGCACAAGTCCAGAGTAACTTTCATGGATTTGTTGTAATTGCTCGTCTATTTCACGTTCGAAATGGTAGAAAATTCCCAAGCGTTGGATTTGATGGATCAAGTGCAGCATTTGTGAGGGCTTATCCGCGACATCAGTCAGCATCTTCCTCACCTCCCCTTTCAATCCCTCAATCTGTTCCTCCACTCTTCCAAGGTATTTGAACTCCTGCATATATGTTATACGCTACTTTCAATAAAAGCAAGCATGTATATTTATACGCTCATTCACATGACCATATGAGAAAATGCTAACCATGGAGTTGGTGGGAGAAGCATATACGAGGAAGTAATCGCCCCATACGCTCGGATGATAATCCGCCCACCGGCGTTTGACTGCACGGCTTGTTCCTTTGTTCGGAGAAGAAGACGGAATTACTGAAACCGGAACCGACATATCTTCCTTTTCTGTATGTTTCGTTCGTGGATATCAGACCAATACACAAAGTGAAGACCAAGGAGCGGCTCTTTGCATTGCAAAACATCACCTAGTTGATGGGTATTTATAGACAATTGTGTTCATTACCATCTTGTTACTTGGACTAGTTTTGAGACAAAACCCATCACATTTGAATGAATATTACACGAGCGAGATTTTTTCATACGAAAAGAAGATATTCTCCTTATTATATAATTGATCTTATCCATCATATCCTTGCTACGATGTTTAGATTGGAATTACTTGTAAAACTTATTGCTTAGGGATCGATGAAGTTGTATTTCTTCCAAACTAGACCAAAGGGTCCTCTTTTAGGAAATTTGGATCTGTTCATATATGCCGTGCAATGATTATCTCCTTGTAGCAAGCTGAGTCTAATCAGAAAGTCCACGAAGGATATTGTTTTGGACGTACAATTTGAGATGTCCGTTGGTGGTTGTTTCTTTGAAATTGAATCGACGATGAATTACCTTTGATATATCTAAAAAGATATTTCTTAGGAACGTACAATTTGAGTTGCCTACTCAGTTGGTGGTTGTTTCGTCAATGTACGAATATCCTTTTCAACGTACAATTTGAATTGTCTACTCGATTGGTGGTTGTTTCGTTGGAATTGAATCGACGGGGAATTACCTTCGATATATCTAAAAAGATATTTCATCGGAATTGAATTGACGATGAAATACATTTCCAATATACATGGATCGATGTGTGAATCGGCAAAGGTTGCGAAGGGTCTCTTGTTGATTTTGGATATAAAAGTAAGTGACAAATTTTTTTATAGGTATGATGATTGGAGGCAATCGCGGCGGCCAATAGGAAAAAGATGAAGATAAATTTGCAAAGAATGTTAAGTTCTATGATTGATTGGAGAGCTTTACAAAGAGTACATGTGGCTATTTAAAGCCTACAATCCACGATTACAAACGATTATTGAATTCAAAATAAATAACTTCACGATCGTTTCTGTGATTACAAGAAGTTAAAACAACATTTATCCACAAGAAGTGACAAAAATTCTAAAATAACAGTACTGAGCATATAATCACTCAACACTTACCTATATTCTAGCAACACTAATCTAAAACAAGTTATACATCCGAAAGTATCGTTACTTGGTAATTATATGTCGATGTCAACGAGTTCATCCCTAGTGAAGGTTCTCGTAAATAACTTATATTTATTGTCGATAACTTCCTTGGCAAGTCGTTGATGTTATTCAAGTTGTCGACTGTTCTTTTCATCAATGACTTCTGATGTTCACCAAACTCTACTATTATTGACTAAGCATGTTGCTAGTGGATTATTCCCAAAAGATGGTTATTTTTTGGGGTCGACAGTGGTGGAGCTTGAATGGCTCCGCCACGATCTTGGATTCATTTGTCGATTCACACGGTTCCTACAGACACTCTTTTAATTGTATCTGAAGGGATTAGGAACTACTTCTTCATTTTCTTGTTGCAACAGAAAGAGTTCCCCCTGTACTATATATAATCATCGAAATAGTAAGAAGCAGGACGATAAACGTTATTTCCACTTTGGATGTCATGATGCAAACACTAGCGGTCGACCTTTCGACGGGTCGAGTGAGGGGTTCTACTTCTTAAAACGTGATCAGATTTGACACCACCATCACTTTTTGCCAAAATTCAAGGACAAACCCTTGGTGGAAAAAGTGCTCCTAAAATAAGCAGTCCTGCCGCCCCTATCCCTTGCCAAAGGACAAACTCAATTATTCAATTCCAGATCCTCAACGCATCAAACATCATTTGATTGATTTGAAAAATTACCAAATGATGTTTACCAAATTAGCTTAATTATGCAGATCACCAAACGATGTTCATGTGCAGATTATAACAAGAATGATGTGTTGATGTGTAGGGGATGTGGACCTAGATAATAGATTTTTTACCTTTAACAAGAGATAGGGCTGCTGGACTCCTTATTTTAGGAGCACTTTTTCCATGACGATTTTGTCCATGAATGTTAGAAAAAAGTGATGGTGGTGTCAAATCTGATCACGTTTTAAGAAGTAGACCTCCTTACTCGAGCCCTCGACAGGTTGATCGCTAAGTGTTTGCATGATGACATGCAAAATGGAAATAACGTTTATTGTCCTGCTTCTTACTATTTCGATGATTACAAATGGTACAGGTGGAACTCTTTCTGCTAAATTGCAAGAAGAAGAAGATCCTAATCCCAACCCCCTTCGGATACAACAAGAATAAATCTTCAGGAACGACATGACTCGACGAATGAATCCAAGATCGTGGCAAGGCCAATCGAGCACCACCACCAATCGAGTAAGCCATTCAAATTGTAAAGTCGAAAATGATATACTTGTATGCTTTATGATTAGACTCAGCCTATCACAAAAGGATAATTATTGCACGATATGTACAACAGTTACAAATTTCCTAAAAAAAGGACACCCTTGGTCTACTTATGGAAGGGACAAAAATGTATATCGCTTCATAAGCAATAAGATTTTTTCACAAAAGAAAATAGCTACGTTTAAATATGCGAATATCTATTATCGTATCGAGGATGGGATGGATAAGATCTATTATATTGCGAGGAGTATATATTCTTTCCATATGAAATAATCTCACTCGTGTATTATTCATTGAAATGCGATTGGTTTGATCTCAAAATCAGTCCGTGTAACAAGGTGGTTATGAACATGTTTTCTATGGATACCCAGCAAGAAGTGTGGTGTTTTGGAATCCAAAGAGCCACTCCTAGGTCGACGATTTGTGTATGGGTCCAATATCTAAAAATAAAACATTAAAAAATCGGGAAAATACGTCGGTCCAGGCTTCAGAAATTCCATCTTCGTCTCCGTTCAAAGGAACAAGCCACGTGGTTGAACGCCGGCGGACAGATTTTCATCCGTGCGTTTGGGGTGATTACTATTGAAGCAACAAATCAAATAACAAAATATCAGCATGATTGCAGGGCAAAAGCTTCTACAAATCTGGATGAAAATAACTTATCAAGCATGTCATTCCTCGAGCTGATCATCTACGGATATCTCCCTGATTTGTTTTTATTCATTTTCCATGTAGATAAAATTGTTATCTTTATATTTACCTTCCACCATGATTATAGGTGTTTACATACATATTTGATATCTCTCTATTTATAATGTACAAAGTATCAATGAAATTGGTGCGCTTCATTCATTCAATCCTCCATTTATCTTTAAGGTATTAGAGCCACGAAGGGGCACACCGATCTTTTCTTGTAAAAAAAAATCAATACAACCATGTCGCCTCCTTCTTCAAACCCGAAATGCCCATTTCCTTCCAATATCAATGTGGCAAACTTTGTTACATTGAAGCTCAATGAAAGAAACTTTTTTTTTGTTTTGGGAGGCAGAAGTTGTCATACCCTGAAACCAATAAGAATGAGGAATGACATGGCTATCCTTTTTCCTAAAGGACATAGTTTCAACAGACAACAAAAAAGTTTTCTTCAAAAGACCGTACCTAAAAGCCACCCCTTCGATATCGCTCTCGCTATAAAGGCCGCTAACCGAGGAACCTAAAGAGATTTGTAAGATGAGGGATGAGCAATTATAGCCCAATAAATAGTACATATCTTCTAAGTAGATCGAACAGTTACTATGCATATATATATGTATATATATATGTATAAAGCAATACCATCAACTTATAATCTAACCTTTTCAGATAACACACATATCAAATAAAATATAAGTTATTTCATTTCAACTAAGCTTTATACATATCGGGATATTCATTTAAACCAAAATCTCAATTCAAATATCAATGGTCAAGTCTATTGATTAATAACATTCGTAACAACATCAATGGTCCATCCATTGACCAATCTCAAATCACACTTCAATAGTCTATCCATTGATAAATCTCATATCATACATCGATGGTGCATTCCATCGACTAATCTCGTGTCAAATCACATGTCGATGGTCCATTCCATCCACCCATCTATTGCTCCATATCAACCTTGGTCACACATAACACCCCGTGACAAGGCGACCAAGCTCCTCTTCTTGGCAAGGTCTTTACCTATATTGCCGGTAGCTGGCGTACAAGGATATCCTAACTAGTATTCGCATACCCACAAACCTCTTAACGAGCTCATAGCAATATTGAGCACTAACACCAACATCCCCCAAATATCATAATTCAATTCGGAATCAATCTCATAATCCATAATGAATATCATAAACCAAAATCAATAATCTCTTCATAATACATCTTATCCGTTAGAAATACATTCTCAAAGCATTTCTCATGTCATTCAGAAATCCTTTCATAAGCCAATTTGCAAAGCAATACATATATATCTTTCTTCATAATGCCTTGTATTGCATGTTCTCTAAAACCTCCGTAAATAACCAAGGATTAGTAAATGTTCGATCCAAACTTTATGCAATAACATGCTTTAATAACTCGTACGATACTTAAATATTTATCATTTTCAAGACATGAGTTTACAAAATCAAAGAAGATATAGTACCACTCACCTGGGAAACGCCTATGACCAAACAACAATGATTATTCGAACCGTTGAACTCGCAATCCTATAGAAAAAAAAAAGGAGAAACAATGTCAAAATCTAATAAAACGTGACCTCAACTACGACTTGGCTATACAAAGCTTAGACATTAACAAAACGACTCATGCGCGCCGACAAATTGCACACCCAAAGTGATTATCCAAGTTGTTCGCAATGCGATGCTCGCACGCAAAACCCAAAAATTCTCATTTTGTTCAAATCAATGCTTCAAAACGACTCCTATTAAATCCACAGCTCCACAACAACATAATCTACCATTTCCATGAAAACTCATAACTTGGACAACCCAAAACTAGCTGGAAACCAACAAAAAACTACATGAAAAGCTGCTGGTCGCACTGTTCACTACGTGTGCACAACTTCAAATAAGTCCAAATCAAGTTTCGTAAAATCCTACTCCTC
The DNA here is from genome assembly GCA_001662345.2 of Metrosideros polymorpha var. glaberrima. Taxonomy (NCBI): domain Eukaryota; kingdom Viridiplantae; phylum Streptophyta; class Magnoliopsida; order Myrtales; family Myrtaceae; genus Metrosideros; species Metrosideros polymorpha. Next base: position 31,837 of record BCNH02000005.1, on the reverse strand, counting down.
CACCACATCCTAAACTATCATTCCCTCATAATATTTCAACTTAATGACTCCAAAATCTGACTTCGCGGCTCAAAATCTGACTTCGGAGAAGTTGTGATTTTACTAAAGAAGGGCTGTCCCTTGAACAGGCTGAGGATACCAGAGTCTGGCCAAGCCCACGAAGTAGTGGGCTGTCTCAAGTAGTGGGCTGTCTCAGGTTTCAACTCATTTTCTAAAGCAATGTAGGTTTTCCCCGCCAAAGTTGAAAAAAAATATATATTCTATGCTCAAAATATTATGACAAGATTTCAAATGGCTGAAAATGACCTCAAGTGTCCAGAAGTATAGATTTTTAAAGTTTCGGATTGTTAATAGTTCAATAAATGTCAACTTTCAAATGTTAAAAAGTGAAAAAAAAAAGTTCAAACTCAACGTTCCTCCAAATAATCCATAATAAATGAAAATTTTCCCCTTAAAAAAATATACACTTTCATCACACTGGTTTTCCCACTTTTTGAAATTGGAAACCGAGCTAGTGTCGGTTTCGAATCAGTTCTAGGGTTGACTCAAGAATCGAGCCTAATATTAAGTAATATGATTATTATTTTAGAGAAATATATCATGTGCACAATCTATAAATGAATTTTTTTTAATCTCCGGTAAGGGTGGTTGCTCATCACCCCCAATTCCTCCCCACATTATCTTCAAATCGAGCACTTTTGGGTCTTGGCTCCTCTAATGCTTCGCTTTTTGTCATGCTTTTAGGTTAAAAGGCACGTCAGTTGTTCCTACTTGCTAGTTGCTAGTCATGTTCGTTCTTCTTGACACATTCCCATTTAATCAAATCTTATACCTAAAACCCAATAAACAAATTTAAAGTAACTCGATAGGAGGAATAACATAAATGAAGCTTGTGTAAAGTGAAAAGATCCATTGGTTACTATGTTAAGATAATTGATTTTATTACATCGGAAGGACGTTAATTATCAGTTTATCCTAACTCGATATTAAGAGGGAAAACTTTTTTGTTAACATTCCTCGTACACGAATAAAGGTTAGGGATGGTTACTTGAGTTTCCCTAACTTGCTTAGTACTAATTCATGTTTTAATAATGTCAACACCTTGAAAATTGAAAATTTCCTTGTTCAGATATTTTTAAGCAGTCTGTTCTGCTAATAAATTTTTGGAAAAATTTCAAATAAGAGTCTGAAGTACCTTCATTTTCTCAAATAAAGGCTTGATTCAAGGGCATTTACGTCCTTTTACATTTTTAATTTTTTAATAAAAAATTTATTTTATTTATATT
>BCNH02000005.1:17580-30134 GCA_001662345.2 Metrosideros polymorpha var. glaberrima | reverse complement strand
AACTTTTTTCTCCTTTTGTTTGTCATCCATGGTCGTTGTTTCAACCACACCACTATGATTGACTTAGCCTTCAACAAAAGCTCTAATACTAATGAAAAAGACAAGTTGTGAAAGTTGAAAAAAAAGTGATGATTTTTGCAAGTTTCTACAGAACGAAGTGATGATTTTTGCTTAAATTTTATTTACAAGTTGCGAAAGTTGAAAAAAAAAATTGAAACAGGGTTGACCCTGTTTACCCTGTTCCTAGACCGAAAAAACAAGGTTGATCCCAAAACAGGTTCCAGAAAAACAGGGTCGGTCTCTGGGCTCAAAAAATAAGGACCGGTTATAACAGGGCCGATTTCAGGGTCTAGGCCTAGGACCGGCCCACCCGATTTTTGCTCACCCCTAGTCGTTGCTAATGGTGCAGTTCCGCCTAAGGACGAGCAAAGCCCTAATTCAAGCTCCGTCAATGGTGGTGACCCCAGTAGCAACCCCATTCCTGAGGAGGCCATGGGTGGTAAGAAGGAAGGCGATGAGAATGGGAGACCTGGACGAGGGTCGTCGTCCTCTGGCTGGAGCCTGGTGACCCTCGCTAACCATCCCTCCACCGTCGCCAACCCTTCCTAATGATGGTGGGGAGGCGGCGGCGATGCAACCCTCACCTGCATCTTCATCTTCCTTTTTCTTCTTCTTCTTTTTTTTTTTTTTTTCCTTTTTGCTTTATTTTTAATATAACTAAAATAAATTTTGTATTAAAAAATCAGAAAAGTAAAAGAATGAAAATACCCTTGAGTTAGGTCTTTATTTGAGAAAATGAGAACACTCGATGCCCTTATTTGAAACGAGGTTCACTTTGTGCATTTATTTGAGAAAATTAGGTCACTTCGAGCTCTTATTTAAGAAAATTATGGCATTTTAAGTTCTTTTTTAAAAAGATTTCCAAATTTTTTTTAAAGAGAACTCATTTGCACTTTTGTCCTGTTTAAATTCATGATGATGATTTGGAGTAGGATGGCAGACAAGCAATCACGAGGGATCCACGTTCAGTCTACTTATTATTCTAGGATGATATGAATTAAATCACGTGGAGCACTATCAAGCCAAAACATTCTTCAATCAAATCATACTTTTTTTATTGTTACATGACTGTGAAATGATTCAAGAAAAAGTATATTGTCCGTTTATTGTCAAAACGAATTGCGATAGTTAAAAGAGAGAATTTCTGCCCTTATATCGGAAATATTAAAAACAAGCAACCAATCAAAATGAAAAATTTAACCCACACCCCATTTGTGCATCGATTGATACATATTGCATGGTTCGATTGATTTGAACGAGCTCATTATGAGGTTCATCATTACATTTTTCATCGAGTGCTTATATATGTCGATCATCCGATCATCCAAGTACATTCAATAATATTTAGGTCGAATTTTGTAACCTAAGTCGTTGTGTCCCGAGCTTTTGACGTGCTCCCCTCTAAAACATCTAAAGCCCTAACACAACTTCGAATTTCAATCCCAATAGGATCCTGACTTGTGGGCCTACCAATCCTTCCTCTTCAACATTGCATCGAAAGCGTTCCCAATCTTGCACTTTTTCCACGTCTTATTCTTCGCAATCACTTCATTTTCATTCGCAAGTTGACACTTTTTAATTATAAATTATGTATTGCTTATGCAGACGTTAGGATGATTTGGCATGCATTTATGGCACGCCCGTCAAGATCTGTTCGAGACGTGCTGTGTGCTACTGCTATATACATCCAACCCGACAAGCTCGTTGACCTACACATTTGCATGAAGATCACGTACGTGTCGATGTCCAACTTCAGTTTTCTTGTTTAATAAATCGTATATTGTAAAGGAAGTCAAACCCTAGCTAGCTTCATCATCCCATGGTTGCCAGCAATGTTTCTTGAGAAGACGGCATACCCCTATCCATCGCATCCCTCTTCAAGCAAACAGCACGCGATGCGTATTCGACATGGTCAGCATGTCTCCAAGATTCTTGCCCTAAAGTGGAAGAGTCAACAGCACTTATTTTACTGTAGATAAGATCTCATAATTAAAAACAGGACTTGGAATCACAAATCTGGCGAACCTCGAGCTCGCCCGAGGCTGGCAAACTCGAGATTCGTTGGATCTAGTGAGCCTTGAGCTCGCCGGACGCTGGCGAGCTTGAGCTTGCCTTGGCTGGTTGCCGGCCGTCGCCATGGCCGGCGCCCGGCGGAAGAAAAAGGAACCAGAAAAAAAGAAGAAGAAGGAAAAAGTAATTAAATTTCCATTTTAAGAAATTAAAATAATAATAATAAGAAGTTGTGCTTGGTTTGAGTGGAAGAAAGACAGCTTTTGTATGTGTTTTTTTCAAGGGTGGAAAATGTTTTCCGTGACTAGCTTATTTTTCGCCCTCCAAACACCAGAAAATGGGGAAAATGTTTTCTCGAAAAATGTTTTTCGTGAAACAAACGAAGCCTAAAAGTCGTGACTCTACTACGTTCTTGAGAATAAGCTAGAGTTGTGATGTTTCCGACCTAGGTAAACAAAATTATTCGACATTTTCTTTTCTTATGCGCATGATTGGTGCATATATACTTCATGTTACAAGTATAAGTGAGGAGACACTAGGATTTGGAGTTTCACGCATGATTGGCTGTAAGAAAGTGTTAAGAATCATATTTGGTACCTCATTGATACCATCTTATACCGTGTGAGGTGTGCAATCGCTTAATTTGAAATTTAATTTGTTACCTTGATAAGAAAAGAAAAGAAAAAGACAAAGAAGATGATAGCCACATTGCTCTAGATTTAACTTATTATCATTAAAAAAGATAAATTTCACGGAACACATATGCATGATGAAAATATGCAAGATATGCACAAAAAAGAGAGAGGAAAAATACGTAAAAATAAAAATAAAAAGCGCTTGATCATGTAGACTATGTATTTCATTATCCTTGGATATGATGGTGTGCATGAATCGAGTTGGGTCCTAGAACTTTGTTTTTCCCTCCTCGTTTCTAGGAAGGGTACAAATGATGGCATTGACATTGAGATCTTATTTTATGTTGGTAGTGAAATAAATGTTGGTCCAATCTCCTCGCCAACCAAAAGAAGCAGGAGTAACTCTAGGACCACCTCCAACATAACTTTCGTCACATATAGATTCGCATGAACTCCTTTTCCTCCCTAAGTATCAGCCTTGAATTTTCCAGTTAGATTTAACTAATGAGACAGAAAGAAAGAAAATAATCCCAAGTTGAAAACCACGCGAGATGCCGTAAATCCAACGTCGGATCCGTCGCTTCCAAATCAAATGCCAACGTCCGACTTGAGAGATGATTTGATATTATACGATCAACAAGTGAGTGAACATACGATGTTTTCTAAAGCTACATCACTCTAATGCTCCTTTTGTTTTGAGGAAAATGAGTGATTTTAGAAAACATTTTCCAAGAAATGATTTCTTTGTCGCTTACGAAAATATTTTCGTCATTCACGCAAATGTTAAGATACAAATTATTATCAATAATAAAAATATTTCTTATTGATTTATTATTTCAAGCAATGCATGCGATCATTTAAAAAAAATATTTTTCAAATCATTCATTTTTCGCGAAACAAATAGAACCCAAATATGTGTTTGTTTTACAGAAAACACAAGATTTAGAAAATACTTTTTGAAAAATGATTGGTTATATCGCTTAGAATAATCAGTCAATGTAAAATATTTTCATTATGAACAATAATTTATGACTAACTACTTTTGTGGGATATGATAAAAATATTTTTTATTTATTTATTTTCGAGAGTGATAGAAGTGATTATTTTTTTAAAATATTTTTAAAATTTTAGTTTTTTCGTGAAACAAACGCATTTGAAAGTAGCATAATACAACATATGTTCCGTGAAATTATGGTTTCACCCCTCCACCAACAAGATTCGGGGAAGAAACGGGAATTCCCCCGCTTTCAGGCGGTGGCACATCGAAACTCCGTTCTGCGTAAACCGGAGAAACGGAGTTTTCCATGTCGTCGTCGTCTTCTTTCTCACTCCGACAAATCGAACTCTGTAATGCACGGCACAGACTTCAGCCCCTCGCTTTCCCGGATCCCAATGCCGTAATCAGCAGCATTTCTTGCTAATCCTCTCTCTCTCTCTCTCTCTCTCTCTACCGATTCACTGTTCAGCTTTAACAATACAATCATCTCTTTCTCTCTCTCTCTCTCTCCCAAGCTCCACAGCTCCTCCCCTGCATTCAAATTCTACACGCACGCACGCACGCACTGATCTCAAAACCCTAGCTCGGTCACCATTCAATCTCCCACCTCGATTCACCTCCCCAGCCTTAACTCCCTCCCTCTCTCCCTCTCTCTCTCTCTCTTCCCCTGCACTCGCGTCGTCCGTTCGGTTGCTGGAGCTCGAGAGCCGCTCCTTCGGGTACGAGGGGAAAAGGGCAGGCTCCGGTTTGAGCCCAATGTTGCTCGAGCGGTTGCTATTCTGAGGACCACCGATGGGCTCGGCGAAGCCGTGCTGGAAGTTGAGCTCCTGGTCCCTGTTACTGCAGCAACAGAGCAACGGCATCGCCGTTGGCGGCGGGGGAGGCGGTGGCAAGTGCGGCGATCTCAAGCAGGCGTTTTGGAGGTCGGCGTCGAAGAAGAGGAGGGTGTCGTGGTCGATCGTGTGCGGGTTGATGCTCTTTGGCCTGGGAACGATTTCGCTGTTCACTGGTCACGTGGCCTCTGATCTCGAGTGGTGGAACTCTCGGCGGCTGGTCAAGAGGAGCTTGTACTCCAAGCTGGTAATTTTTTCTTTCTTCTTTCCTTCTTTCTTTCTTTCTCTCTCCTTCTTGCTGTCTTTTGGAATCACGTTTGTTTGAAGCTTGAGCTTCTGTGTTTGTACACGCTGAAATAGAAGTGGAGAGGAGTACTAGGTCTGAGGATTTTGGGAAAATTTCCTAAATTGACTGCTTCTATTTTTGTGTTTTTCTTCTTTTTAATATGCGATTTCCTCGGCGAACGCTCAGACGACCTATCAAAGATTAGGGGGGAGATCTTCAGTAGTGTTGACCCTTGGTGTTGCTGATAATGATGCCGATGAGTTAACCGAAATGCACGATATCATTAGTCTTCTTATGATGAAAGAGACCTCCTTTGTAATATGCACATTTTACCAAATCAAAATTGAGACGCAGTTCTTATGTTTGTGTTCTTGCAACTGCATAATCTCTGTTGTTTAATAGCCTGATGCCAATTCTTGACCTACTATGAGCCAACAAGTAATCGTGTGAATGTGCAGGACAGTGGTCGCCGTACTCCCATTGATATATGGAAGTCAAAAGACGCAAATTTCTACTATGGATGCAGTGAAAGGGGTTCTCATTTTTCAGGTAAGTAGATGTGTTTACATGTCGTTCCTTTTAAAAGATGCTTTTTCCTCCACTTTCGAATTCACCTGTTTCTCTCCGTTTCATCCTATATGATTTCTTTGTTGAAGACTAGATGTCCATGGAATGCAGTTACTTGTTCTAAAATGTTGTAATCATCTGTGCTTGATCATTTTTCTCAGGTTCCATTTAGTTCAGGAATATTTAAAATTGGTCTTCTTATTGCCCTTCCTTTCTTCTTAGGTCTTGCCTAAGCTTCGAGTTTTGGCATTTCTAGTTTAATGCTGCCTGCATTTGAAGTTAAGTCTCCCTTTGATGATTAATTGTCAGCCATAGTCATGCCCTTTGTCTCTGAGGTACACTTTGTTAGTCTTCTGGTAGATCAGCTGGTCCTCGAGTAGTTTTCGAGTTCTTTACATTTTGTTAGTTATGTCCATTATGCAAGTTATATGGAACCACTAAAGAACTTGTGCCTTGTATGTCTTACTCATTTTTGGGTTGTCTCAATGTTATGCCGCTGTATAAGTTGGCACTATTCTCAGAAGGTTGCTGATAGCTAAGCTCCTTACATCCGTCTTCTCTGGATAAATTTGCATTGCCCCACAGCAACGATTATCATTTTTTATGAATCTGGAGCAGTAGGTTGATACTATATTGCTGATCCAAAATTGAAAAATCATTTGGAGGAGCTGATAATCTCGACGACACCCCTTAAAATATGAAATTATTCTTTGGCAAAACTGATAATCCTGAACCTGACCCATTTCATGGGTTTGCTTTCTGCTTCAAGTGTGCCGTCTTTTTTTATTCTGTCTTAAGAAATCATAGAGAAAGCGTGACAGGGGGTCTGAGCAATGATAATCTTCTAATATGCAATACTAAAGACTAGTTCCAGTGGTTGTTTATCCCATTTTTACTATACATCCAAGAAGTTATGCATCTGTTGTGCAAGTTTTTCTCTCTAGCTCTGACGATTTGTGATTGCAGCTGCTGTCCGTGAACGACAATCAAATGGTTATCTGCTAATTGCAACTAGTGGGGGGCTTAATCAGCAGAGAACAGGAGTAAGTGGATAAAGAAGATTCTCTGGCTATACTGTTCCATTTTTTGCACAATGCATTCAGTGTTTTTTTTCTTGTATTTGTCTCAATGGTATCATAAATTTCACAATATAACATCGCTCTCTCTCTCTCTCTCTCTCCACGACTTGGTGTTGTCTGCTTGGCCATTTCTTTGTGGAGTCCTGTTGAGTGTTGTAGGAGGGAACTTCTTTAGTGTGAAAAATGAAAACTGTTTCCTAAAATAACTACTTTCCGTCCTCAGATAACAGATGCTGTTGTTGTTGCACGAATTCTTAACGCGACACTGGTAGTGCCTGAGCTGGATCATCAATCCTATTGGAAAGATGATAGGTCTGTTACTTAAACCTCTGTATTAATTTAGACCAGTTGTTACTGTATATCTCACTTAGTTCTAAAAGCTCCTCACTTTGCATGCAGCGATTTTGTCAACATCTTCGATGTAGATTGGTTTATTTCCTCCCTCTTGAAAGATGTTACTATTGTCAAAAGAGTGCCTGATAAGTTCATGCGAACAATGGAGAAACCACCATATACCATGCGCGTTCCGAGGAAATCTGCACCTGAATATTATTTAGATCAAGTTCTTCCCATTCTCTTGAGAAGACGAGTAAGGAAACTTTTTCTGTTACAATCGTACTTCATTAAGGACTCCATGGCGCAAATGTTTGGCTTTGATTTATTAGTTACAGAGCGGCACATAAAAGTCAACAGCCTCAGATTTTTTCCAATTAGATTTGACAGCTCTTATTGTGTATCAAATTATCATGGAGTCCTAAACCTAAGTTTCTGTTCTCTCTTGTAACGAGGAATTAAGACTTTGGAAATCCTGCAGGTCGTGCAACTGACAAAATTTGATTACAGACTTGCAAATAACCTTGATGATGAGCTGCAAAAACTGCGTTGCCGGGTGAACTATCACGCATTGAGATTTACAAAACCAATTAGAGAACTTGGTCAGAGACTTGTAACGACAATGAGAAAGATGGCTAACCATTACATTGCGATTCACTTGAGGTTCAGCTCTATTTCTAAATTGTGCCATTTCATCAGTCCTTTCCTGCATTTTCTTGTTTTGCGTATTGCATTTGGTGCTCTTTTAGTGATCACTCCTGATGAAATTTTTTGATGAAGTGGATCCAGACCATCTGCATGGAAAGCATTGCGAGTAAAAATTGCTGGGTCTGCATTAGATGCTGTTGATGATATGCAATTAGGTAGCAATGACAACTGAATGAAACCAATTACCCTCTTACATCTTCTTTATAGTAAATAATAGCCTTGCCTTCACAGCTTCCTTGACATCAGATGCCGCTGTTGTGATTGTTTATGGTTCAGAGGATGTGCAAAGTGTCTAAGTTGCTGATTTTTTCGAAGTGATATTTCCTTATTATATTAAACCCCTTTTGTACATTATTATCATTTGGAAAATTTCTATTTGAATTGTGGGTTCTTTCTATAGTGGAGATAATTGCATGTAATGACTGCAGTACCTTGAAATGACATGAGCGTGAAAGGGATACAAGTCTGGAGCTACCTCGGGTTTTGACTCGCGGAGCTCCTGATACTTGCTTCTGGTTTAGCGCAACCATACTATTGCATCCTCTTATTAACCAAGAGATAATCACTTCTTTTCTTCCCAAGTTTCTGTTCATGAGCCATTTGCATTTTGGAAATACACCTTGATCTCCAACAACCATTGTCAGGCCCTAAATATGGAATATACGGGTGTATCTTAAAGTTCTTTCTCAAAAATGTAAAATAGAGAAAATTAAAAGGAAAGGACAAAAAATGGTTTGCAGAACTTAACTTTTCAAGTGTTGGGAAGTGGCATCTTCAATTCTTTTCTTGTTCTTTGGAGATCTATGCTCTGCTTTCTTGGTCGCCTGCCTTCTTGCAGCTGCCCATTTCATAATACCTGTCAATGGTGCGGAATTCTAATACATCTGTAATGCCTTCTCAGTGGTCAGTTTTTTAGTGTCTTTGCCTTGTTCACTTGCCAGTGTGGCGTCCACTTTCATGCTTATTTATAGATTGTATCCTGATGGTGTTGCATCACGCAATGAAAGTCATAAGAAAGCTAGACTAACATTAATGTGTGCTTTATATATTTTGAATTTGAAACAAAGCATTCTTACTCTTCCCGAAATTATTTCCATCACAGGTTTGAACCTGATATGCTAGCATTTTCTGGGTGTTACTATGGTGGTGGAGATAAGGAGAGATATGAGCTTGGTGAAATAAGGAAACGATGGACAACTTTACCTGTGAGACTTCAGTCCCTTACAACTAAAAATTTTCATGTTTGTTTGTATCTCAATTTAAGAAGTGATTCTATTCTTTATTCCACATCTTATTTACAGTCTAGGTTTCCCTACGGCTCATGTCATTTACTACACGTGCTGGCACGATATCCGTATATTAGCAGTCCTATTTGTTATTCTCTGTAGTCATCTTTTTCATTTTTACAGTTTGACATCTTTTGCAATTTCCCTGTGCAGGATTTGAGCCCTGAGGGAGAAAGAAAGCGGGGAAAGTGTCCACTTACTCCTCATGAGGTGGGATTGATGCTGCGAGCTCTTGGTTTTTCAAATGATACATACATCTATGTCGCATCTGGAGAAATATATGGTGGCGAAAAGACTCTGCAGCCTCTCAGAGAACTCTTTCCGAATTTTTATACAAAGGAGATGCTTGCAAATGATGATCTGAAACCCTTCCTACCATTTTCTTCCCGATTGGCCGCAATTGACTACATTGTCTGCGATGAGAGTGACGTCTTTGTCACAAATAATAATGGCAATATGGCCAAAATTCTTGCAGGTAGAAGGTGAGCAGTTATGACCCAACTTTAGTAAGATGTTACTAAACTACTCTCTTTTGGGGTTCAAAGAATTAGTTATTTTGATTTGACATCCTATCCAGCGTATGAAATGTTGGATGTGAGAATCCAATGATAGAGAAGGATAAGACAGGTGCAGAAACTTCTCTGATATGGGAACCAATGTCAAGTAATTCATTCTTTCTTACCAAATCTCCTGATGGAAGATATTTAGGATATAATCTTGTCTCCTTAATCTGTGAGGACAAAGTAAAAGAAGCCTACGATATACACCCCGGTAGTAGTTCTAGCCTTTAAATGGAATATGTCTGCTAACACCTTCTATGGCTTTGAGTGAAGTTCTGGAAAATGTCTGCTTACACCTGGGAGTTGGAGCGAAAATTCTTCCTGAAAGTCAATTAGATGTTAAGCTCCCAGAAACATGAGTTTGAGTGAAGTTCTGGAAAGTCAATCAGATGTTAGATAGCCAAAAAGCAGCAGATAATAAGATCATGCTAATACAAATTTGAATAGGTGAAGATAATGCTTCTGCAGTAAACTGCTGTGGGCATTCTGCGGATTCATGATTTTATGTAGTTTCTCATGGTCTCTCTTTTCCTATTCCTATTAATTCCTGTTTTTGGACGCATATTGAATTCTCAGTCTGAATTTCAGTAATTGTCTAGAAGTGGAATTTTTGTCTAGGAATATGGGATGAAAAACTAGTCAGATTTATCAATAGCTCAAGTGCTTGTTCTGGTTTTTATTTGGGCTCATCATTCCTCAGTTTACCGAAGTTCTTTATAGAACTACAAGCTATGAATTCTCTCAAAACTTTGATTTTATTGGTTCATAGGAGGTACATGGGACACAAGAGGACTATCCGACCAAATGCAAAGAAGCTCAGTACATTGTTCATGGCAAGGAATCGGATGGATTGGGATACATTCTCTAAAAAGGTGAAGTCATATCAGAGAGGGTTCATGGGTGAGCCCGATGAACTGAGACTAGGGCGCGGTGAATTTCACGAGTTCCCATCCTCTTGTATCTGTGAGAAACGGTCAAGTGAGAATGACTTTGGAAAAGATGAAGATCATAGCTCAAAGCAACAGATCTTAGCAAGGGAGACAAATGTTCTAGCTCAGTAATGCACAAGAATCATGATAAGGTGAATTTGTCAACCAAAAGGAATAGCAAGGCTGAATCATGGCTGTCATCTGGGAGGATGAGTTCTTGCTCGACCAAATTAAAGATGACAGCACCTGAGGAAGCTGGAAATATGGCGTCTGCTTCGCATTTGCTGCCTCCTGCAAGACTCTTCGGAGCTGAATTATATCTGTGAATAGAAGCGAGGGGAGTTCATGGCCAAGTGTTCATAGTTGGGTAATCATGGCTGGTATATACATCGCAGATCCCAGGATTGCTTCACACGGGAGTCATGGTTTGGTTGTCAGTTTCAATTTCGATTTGACATGTATGTAGGCAATTTTAAGGCAAAGTCAGTCCACTTCTTGGCATCCTAATGTCTGATTATGGCACTGTGCCAAACCATCAACTTTAACAGTATATTTGCAGTGTGGTTATGCCTCAGTTATGCCCGATCATCATTGGATACATGCGATGATTTTGAGGTAGAAAGAATTGAAGTGGAAAAGCTGGTGATATTGATTTGTATCTCATGGCATGACATTTCTGTGTAAAATTTGCATGGCCAGGTTTGAGTTTTTACATTTTTGGATTTAACATGGGCGCTCAGTCATTTTATGGGGACTGGAAATTATCTAGCCATGTTCCTTACCCCCCAAAAAGAACCATCTACCTACGTTACGTGATCTAATTGTCCCAATTTGCACAAAGAACGTTAAACAAATAAAAATAAAGTAATGTTGTATCTCTTTTGCTTAAACAGAGCATAATCTCGCAAATTATTGCTTGTTATTCTACAGCAAATAAAACATTCTCATTTTTCGCGTAACCTTATAAAATAGAATTTGATTTCGTTTTCCAGGAAATGAGATCGTTCTTATGTAGTGAGATCAGGTACCTATTTCTGGCAGTAGAATCTTCACTGAGACGCCTGATTATACGATGCTTTCTGGTTGCTGAAGGATTTTCGTCGGCTTTTTTCCGTGGACTGTCATTTGCGGATAAATTTTGAGCAAAAACAAAGTTAGAAGGCTGTTCTTTGGGAAAATAGTTGCCGTTATTCTATTCTGGTTATATGACAGATTTTTCCCGACGATGCACCAAATTAAAAATGCGTGCGCACAGAGAGGCGTGCTTGGCCAGCATCCTGAAATCATCTCCTTGCAAGGGCGGTCCGACCAGAAGGTTTGAAGACTTGATGTTATCAGGAACATTAGAGAAGGGACTGAAAAGAAAAATCGGAACATAAGCTATCATCTGCTGTCCAAGGTTGCCTCCTTTTTTTCGCAGTAGACGTCGCCTTCATTAGCAAGGGCGGCCAAAAGAAGTCGCCTTGTGTTACAACATGAACTCGTTTTGACATGGGCATTAACCATACACAAGTCATGTCTAGCATCATTGGAAACGATAATGTGGAGTCATTTCTTGCATGAGACGGTCACAATAATATCCCAGTCAATCACCCAAAGGTTAACTTGGAATTACTTGGAGCACAGACATTATCCTCGTGATCAGAAAAGACGGACTGAGCCAAATGAAGAAAGAAAGAAGCGCTGCGAGTAATCCTGGAGAAAGCAAAGAGTATAATGGATTTACAATGAAGAACCAGACGCGAACAATGTGCATAAACTCCTCGCCAAATAGGCCAAACATCGCCGGTGGCTAATTGTGAGGAAAGAACGAAAACCACTCATTGTTTTTCCGCTCACCACAGTTTTTCAGTCAAATCCTTTGAGAATATATATTGGAATCTTGAGCTGTAGGGTACCCACTCTATGATCTGAGACGCCTTCCTGTTGGTTTTACCATCGATGCACTTTTGTATCACGTCCTGCAGTTTCTCATCCACGTTTTGGATAACCCAGCTTAGAAGATCATCCGTGCTAATAGAAGCTTCCCTTGCGAATTTCTCGAGCACCTTAGGCAGAAACACCTTCGACTTTTTCACAGATACATTTTCTTGAAGGAATTCTCTACTCGCTACCTCCAGCTCCGCCTTAAGGTTTGATCCCGTGTAGACTTTTAGCTAAAGAAGATAAAAAAATTTGGTTAATTGTAATAATGCGGGATAAGTGCATTAGAAATCCTAAAACTTGTCACAAAAATGCAAATAAGTCCTAAAACTTTCATAAAGTGCAAAT